>VXAX01007079.1:579865-637684 GCA_013399835.1 Leptocoma aspasia | reverse complement strand
GGGTCCAGTCTGGGATCTGTGGGGCAGAGATGGGATCTGTGAGGCAGAACTGCATTCATGGGTCCAGACTGGGATCTGTGGGGCAGAGTTTAGGACCTGTGGGGCTGTGATGGGATCTGTGGGGCAGAACTGCATTCATGGTTCCAGACTGGGATGTGTAGGGCAGAACAGAATTCATGATCCAGACTGGGATCCGTGGGGCAGAACTGAATTAATGGGTCCAGACTGGGATCCATGGCGCAGAGATTGTGATCTGTGGGGCTGGAATAGGATNTGGGATCTGTGGGGCAGAGTTTGTGACCTGTGGGGCTGGGATGGGATCTGTGGGGCAGAGTTTGGGATCCATGGGGCAGAGTTTGGGATCTGTAGGGTAGAACTGCATTCATGGGTCCAGATTGGGATCTGTGGGGCAGAACTGAATTCATGGGTCCAGACTGGGATCTGTGGGGCAGAGATGGGATCTGTGAGGCAGAACTGCATTCATGGGTCCAGACTGGGATCTGTGGGGCAGAGTTTAGGACCTGTGGGGCTGTGATGGGATCTGTGGGGCAGAACTGCATTCATGGTTCCAGACTGGGATGTGTAGGGCAGAACAGAATTCATGATCCAGACTGGGATCCGTGGGGCAGAACTGAATTAATGGGTCCAGACTGGGATCCATGGCGCAGAGTTTGTGATCTGTGGGGCTGGAATAGGATCTGTAGGGCAGAACTGAATTAATGGGTCCAGACTGGGATCTGTAGGGCAGAACTGAATTCATGGGTCCAGACTCGGATCCGTGGGGCAGAGTTTGGGATCTGTGGGGCAGAGTTTGGGATCTGTGGGGCAGAGTTTGGGATCCGTGGGGCACACACCAGTGCAGCCCCTCCTGGCTGCCTGCAAGCAGGGCTCTGGCCCAGGCACTCACTTGGATAAAATCAGATTTATTCCCAGCAATTACTGGAGCCACTGGCAGCTTTCAGGCAGAAATAAAGGAAAGCAAATCCATAGGCTGCTGGAGTGAGACTAATGAAGATCTATGCCTTCACTGGAGTGCCAAAACTGGGCTTGGTGGGAAATCCTGCCCTGAATTCTGGGCACTGCCCCTGCAGCCAGGAGCCTCCAGTTGCTGCTGACAATAATTTCTTTTGTTGCTCAGATTTGGTTGTTTGGCCAAGTCCTTGCTCAGCTTCTGCTGTGGAGAGAAGAGGCCAACACCCAGGCACCATTCAGAGGTGGTGTGGGCTTCAATTTCTGTTTGCAACAGGCTTTAAAAACTGCAGCCTCACCAGGCAAGCCCTTGGATTTATTGCTCTGACACCAGCACTGCAGTCAGGCAATGAAATGAAATTAAATGAAGAGAAGAAAAGAACAGCTCGCAGGGCTGTGACATTTTTCCAACTTCCCCAACACAAGCATAGCAAAGGAAAAAAAAAATCAGTGCTGATGTTCATGTTCTTGTTGGGTGACTATCCACTGCTTTCTTCTGGAAAATAAACAGCAGAGGAAAAGCTGTGGTGGGCAGATGTTATGACACAAACTCTGCTGCACAACCCAGAGGATCACTTCAGTGAGCAGGCAGAGAAATGAGTCTGCAGCTGAGTGATTGCCCATTCCAAAGAGTGGGAAAAGCCACAGTTATCCTGCAGATATGGTCTCCAGCAGCAGATCCAACAAAAAATGAGCAGAAGAGAATCCTTATCTTTTTGCTACCTACCTGAATCAAATCACATGTGTTTGTCTTGACCAAATAACAATTATTTAAAAATATTTAATTTAATCTAAAAGCAGCTTACCCCAACACTCCAAAAGCTCAGCACTGAGCAATTCATCCAGCAGATCTTGGGAGAGGAAGTGTGAAATCTCAGAGCTGCTGGATACTGTGCACATTCAGATCCAGATCTCCCCTCTCCTGGACTTACAGCTGTGCAGTGTGTGGATACCAGTCCAGATTCCACATGTTTCAAACACATTTAGAAGGTAAAATGCCATGTAAGCCAGCAAAAAGGAAACAGCTTCTTATTTGCTCTTTTTAACAGCAACTCGAAGGAATTGCAGTTTTTACAAAAAGCAGCTGTGGGGAAACAGAACGAAGTGCAGATTTTCTCACAAAAAAACCCCAAAGGTTTCCACCATGGGGGCTTCAGTGAGGTGTCTTATCAGAGAACAGGCTGAGCTGGATCAGGATCAGAGTCCAGCTCCTGTCCCTGCCCTGGACACCCCAAGAATCCCACCCTGAGCCCATAACACACCAAATAACAGCACAGAGGAATCACCACTAGAAATCACAAGTCTGCATTAGGGCATTTCCCAAATTAAACATGTTATAATTTTTAAACGAGGAGGAAAGGGAAGAAGCACAGAGGCCTGAGCCAACCCACTCTGCAAAGGCCACAGGGATCTGTGCTCCAGTCCCTGGGGTAAATGGGTGACCTGGCCACTGGGACACCAGGACAAGGAGCAGTCACAGTGCCACACTCAAGGAGGCTGCTTGATTTTTGTTGCTCCTTTTCAGTCCTAACCCAGAGAGCTGGGTTCAAAAGCTGCCACCTCCAACCTATTCCCTGGCAAACACCTTTGCTGTTCCTTTATCCTCTGTTCCCCATTCCCCCTGGCAGGTGAAGTGACCTCAGCCCCATCCCATGGCCATCCCTGGGCAGCAGCAGCAGCCAGGGGCAAAACTGCAGCTCCAACTGTTCTAATTACAAGACAAAAAGCCCACCAGCAACAGAACCACCACGTTAAAGCCACACTCTGCTCCCTGCCGGGGCAGCCCCAACAATGGTCCCATTGTTCTGCAGCCTCATCTCTGCCCAGGGCCACCCACATCTTCCCCACTCCAGGGAGAAGTCAGAATCTTCCAGCTCAACACACAGCCAGGGAGAGCAGAAAGCATCTTTACAAGGCTTCTTCATTTTTCTTGGATAAGAGGAGAGCTCAGCCTTTGCCTCCAAGCCAAAGCCCTGAAAGGAAGGGAATGAGTTTGAAGTTTTGAGGATGGACAAGCCTCAGACACTCAGAAATTCTGTATCACACAAGATTGATTTCCTCCAAGTACAAGAGGCCTCGGGTGAAAACGATCCTTCACAGCCCCGTGGCCGGGAGCCAGCAGGAGGCTGAAACACAAAGGAGGCATCGTGCTTGCCTCGAGATGTCAGGAGCTTTTGATAAATTCAGATTCATTCTGGTAAATGAAAAATTCCTGGGATCTTTCCTTCATGTTAACATGTGCAGTAATATTTCAAATTTATGTAAATTACACTAAAAACAGTTTAAATAAAAAATGAGTCAGTCCTTCCCTCTTTTTTTTTTTTTTTAAGTTTAAAATATTCTATTTCTTTTTACCAGGCCTGCTGTAAGAAA
Organism: Leptocoma aspasia; assembly: GCA_013399835.1. Classification (NCBI taxonomy): domain Eukaryota; kingdom Metazoa; phylum Chordata; class Aves; order Passeriformes; family Nectariniidae; genus Leptocoma; species Leptocoma aspasia. The sequence goes on along the minus strand of VXAX01007079.1, from coordinate 634,342 downwards.
GGAAAACTAAATGCAACCAGCCCTAAAAATGCTGGAGAGGAAAACAACAGAAATAATGTGTCATGCCAGATAAAGTCCAAACAACCTCTGTCCAAAATCTGGGTACACAGCACCAAATATCTGCTGTGAGCAGAGGAACAGAGCAGACCCTAGGAAGTTTTAAGCCTTTTCAGGATTCACCTACAGACCAAAAGAGGTTGTGGAAATAAGATTTGCCAGATGTCCCAATATAAATCAGGATTTTTAATATTCCTCCTGACGTCCCATTAACCTCACCAAGATTTCCTCACATGCCATGTGGCAAATCTTTCATAAAACTCAGACACACGTGGGCAGAGGAGGACAAGGGAGAAGCCTGAATTCAGCTCCTTCCGTTTTCCATGCCTGGAAGAGAGGCAGGAGAACAAGGAGACAAAGAAAACCAGGCTGGAAGGAAAATAAAGACAGAAAGAGTGAATGCAGCCCAGATTGAGGCAGCACAGACCCTGCAGGTTGCTCCAGGAGAAAAGCTCAGGATTCAGAGCTTGTCCAGAAGGGAAGGAAAAAAAAAAAGGATATTTTTTTTTATCATGCTCACTTCAAGATAAATTTTCTGCAGCCTAAAATAAGCCCTCCTGTTGAAGTGCATTTGTGCACACACAAATCAATGTTCTGATAGTGTCATGTGGAAGGGACACAGGCTTGTCCTGGATGTAAGGTCACTGCTACCCAACAAATTAACTTCTCCTTACACTAAAAACAATATCCCCACCCTCTAATCAGTAAGCACTCGGCCCTCAGAAGAAAGCTTTTTCTTTCCTTTCTTCTTTTTCTTTTTAAATGAGAGTATTTACAACAGGTAATAGGGAAACTTAATCAGCCCTTGGAAAGCATTTAGGTATAAAGAGGTGCACAGAGCCAGCGCTCTCTCTCTCTGCTTTCCCCAGCAGAAATGGGATATTTGAAAGGGATAGAGTTTATCATGTCCACTGAACACCTGCCTCCACTTAACCCTTTGGGGACTTGCTGCTTCAGCTGCTCTTTTCAATGGGGTGAGTTGATCAACAGGGCTCTAAATTCTTCAGAAACTGTCTTCCCCCTGCCTCTTCCCAACAATATCTTACCAGACAGTCTTTCAGCACAGGGTCTCCGTCCTTATGGTTTTCCAAAAGACTCCAACTGAGGGATCACAGAAAGTCAGGACAAGGCAGTTTTGTTCCTGCCAAGTATCTGAGCTCAGATCCCCCCGTTCATTGTGTCAATCATTTGTCTGGGCTGGGTCAAGAGTTATTCCCAGATCCAGATGCAATCCAGGTTTTTGGAGTCTCTGTCTCCTTGTCCTGCTCCTGAGCCTCCATGCTCCACACTCCGCTCTGTATCCAGGCACAGATGTGCAAAATTCTTGCAATATATAAAGTTATTACCAATATTCATACAATTCACCCTCATCTCTGTGTGTATGTAAAATTTGCAGTAGTTTTCTTTGGGTACTTTTGTTTTAAAGAAATGTTCAAAAGCAAAGAGTTTACTGAGAAAAAAGACTAGGGGGAAACACCACAAAGGAAAATGAGCGTGGGGCTCCATTAATATGAGAGTCTAATATTTTGTGTTTTATTGGGAGGTTCATGTAAAATACTTGAACTAAATGAACAGCAACTGACAGCAGAAATCAGGTCCTCTGCCTTTGTACTGAGCACCACAATACCAGAGGTGCTTTAAAGAGACATAAAAATGACATTCACCCCAATCAGAACTTCCCTTCTCAGAAAAGTTGAGGTAAGATTATCTCAGCAGCATTATCTCAGCATGTAACTGTAAGTGTGCCCTATTTATTTACAAATTTTATTCTGAAACATATTGAATGCTCTTAGTTGCAAGCAGCAAAGCTTCTTTCCCCAGGCCTTGTTTAAATAAAACTGGTATTGTTACAGATTATTTTAATTTTTTAAGCCTAAATGCAGGATAGTTGGAATTGGAAGGATATTTGCCTTTTGGAGCCCAGCACTACAGAAATCTGCCATCAAAAGTACAATAGAAAACAGAGTTTGTGGGAAGTTCAGCTGCTTCACTACCCTGCTCTGAATAGAGCAGAAAACTTCTATTAATTCCCTGCTGTTGCAGCCAGGGCAGGTCAATTCCCTCACCATCAGGCTGGAGACTCTTCCAGCAGGGCTGGAATTAACCCTGTTCGTGCTGCTCAGAAAGTCCCTGAGCAGCACTGCCAGGAAGCAATGCAGCTTTCCAAAATTAATTCCAAACTCTGCAATATGGACAGCCAATTATTCTAAAATCTGGGCTAATCTGCAGCTTCTCAGGCCCTGAAAACTTCCATTATCAGTGTAGTTACAGGGACAAAGTGTGGGGGCTTTGTTATAAAAACACAGCCTGGATTTCCACTCTGCGCTGGCAGAGTGGGAGCAGCTGAAAACTCCTTGGAAAAATTCATTGCAGAACGAGGCATGTAAAGCACAAAGTGCCCAAAATACATGAAAAAAAAACTGCTTCAAGCACACCCCCTGGAAAATTATTTAATGAACACCAACTCAGGTCTAACATAACTCAGCATTTTTTGCCATGCCAGATTTAAAAGCTGAATCACAAACCTGGCACTTGAACAACAGTATCAGGGCAGGTACCTGCTGAAAAGTACTGCAGAAAATATGTTGCTGTAAATTCAAGGTTTGCAACTAAAATCAGATTTATTATGGGAAAAGAAAAAAAGGCAATAACTAAGCAAGTGAATGAGGATTTCCTAACAAGAGTTTGAAGCCACCCCGGAAGGGAGTGGGGTTGAGCTCCTTGGACCCTGCAGAGTTTGGAGTAAGGGGAGAGCAGGAGGAAGAAGTTTCAGTAGGAGGCAAAACCATTCCTTTATCCTCCTGCCCTGCATCCATCACTCCCCAAGCTGGAAAAGCTCTGCTCATGGCTGAGTTAAAGGTGTCAGCCTGCACAGAGGCATTTCACCTGTGCAGGGATCCCCTTCCCAGCTGTGCAATGGGAACAGAACTTTTTGCCTGCCTAAGGAAGAACATAACAAGGAAAATGATGTCAAGGATCGTAAGGTTTTGGGGTACTTACAGTGATGAGAACTGTGAGGACCAGAAAAGAGGAGAAAACAGTGGTTTAGCCAAAAATCAGCATGGAAACCACTCCATAGTGCTTTGAAGTTCAGCTCGGCAGTAATATTTAATAAAATGGATGGATACTAAACCAACTTCATCCCTCCTTGTGGTGTCAGCAACCAAATACCTGCACAGAGAGAGACCTGCCCCTGAGCAATGCTCCCTTTCTGGCCTGAAACTCTGAACAAGCCCTCATTTGGCTCATTTGAGTAAAATCACGGCAGCCCAGTGCTCAGAGGTGCAGAGCTTTTGGCTTCCCAAGTGCCAGCCAGGGGGATGCACACAGAACCTCAGGAAAATGTGAAACGAGTCTGCCGTGCCCAGCTAAAATCCCTTCTCCCTCTCCTCTCTCCTCACTCAAGACGACACTCCAAGCACGTTGTTTAATATCCAAATGTGTCTTTCCAATGGAAAAAAAAAACAAAACAAACACATTTAGAAATGCTTAACTGGCTGTGGGAAAGAATTCATGTTCAGGAGAGGATCCAAAAGGGTGGCCACAAATGTGCCCTGTGGATTTTGGGCAAGGCAGAAAGAAGAAGGGTCCAGGCTGTCTCCTTTTCTGTGCAGCTGCCCCGTGCTGTGCAAGGACAGAAAAATCTCTTCCCACTTACCACAGAAAGAAGTAGGAAAGTGTCAATGGTGCCAAAGCTCAGAGGATTACAAAGAAACCAACAAAACCAAAAGAAAAAAAAAAATCAGTTGCTATTTTCCCAAACAATTCTAGGAACACAAATATGGTTTTATAGATTAATTTTTTTCTTAATGGAAAAAAAATAAAAGAGAGCTGCAATACCAGAAAGTTATATAAGCTCCAACAAAAGCTGGTTATTAAGAGGAAAGCTTTAACTACCTAAGGATCAGAATTTTATGCCAAGAAGCCAAGTGCCAGGCGGCTGCCACATGCCAGCAGAAGGAATTCATGGATCCAGGAGGAACTTGCTCCATTGTTTAAGCAACTGATTTGCTAAGATATGGGCACTGGAAAAGCCAAAGGGCCCGAAATTCCCCCCAGTGTGGTGGCTGCATCCAGGCACAGGCATCCCACCCACTCTTATTCTATTAACTACAGATGGCAGGGAAATGAGGGAGGAAAAACACAATATGCCACAGCTCTTTTCCCACAGAGACTGAGCAATATCAGGGGATCACACTGTGTTATTTAAATCTGGGAGACTAAAAATACAGCTCTTTATTGCTCTGGAATGTGAAGCCTAAGAGCAGTTCCACAACCTGAGGATGTCCCACAGTTCCTCCCTGTGCCCTGGATTTGGTGTGCATTACGTTACTGCAGACCTTTTCCCCTTAGTAAAACAAACAAACAAACAGGCAAGCACATGCTACTAATTTTATTTACATTGCACATTATCGACCAAATCTATATTTGGGGTTCTTTCCAGACCACCAAGGCTCTCCTTACAGGGACTTTGCACTAAGCAGAAAAACAAAAAAAACCCAGAAAAATCTTGTAATTTCAGTATTAATGAAATAGATGCAGGCTAAGAGTATGTTTATGAAAATCCAGGGTAGGGGGAAAGACACATTCCCACCTCCAAAGGGGAATGTCTATTACCCAGATATTAAAAAATAGTAATGCAGCAGACTCGGCTCATTACATAGTGACAGCAAATTTGGTCCTATCACTCATCCCCCCCTCCAGCTGAGGAAACCTGGAAATCTGCACTGACATTTAAACTGACAGGGATCCCAGAAACAGCAGAGACATCTTCAGTCAGCAGAGGCTGATCCAGGGAGAGCTCAAAGGCTCCCACTGACTTCCCAAGGGCTGGACCAACCTGTGCATCCAAGCCAGTGCCAGCAGGACTTGCTGCCAGGAATAAAATCCCCCCTAGCTCTGCCCTGTCCAATTTAAACATCTCCAGCACTGCAGCTCCCATAACCTCCCTTGCAGGATTATTCACTCCCAGAGATTTCACTCGTAGGAAACCATGGAATTGAGCTGAGGTTTCCTTGTCTGCATTGGCTCCCTCCTATTTCCAGTCATGCCTTGCTCTAAAGAACACCCCTGTGTCCCTGCTGGGAGCACAAAGATGTGCACAAAGCATCACCCCCTTCACTGCAACAGGTCTCCACTTTCCCAAAATAAAAACACAGAATTGATTTGGAACTTTTTCCTCCAGGGCTTCAGCCCAATTTGTTGAAAACCTTTATAGGATATTAGAGGTGTGCTCCCAGGGCAGTGCAGTGACAGCCCCTGACCTTGTTGCTCCTGTGCCCCTTCATCTTCACATTCCTCTCAGCCAAACAGCAGAAATCAGGTTTGGGGGATGTTTTTTTTACAAACAAATATCTATTTATTGCTGCATAAATCCCTCTTCCTTCCTTTGTGACAGAGCCATAGAGAAGGGAAAACAGGCAGAGGTTGGATTGCAAGGCAGAGGTTGGAATAGGTGACCCCAAGTTCCCTGGAGCAGCATTACAAGGATTCCACAATTTATAAAATTCAGGCATTCTGCATCCTGGAAAACAGCAGGATTCTGGCACAACTGACTGACACCATTACACAGGACACAAACCTCCTTACTCTGATTAATAAATATTAAAAAGCTGAGTTTGATCTTTCCAGAACAGCAGCAGACTTCATAAACAGGGTGATGTCAGATGGAGATTACTGGGGCAAAAAAAACCAAACTGTTGGGGTTTGTAAGGAAGGAGGAAAAGCTAAACACAGCCTCAGACTCCTGAGATTACAGGTCAGCCCATTTGAATAAAAAATTGAGTATTAAAAAAGGGGTGGGCTGTATGTGTCTCCATGTATTTTGGGGGGAAGAGGGAAGGAGAAAGGGGAAAGTAATACTCGTTATTTGAGCAGGGCATGCCTTTTTTTCTTGGCAATCTCTGCCTTCTCTTTTCAACAGACACATCCTTTGGGGCCTGAATTGTGAGTTAGACACATGTCCAGAGAGAAACAGGCCTCTGTTTTCTGTAGAACAACAGACTACTTATTTTTCAGTACAGACAACCCCTCCTATCTGGTATTTAACTTAGATGTAAACTACTCCCAGCAGAGCTACCCCTCTTAATGGCTCACACAACCCTGGAAAACAGATTTTTTTTCTGCTCTTGGACTGGACTCATCACTGATGCATTAACTCAAAACGACAGTGAACCCAAGTCTATTCAGTTTTGTGGGCTGGTGTCGAGTGATGAGGCTTCTTGGCAGACCTGAACTACTTGGGAAGGCAGAATGAATCAAAGACTATTACACAGATACAGCAAAAACATTAGAGAGATTCTGACATGCTCAGTCCTTTCAGAATGTTTGATGTTCTGCTGTTCTCAAGTGACTCACGTGATTAATAAAGTAGATATATTTGTCATCTCCTGGGACAGAACTAGAAATTTTCTAAGAGCAAAAACAAATAGGCTTGGAGAGAAACACCACAGGTGAATGAATACCACCCACAGCAGCAGGGATGTGCACTGCAGGAACTCCATTTTTTATGGGAATTCCCAGGAGCAAGGACAGAAGGAGGTTTCAGGATCATGGAGCACAGTTTAGGTCCGAATCATGTTTGCTGTCTTTGAGTGTTCATATCAAGAAGCATTTTATACTGCATCAGGTGTGACAGGAGAAAAAACTTAGGTATGATAGCATTATTGCTTGAATTAAGGAGTGTATTTGTAAAGGTCTGAATAACAGGTGAGGGAAATATTCACAAAGACTAAATGGAAGCTTTGGTTTCTCTAGGATCCCTTTAGAGTCACCAAGATATCCAGGGTAAAAGAGATGGGGCAGAGTCCTCTGGCCATGCCCCTCCCAGACTTTAACAGATGTAAATCTAATTTCTTGTTAAAACACAGCCCTCACAGCCTCCCAAGACTATGAAAGGCTTTATTCTCCTCATCCTCAAGTTTTCTGTCTCATATCTAAATTAAGCCTATTCTGCTTTAAATTAAGTCAATTATCTTTTGTCTTAGCAATCACTGCCATTGGGAATAAGCTGTTCCCTTCTTCCTTGTAACAGCTGATGTAGTCACAACTCACAACATATCCTTTTTTTTTCCCTTTTTCCTCCTTTTTGGTGATGCAACCAAAGCTCATCCATCCTTATCAGCGAGGTTTTCGATTCTGTTCTCCAGCTGGTCTTTGCCTTTCTCCAGAGCCACTTCCCAAAGGAGTTTTCCTGCTGCTGAGCTGTGTCCCATGCTGAGCAGAGGGACAGAGACTTTTTATGTCCTGCTGGTTGTGCTGCTGCCTGCACAGCCTAACACCATGTTTGCCTTCCCCTCACACTGCAGCTCTGTTGGTTTTCCCCTTCCACAGCAGCTCCCAAATCCTTTCCAAAGAGCTGCAACCCAACAGCTCCTGGTCTGTCATTTACACAGGTGGCTTCTCCCTCAGCATTTAATACATTGCACTTATTCCATCATCACATTCCCAGACCTGCTATGGGGTTTTTTGGGGGCATCTCATAGCAGACTTAACCTTTACTCCTCTACAAGCATCTAAAAGGAAAAAAAAAATAAATAACCCACAGCAAGCCACAGTGAAAAATTCAAAATTGTTTGTAAACAGTTCTGAGCATTCTGGATCGAAACTACTCTTAAAAAAATCAGTAACTTCTGGATACTATCACCAGAGAAATATTCTGTTTCTCCAGTTTAGCAAGATCCTTTTGAACTTGCCTCCCACCCCTCCCACCCAGTGTCCTCCAGCACAACTGCTGCTCCCATTCCCAGTCTGCTCCCAGAAGAACCAAACCACCAGGCCCAAGGCTTTCCAAATATTTAGAGGTTCTCTGTGTTCCCTGCATGGAAATCCCTCCGGTCCTGCCTTTCCAGAGTTTCACTGAGCCCCATGTCTGTCCCTGCCATCACAAGTTTACCCAACCCCAGACTTGTCACCGTGTCCCCCCCAGGGCTGGATAAACTGCTCTGAGGGGAAAGGAGGTTGCTGTGACAGGATTTGGCCCTGACAAAACCATTTTAGCTCGCTATTTATCTCCTCGTTATCTCCCAGCTGCTTGCAAATACTTTATCTGTTGTTAAGCAGAATTATGTCGAAATCCTCACACTCATTTTTTGCTTCCTTCCCAATTTTTTAGGCTTCCCCCCATCAGCTCAGAGCATCTCTCACTCCTCAGCCTGACCCGGGCTGAGCAACTTCCTCAGAGCTTGAAGAACTGACAGGAGGAATCCTAAAACATCTCATTTATCCAAGCATTCCCTAACAGTTTTCTCTCATTCTAGACTGAGATTGCAGTGCTGATGTCTCTGCATTCCTGGTGTCTGCTGGGTTTTTCAGGGCAGGGTCAAAAGCAGTGCAAAAAAAGAGCATTAAGGATTTCAGCCTTTGGTTTCACTCTCCAGAACATTTCCTGTGCACTGAGTCACAAGTCAGCATTTTCTCCTGGCTTTCTCTTTTCCTGCTCCTCTCATCATCACTTGGAGCTTCAAGCTCGTTCTGTGCCTCAGCTTTTCTGACTTTGTTGCTGTGTTTATCCTAAACTTTTGTACTGATCTCTGGCAATTTCATTCACAGATTTAAAACACCTTCCTCTCCTATCCAGGGCTTCTCTCGCTCCTTTATTCACACCCAGCATTCCCAAATCAACACTATAATATTGTTCTCCATAAGTATCTATAGAGTCCCTTAAATACTTTGTCTCTTCAGACTTGCTTCCCAGAAAATATGAACTTTAGTCTAACAAATCACAGTATTTTTGTATCATCCCTATTTCCTACGGAATTTGAACTCCATCATTCAAAACTGTTCATTAAAATACTTCCCAAAGTCACAACAGCAAATTTATGAGCACTTTGTCATTTTATCATTGAGAAAACATTTCAACCCCACATTGGGCAATTTCAAGAAATGCCACAAAATGCATTTATTTTATGAAGGTGACAAGTTTTTGAAATAATTACCACCTCCAAAAGCAAACTGATAATGATTTCTTCCTGTCAGCATCCCACTCCCCTCCCCAAATCCACCAGCCTGGGCAGCTGGGAATGGCAGGAGGCTTTTGCAGGATTGGGAAGGACGTGGAGAGGAGCAGTGCTTGAGAAGTTTGGGCTCAGGAATAAGGATTCATGTATGTGAGATGGCTCCATATGGCACACATAGATAGGTCCCACACTATTTTCAAATAAAGAAAGAAATAAAAATGCTTTGATCTTGGAATTTTGCTAAAACAGGCATGTCGAAGAGCAGAGCCCCAGCTTTTATTCCCAGACCTGCTATGGGAGTTTTTTTTGGGAATTTCATACAAGATTGAACCTTTACTCCTCTACAAGCATCTAAAAGGAAAAAAAAATAAATAACCCACAGCAAGCCACAGTGAAAAATTCAAAATTGTTTGTAAACAGTTCTGAGCATTCTGGATCGAAACTACTCTTAAAAAAATCAGTAACTTCTGGATACTATCACCAGAGAAATAAAAAAGGAGTGCACAGTATTTCTTTTCGATGGAACATTGTGAAGATTTGCTTTTTTCTGATGCCTGCCAAGCTGCAATAAGAACCATATTTTCTGCATGAAATTTAACACCCAGAAGAAACTGTAAAGGACCAGAGGGTCTCCTGTCCCTCTACACTTATTACTGCTGTGAGTTCCATGAGCATATGGAAAGAACACTCTCTGGGTTGCCTGGAGATGATGTAAATACAGATAAGTGCATTCATCTGTTTAAAAATGAATAAAAAGAAAAGAAAGCCTCCAGATCTTATTAAATAAGTTATCACAAAAATACAAAAGTACATCTTTGCAGTCCATCAGTCCAGACACATCATTTTTTACATGTTTTATATGTTTTGGGTTTATGTGCCTTTTCCTTTAGCTGCACTTCATGTTTCTCAGGACTCAGGGAAAAAAAAAACAACCTAATATTCTGACACACAGAATTTATTTGGGTACTTCCCATTCTGATTCAACACATACCAATGGCCTAAGCTACACATTATCAGCCTCGAGAATATCCTTCAAGAAACAACACCAAAGGATGACAGGTGCTCAAAACCTGCTTTTTATCCTTTTCCTGCTTTCCATCATGCAGATCTTCCTACTCCAGCTCCCTCTAAGCCAGGCAAAGTGAGTGCAAATATTAACTTTAATATAGAAATTGTGCACGTTTCTCCACGAGCAGCTCTTCTTCCATGCCCAGATCCCTGAGAAAAAGCAGCTGCTCCAGCTCAGAGCAGGGGAAATCCAAAGAGATTACACTCAAGTACTGCTTTATGGGAGATTTAGGAGAGAGCACAATAATCCTAAATCTGATCCCCTGCATGACACATGCCACAATTCCCTATATCCAGTGGTTCTGCACACATCCCCCTGTGGCTGTGAGCACACTGTCCCCCAAGTCAGCCCTGAGTTAAAGGCTCCCAAGTGATGAAGAGCCTCCCACATCATTTGACTGTTTGTTTTCCACAAATAGCTCCTTTCAAAGGGAAAAAGTCGTGGAAGAAAATGAAGTTGGCTCCCTTGAGTTCAAGCTGGAGATTTAAGAGTTTCTCCCCGCTGCAAACCACAGTGAAATGGAGAATTCCAGGAGCAAAGCTGGGAAGCAGGAATGGGGCACCAGAATGTCCACATGGGGAAAGGGCCTCGCCTGAAGCATCATCAAGTACAGACAGCCTGTGCCAGACACCCAAAATAAATGATGTGTCTTCACAGCAAACCAGTCTGATTCATTTCTGCTGACTTAAGTCGGGCTATTTAAAACAAACTCTGAACAAAAATACCTTTTTTGTTTACAAGACTTTGCTTTCCAAATGGTTGTGTCTAAAGATGGCATTTCCAGACAGCTCAGACCTCTGGACGCTCAGGGATCCCTTGGGAATGCACCTGGGTGGCTTCAGGACTCTCAGTCGTGTCACTGTCACTACCAGAGACCCAAGCCTTGGCACCCATCCTTCCAGAGGGGCTGTGCCACGGATCCCAAGGAACAGAACTGCACAGGGAATGGGTTTGTGCCCAAAGAGCCAATCCCAGGATCAGCCCTCAGCCTTCATTCTGAGTGGAAACTCATTTTTAGTGGAAAACTACACAGCAAGATTAAATCTGCAGCAAAACCAGGATTAGTCCAGCCCAAGAGTAGGTAAGAAGGACAAAAGCTGTTCTCAGCCCAGAGAACATCCTGTCACCCCCTTTTCCCTGATCTCCCTGCCTGCCTTTATGAAGGTCAATCAAAAATTCTATTTTGTTATAGCCCAGTCTTTAAAAGTTTGGATGAAACCAAAAGAAATCTCCACTGGGCTGTAGCCTGTTAATGATACCATGCTCTCCTCTGGCTCCCTGCCAGAGAGTGAACAGTGCCAACATTTGCAGACTTCCAACAGGAAATTAAATAACTGCCCTGTTGGAAATATAAACCCATTTACAGTGGTCAGGCTTGCATTTTCCAAAACAACGATACAGTTTGTGCACGTAAAGCTCGAGGAAAATTTGTCAGAAGATTCAGCCAAGGGAATATGAAACAAAGCCTTATGGAAAGGTGTTTTACACAGGTCTCCAAATTAGAGCTTTGTCAGGTGTATTTCCTGCCCTGAGGTTTCTGTAGGAACAGTTTTGGTCCCTCCAGTGAGTGCTGCACACACACACATCCCCCGTGGCTGAAGATTAACAGAGGTCCTGCTTATTTCATCATTTTCTATATTCTTTCATTTACTTCTCAAGAATTGTTTTGGGGAGCATATATGAAGTGCTGCTGCAGGCTTGGGAGAGCCTGGGCTTTATTTTTAACCTGTTTTGTGACTTTTGGTCAAATCTCTACTCCAGGCTACCCTTCCTCCTCACACTCTTTGTCACACAGAATCACGGAATCCTGGAATGGTTTGGGTTGGGAGGAACCTTAAAGCTCATCCTGTTTCCACCCTGCCACCTTCCACTGTCCCAGGCTGCTCCAAGCCCTGTCCAGCCTGGCCATGGACACTTCCAGGGATCCAGGGGCAGCCACAGCTTCTCTGGGCACCCTGTGCCAAGGCCTCCCCACCCTCCCAGCCAAGAATTTATTCCTAATATCCAACCCAAACCTCCTGTCTTTCAGTTTGAAGCCATTCCCCCTTGCCCTGTCACTAAATATCCTTGTAAAAAGTTTCTCTCCATCTTTCTTGAACAGATATTGAAGGGAGAGGCAAACTCCTATTTTAGTCACTGGAGTTTCACCACTGCCATCACCACCACTGAGATCTACACTGTGGAAGTTCCAGAGAGAGGAGCCTGTTCCTTCCCAGCAGTCTGTACAGCCTGGACTGTGCCATAAACCTCGTCCAGGCCCCACAGGTAAAACACACAATAAATATTATATTCTGGAAGCTTTATTGGTTAACAAATTTGACTCTCATCTTCACTGCTCTTCATCATCCAACTGTTGAAACCTTTTTCCTCTGCCACCTCCCCTTCATCTCCCTGCTGCTGACATTTAGGCAGAAATCACACGGACACACAGCCCAGGAGAGGAAGAGGCAGGCAGAATATTCAGTATGTATATTCAATAACAGGAATATTCAGCAGGAACAGCAGCAGTAGAATTTCCACACTTAAAAGGATTAGAAAACCATCCTTCACATTTTTGCCAGTACCAAGACAGCGACGACTGTAGTGTTGTTCTCTAATATTATTTCTTTGCTTCCTTTAATAATATTGCTTTGCACCCTGCATGAGTGCAAGCCAGCTACACCTTTTTATTAATGAAACCTTGCCTACATTCACTGTAAATAGTCTAAAGTTGCAGGTACAGAATGCCCCCCTCCCCCCCATAGTGCTACCTTGTATTTTTGCACAGTAGGGCCTTTCATTCCAGGATCTGAATTTGTATTACACAGGTGGGTAAACATTATTATCCAGCTTCAATTGGATTGTTGCAAGTCCATGACAAACCTGCAGCAGAGTCATTCCCTGAAGGGCAGACTTCCCTGGAGCCAGCACTCAGCCCTCTGCAGTAAAGACAACTTGCAAAAGAAAGAGTTTGTGGGATCAACCCACTAAGAAAGTTCCTCCCACTAATCAAAGTCATATGGAAAGAATTGCTTGAAAAAAAATCCCATTTCCTTAAGAAACTCTTCTAAAATGGATGGAAGAGTCACAAAGAGAGATTATCTACATTTGTATTTTCAAGCCTCACCTCAAGTTTTATGTGCATAAAACTGAGAATTGTGCATGTATTTAATGCCAGTAAAGTAGAAAGACACCTCTACATCTCTGCTTTTCTTGCTCCTTCCCTTCCTGCTCTTCCACCACACAAGCTGGGTTGAGGCCCTTGGAAAAAGTGACCAGTGACACCACTCCCCTGGCATGCAGGGAGTGATTGGCATCTTTCAGACTCCCATTCTGCAGAAGCCATTGGGCTTGGGAGCAGGAAAACAAACGAGGAAAAAGCAGCACGTGTGCAAGTGGCAGGAAAAGCAGCAGCAGCAGGGGTAGAGCCCTAAAAAGCCTCAGCGAGCTCTTGGATGCCCCAGGACAGCACTAAGCAGCAGTCAGGTCTCACTTTCAAGTCTCACTCCTGTAAATGAAAAACAACTCCAAGTCTCACTCACTTAGGCGCAGCTCCAGGAAGGCACTCAGGCGGGACCTAACGTTAAACACAGAACTGGGCCCGTTTAAATCAACTGCACTGTTTACAGTTCCAATCTATGGGTAAGTGCTCTGCTGGACTGGGGCCTTGAGCAGCGATTGTTATTTAACACTTTCTTTAAGTTATCCTGCCAGTTCCTGGTGCCTCAGCAAACTTCATCTCTTTCCCATCCGCTGCATCCCCCGTTGCTCCTTGAACAAACACAGATGTCCCCAGTTTGAGCACTGAGATTCTGCCACCACAGCCATCTAGGAACCAGCAGATATTAAATGCAAAGGGGACTTGCTATTTTCAAAGATTTCCTCAAGACAAGAATAAATTAGCACCATTCTCTGGGAGCAGAAGAAAAAGGGCAAACGCAGGCAGTGGGGCAAAGGGAGCTGATAGGAAAGGGGAAATCAAACCAGCCCCCAGAGGAGGGAACAGCTTGAGGTGTTTTCCCTCCCCACAGCCACGGCCTGGGGAAGAAGATCAGCAGGAGGAGTTCTCACTCCTTGCTGTGGCTGATAAAACACCAGCCCCTGCCACAGGATTTGCCTGCTGGGAAGCACCAGAGACATCTGCAGCAGAGCCCTCTTCCAGCTTTTCCAGCCCCCCTCCAGTGTCTCCTTGCCAAGACTCACTGTCACAGCCCCCAGCCTCGGTGACAGCCCAGGGATCCCAAGGACATCCCAGCTGGATGAGCCATCACCACAGCAGATGGACAGAGCAGCACCAGCAGCTCTTTGGCCTCTTCCCCATCTCTGCCACCACAAAGACACCAACAGACAGCAGAGGAATGATTTCAGTAATCAAAGGGAACAACTTCTTTTAAATCAGAGCTGAAGAAACTGCTTAAACAGACCTCAGAACAGTCAGCAGGGGATCCCTTTGAACAAACAAGACTCCCAAGGACCGTGAAGAAGGAAAACCACACTGGAGAGCAGAGATTAGAAAAGAGGAAAGAAACAGCATGCGGAGGAAGGAATATCATGTGCTCTGCTAACTGCACCTCATAATTAAAAGAACACAAGTGTGGCTCAGTGAAACAATGTCACCGCACGTCCCTGCTGCACCACACATTTATAAAAGGGATATATTCCTGTTTTTCCTAATGCTGAAGGGCTTCCATTCATCTGGCTGCAGCATGTTACAGCAGGATAATCTCTGGAAAGCCTGGGCTGTTATTCATATATTGAAACATAAGTAAGATATTATTGTTTTGGAAGCTGTCAAGACCCTTCTCTGTGTGCTGCAACAGAAGTCAGAACCAGACATTATTCAGCCCCTACCCAAGGCTTCCATTGGACACTGGAAAAATCAAAGACCAGCAATCCTTTGGGGTGTTGACATTATTTCCTAAACTAAATCATCACCAGTGTAGTTCCCGTTCACATAAAACTAATTTTATTTGAGATATAAAGCTTCTAATATAAACAAAGTTTCTGAAAGAAAAAACAGGTCAATCATTGTAGCTGCCATGGCAAATAATATTGCAGATTTTTCATTTGTTAATACCCCTACAGGGTCTGGGCATGTGCACATCTGTAATCCTGCTCCCCAGTACCTTCTCCCCTGAAAATTAAAGTGGTACAGAGTTGGTTTTTTTTTTTTTTAAATAAGCCCAGTCAGTAAAAAATGGAAAATAAGAAGAAAGCATTAAAAACTGCATTATTATTAGTGTGCCTGTGTTGTATTAGCCCAGACATGTCTGTGCTGGGAAACAAATTGATTGCATCTCTTGGTAAATCAGCCCCTCTGTGGAGAATGCACCAATCTCTCCCCAGATTAAAGAAGCAGCATCTGCTTATAAACACAAACCAACTGAGGAGCTGGCACTGCTGCAGGACTTCATGGCTTGTGTTTCTCTGCTGTTCATCATGTGCATGTAAGGGCTGAACTACAGCACATCTCTAACACCACATCAGGGGCTTCAGGTAAACCTCTAACTGTTCCATCTGTACAAAAAATGCATTTAAACAGAATTTTTCTTTTAAAAACACATGCAAAGTATGTGATGGAGCATTTATCATGGACTCTCTAACAATTCATTACCAGCATTGGGTACAGGATGCATTTATTCTGAATTTACTTGAGTGTAAGGAAGAACAGGTTTGGTCAAAATATCCTCCTGTGGCTTTAAAGATCCAATTAAGCAAAGCACATTCCCCAAATGAAAGAGATGCTAATAGAAAACATCGAAGCAGTTGTTGGCTGACACAAGAATCCACTGAAACCCAAAAAAAAAAGCCCCAGGACCTTGCATTGCCAATAGAAATGATCCATCAGAGCAGCTCAAAGGCACAGTCCCGAGTGGGCTCAGTTCCTCCGAAGGAATGTGAGTTAAAAAGCAGCTGCACTGTGGGATGGTGCCTTCAAACCTGGCAGCATTTCTGAACAAGCCTTTTACCAAAAACACAGCAAATCCCAAAGTTCAGTGCACGACAAAAAAGCTCCAACAGCTTCGTCCCACAGAGGGCAAGTTTGTCATTAAAACACAAGAAAATAACAAAAAATAACAAAAAAATCCACCCTGGCCAGCAGGCACTTAAAGTGAATTTCCAAATATTTAGTGCTTGTACTGTCCAGAGATGATCCTCCTGCATCTCCAGACATCCCAGTATCCAGAAATTAGCTGGAAACCCCAGAAATGAGCTGGAAACCCCAGAAATAACTTGGATTAAAACCGGCCCAGGGCAGAAGGTGTTGGTGCAGGCCAGACCCTCCCCTGCCAGGTGCACCCCTTTTCCAGCACATTTTCACCTGGGCTGATGTCCAAAATAAACCACTCAAGTCCCAAATCCCAAACATCAAAGATAAATGAGCACAAAGTATCTGAAATGTTTCCTACTTTTGCTCAAACTGGGAAATTCTGCAGAGCTCCAGAAAGGATCAAGCTCTGTGCAACAGGAAAGAGACACTTGAAGCTGCGTCCCCTTTCACTTCATCTGAACAAATGTGTGATAGATTCAGGCGAAACAGAAAAATCCTGAAGATTATAAAATCCTTTCTCTACATACACAAAAATCATTCATTTCAGAACTCTATGCAGTGATAAGTACTAAAAGCCAAAAAAGCCACATAAGAGACTGAAACAGGAGTTGCTTCCCAGTCAAAATTTAAAAACACAGCATTAAACATTTCCTTTTTTACCTTTATATTCCTCCAAAATGTGAAAAGTTCTTGCTCAGAGAACTATTTCTCTCCTTGAACTGCACAAGAAACTATTAAATATAGGTTCCAAGAACAAGTACTGTCTCAAGTTGCAACAGCTTTCACCAAGTACTGCAAATGTTTTCCTGACACACAAATGGAGTTAAAATTTGGAAATTATTTCAAGTCCCACGTTCAGTCTGAGAATATTCCTCACAGAAACAGCGTATTTTTGTTAGGATTTAACTGAATTCTGTATTATTTCTTAGAGGCCAAATGAGATGCCTTTTGTGCACATTTTTGGAGGAAAAATTGGGATATTATCGTTAGGGTTGGTAGAGAGCATGAGAACATATATGAACAAAAAGTGCAACCATTTGCATTTGGCTGCTCATTTGAGAACTCCATGAATATTTTTGGATAATATTTTGTTTGGAGAAATCCAATCCCCCCCTGAGCAGCGTTTTTCCTGTCTGCAAAGCCCTGTGGCTTTGTCCTTCCCTGGGCCAGCCGTGGAAGAACAGCCCCGTGTGCTCCCAGAGCCAGAGCTGGCGGTGACACTGTCTGTCATCCCTGCCAGCTGAGGGATGTCACACACTGATCAAAACCATCCCTTCTCCCCTGGCATTCGGTGCAGGAAGCAAAGGGAACACTGGATCCTGCTTCAAGGCTAAATCCCAAATATTCCAGTTTCACACCTTCTGCAGTGGGCATTTCCCAGCTCTGGGAAAGGGGCAAAGCAGGACAAAAGCCCCCAGGACAAAAACCATGCCAGTGGTACCGGTGTCCATTGGGATACCAGAGGTGTTGGGAAACACTCAGGAGTTGTAGCAGTGTAATGGAGCAGAACAAAACATTTCTCCCATTTCTTTAAGCACCACGTGTACTTTGAGTCCAGCAAAATCCGTGAGAGAAACTGCACTTCCCTGTTTGTCAGGGTAAAACATTCCAGGACACTCTGCGTTTGTTCATTGCTGGATGAAACGTGTCTGGAAACAAAGCAGCAAAAGCATTTTCCAGGGGGAAAAAAAGTGGATTTCAGTCTAAAAATAAGGGAAATATATCAAAATAAATTTTCAGTGTACTTTCTTTGTGTAGTGGTAACAAGTACCATCATTAGCAGGACTGAGTTCATTCTTTGGAGTTCTTTTAAGGCAATAATATCCCACACCAGGGGTGGGCACATCGTGACTTTCACGTGGAAAGTCTGTCTTCCTTCACACAGGAAATATTTCAGCTGGCTGAAAGCAGCTGCCCACTAAAGTTACTAAAAGATTCATTACATGCATCCTCTAAAGGACTCTGGCAGAAAATCTGTCAGGCTCTGCTGCTCAGATTGACTGTCTTTATCAGCACTGCTGAGTGACTGAGCCATACCCAGGATCTTTAGGATCTTGTAGGATCTTTAAGACAGCAAAGCAAGTAGAGATCAAAAACTATTTCCCTGCTGCACCTCAGTCACCTTCAGTGTAATCCCCAACATCTCTGGTGTCAGTAAGAACAGAGCAACAAACAGCAGGATAATATCAAGCCTTGATACCTGATGAAATGAAAGCTAAATTAGCACAATAATCCTTCAAGAACATAAGTGCCTTCTCAAGGAGCCTGACACCAGCTTATACAGGCAAGGGCAGAAAAAAGCCTATAAAATTCACTTCAGTGGGATAATGCAACAAAAGCTGAAGAAAGTTGAGCCTCCTATCAGCACACATCCATCCCTTGCAACATTTCAAATGATTTTACAGTTCTTCTGACAGATCTGTACATAGACACCTCTCAGCAAATTACATGGAATATATACACACCTAATCCCTCCTTGCACTGCCGAGACAGAATTCTTGCCCTCAGGCCTTGTCAGTTATTACAATTCGTCCAGGTGAAGTTGCCCTTGATAATCTCAGGAGATAATAACTGGCAGGAGGAATAGGATAACAGAACATCCGACAATTACAGGGTTTGGGTAGGGGATTTCTGTAGAGCTGACAACAAAATAAACAACACCTGATGTAAAACCTGTGCAGGAGCCTGAACTCTGATTTTCCCAAAGCAGAGGCAGTGCCAGCATTGCTGTCCTTGCTGTGACCCTGCTGGATGGGCTGTGACGCCTGAGGCCACAGCTTCACTCATTTACTGACAGAGAAAACCCCAGTTAAGACTTTGGTGCTGCATTCTGTCAAAACTTTCTGAAGAAGGGGATTGCTCTTTGAGCTAACCACGGATTTTTAAAGTTGGATGTGCCAGAAGTACTCCACAATAAATATAAGAGACCAAAAGTGCTTCAGAGCTCCAAGCCCAGAGACTTCAGAACGACCTTGGATGAGAGAACTGAACAGGACTGAGTATTTTCTTTTGGATAAGGGAACCAAACACAACCCACAAATTCAACAGAGCAACCTTAAATGTTCAGATTCCAAAACATCCTTGTAAAGGTGTCCTGCTTACAGGAGTCACTTCCACCACAAGATCTTGTTACCCAAGCAAAGGCCTCATGGCAAGGAAAAGCTGACAGCTGTCAGTTTGCAGCTGGTCTCTCCTATATTGAACAAATTCCCTGAAAATTCACTGTACCCACTATCAACACTGACACCACCTTTTTCTCTTTCCCCCAGTATCAACTCTCAACTTTTGAAGTTTTCAAGATAGATCAAAGAACTTCTCCAGAACCATTAGGGCCTACAGAAATGGTGAAAGCAGAGCCACAAGTGTGATCAGTCCCAAATGTGGCTCCCCAGTGAAACCGGTTCAGGAGGGAAGGAATGGCCCAGTTCACTTAATGCCCAGCCTAATTTGTCTCACCCTGAACAGCTTCACCAACAAAATATTGATATTGACATTCCCTGGAGGTTTTCAGCCTGAAATGAGAGGGGTTGGTCACACAGCTCCTCATATCAGCACCAGATTTGCTGCTGGGAAAAAGTAAGAGACAACAGATTTTAAGAGAAAATTGTCTAAGTTCTGCACATAAAATACTCTCAAGTTTGTGAACATTTTACTGCTGCTCAGGGGTCACTACACAGAGTCAGAAATACTCATTAGGATTTAAAGGAAGATCAATCACAAACAGAGAATGCAAGAACATAAATCACATCCTACAAACAGGCTCTCAAAAGGAAAAGGGCAAATCAGACATCATCTCTCCCTATATAACACAAGAAAATCAGGTCAGCATTTTCTTTTAATGATGAAATATAATTTTGCTAATAAGATTCCCCTGCAGTGAGAGGATGCCTTTACAGCTTCTTCCCTTGCCTGGGCCTCTTTTTGGAGAATTTATGTAGCAGAGGGGACTGAAAGGAGCAAAAACCCTTTAAGGGTTTTTACCAGGGTGTCCCAAGGCCTTCCTAAAGCTCTTTGCTGTACTAAGGATGCAGTTTTTACACAGGTAAAATGCTACTGTTCTTGATATACTGAAAAACACTTTTTTTTTTCAACACGGAGTAACAAATCCTTCACAGAAAAGATAATGACAACATCCAGCTTATGGGAATGACCCACAACTTGGGAGAAAAGGGGTCTGGAGCTGCAACGGTGCTCCACTGCTGCATCCACTTGAATGCATTCTGTTATCCCACACCAGGTTTCAATTATTCATCTCTTAATCAACTTCAGATTGACTTGTTTAAAAGGATGCAATTTTAACAATAAATCTCATGGACAGTGTTAATTAAAAGCTAAATCTTGCCCTGAGCTGGACGCCCAAGGTCTATGAGAATGTTCACAGCCCATTTATTTACTCCAGCATTGTGTCAGTTATTGAATTACAGTAAATTAAAAACACAGTGACAGAGCAATAGCTGAAATAAGTGAGCCTTGTTGCATCTCACTTACAAAGGTTGCCAGACTTGGGCTCTGTCAGGCTGCCAAGAAAAGTGAATGTAGAAGTCAGGGGCCCTCAGTTCAGAAACATCCTCTGGTGAGCATGAAGTGTTTCAGCCTCAGAGATGCCAGCAGGCAGAAGCAAAGGTCCACCACGAGCTCTTCCTTGGCCTCCTGAAAGCATTTAATGATATAAATCCATCTTCCTGACAGTCAGCTGGGAATTAAATGACCTCTTGTCACTGTAGGTGAAACTCACTGAAAGCAGAGCTCAATGTGGTGCTCTCTGCACTCAGCACGTTCTGGAGAAAAAGAGAGGTCTCCATCGTGCTACAGATTTTCATTAAATTCACAGAGAGATAATGTGTTTTACAAAGAAAAATCCAAACATATGGAATGAATAATTAACATATACAAAACAGAATTTCAAATGAAAACGCACAGAACGCTTGTTACTTATACAGCACATCAAGTACTTCAGAGTAAACAAAACAATTATAAAGACACTTCCTTTCATTTGAAGCCAAGTTAATTTTGGAGAAGAGATGCTCACCCATGATAACTGACCCCTTACAGGAAAAACTGGGAGAGGCAAGAGCTGTTGTAAATACAGTGCAAGCTGCACAGGCCTCAGATACACATTAACTCCACGAAGGTGTCACAGGTGAGATATTCCCTGTACAACAAGGATGATTCCTCTCCATGAGGAGAAAGGTTGACAGGAAAACCAGATCTAATCTTAGTTCTAACATTGATTCTAACACCGATTTTATTTTTTTATCATCTGACCAAACTTCTGCCTTCTAGAGACCTCTGTGTGCTCACAGTCACACTTATCTTTGAGGACAGGATGACTGAAACTGAATTCAGAGAGAGAACAAAGCCCCTCTACACATTAAATGTTCCACAGGAGTGGATGTCAGCATGGTAAGAGCTCAAGGCCCTCAAGAATTTTGAAATTAAGGCCACCCAGATCCCAATCCCTCCTTCTCTAGCACATGTTCTCACTCTGCAGGAATAGCCATGGTGTTCTGTATGGACCAGCTACACCATGGAGAGCCCCAGGCAGCTCATTACATTTACACCATCCCAGGCAGCTCATTACATTTAATCCATCCTTTAAAGCTCAGCTTAGCATCTTCAGGGGGGATTGGGCCACCAGAGCAGCTTTGCAGAGGAGTGTTCACACTGTGACTGTGGAAGGGCACATCCTTCCAGAGCCAGCCACAAGTTCCCAGCCAGGAAAAGCATCCCCTGCTCCATTCCCAGCCTCTGAGGGAATGTGTGAGGAGGTTACAAAGCTGCTGAGCGTTTTTCCCTCGCTTATCTCTGATCTCTCCATTTCCCATGGCCTGCTGCTGTGCTCCAGCTCCACCACTGCAGCTCCTTCCTGGATCTGCTGGAGCAGATGTTCAGGGCTGTGCTGCAGACAGACAGACATAGCATCTGGGAACGGGACAGGGGGACACCAGGGACAGCCCTGGGAGGGAAGGAGCAGAAGGTCACAGGAAGCCCTTGTGCCGTATCAGTTTCAGCATATGACCTGAGCAGCTTGAAAAAAAAGCTTTTAATAAAATGCAGGCTTCCCCCAGAGCCTGCGCCAACTTTTCTCAAGAACTCACCCAGCTATGAAACTTTCCCAGTACATATTGGGATGGCAAAGTCCTAACTTAAAGCTAGTCCCAAATACCTGTGAGTGAGTGAAAGCACATCTCTGCACAGCCCAGAGCATCAGCAGGGCTTACAGAGACCATGGAACATCTGCACAAAGTTCCCAGCACTTCTGCTCCAGCTCTTGGGGACACTGGCTGCTTGTGCACACAGGGACTTGCCTTATTTGTTTTTTTTTTTTTTCAGCTTTCCCTGACACAAAAAGCAGACAGATTTTCTTTGCCTTCAACATTCCCAGGGCACAGTAAATACGCCCAGGATTCCTGTCTCCAATGTGACATCACAGAATCAGAGAATCCTGAGCTGGAAGGGGCCCCAAAGAATCATCCAGTCCAACTGGCCCTGCACAGACACCCCAACAATCCCACCCTGTGCCTGAGAGCATTGTCCAAATGCTCCTGGAGCTCTGGCAGCCTTGGGGCTGTGCCCATTCCCTGAGGAGCCTGTGTAGTGCCTAAATACCCTCTGGGGGAAGAACCTTTTTCCTGATATCCAGCCTAAACCTCCCCTGACTCAGCCTCAGCCATTTCCCAGAGTCACTGGTAACAAGAGCAAAGAGATCAGAAAATCTCAGCAGGGCCCAGGTGGGTTAAGCCAGGCCTGGAGCAGCACCCCCAAATTGGCACGCTCCAGCCAACAGGGACACAGCAGCCAGCCCCCACCAGCACCAGTGACCCAGGACATGTCCTGCAGGACCATTTTGTGCTGTCCTTTACCCTCTCTGATCAGCCAGACTCCACACAGCTCTCCAAAGGGGTTTGTTGGGATATCAAGCACAAAAACCCCACAGAACTCGGTGAAAGCAGCCTTGACCTGAGCTTCCTCCTGCTCCTGCCTTGGCTGTGAGCCCCAGGGAATGACTTGTTGGAAACACCAGAGCAAGGGCAGCTCTGAACACAGCCCTGGCCCCACAGCCCATGTCAGTCCCTCCTCCAGGGCTTCTGCTCCTGTTGGTGACCACTCTGCACCACTTCTCCAGGAATCCTACCTGACAATCATCCTCCAAATCTGTGTCCATCCCACCAACACGAACCATGGGATTCTCTCCACAAGCCACCAGGCACTTCCTTTCATCTACTGCTCTGCAGATTTACTTGGAAACAGTGGCACTCCAGTGTCTCCACTTCAGGAGGAGATCCTGGAAAGCAATCTTCCTCACGCCAGGATGCTGGCATGGAAGCAGGCTGAGGTTATTGCTTTCCTCACTAAAGGGTTCCTTTCTCAAGCTACTTCTTTTCCCCAAGCTGCCTGACTTTGGCAGAGCACCATTTTCAATATTGCATTGCATTAGAGTCCAAATATAGGCAAGTTCTTCTATTTTACATTACATTCCCTAGGGGACTTCAAAGAACTTTACTATTAAATAATAGTAATATTTAGAGCTTTATCATTACGTCACGCACTAGTGATATATATTTAAGCTGAAATTATTCACTTTTTCCACCTTGGCAAACTTCCCAGCCCCCCCTGGCTATCCTGTCGTTCCAGCCCAATTAAATGACATTAAACATGTCCAAGCCTCTCAGATGCCACACTCCTGGCAAGGACAGCAGTGACTCTGCTTGTAAACAGACAGAAAAAAAAAATTGTAACTTCCTCTGCAGCACCTGACCAAATGAAACTTTACACCAAATGTAGAATTTCAGGAATTTGAAAGCACTTCATCATAAAGGATGTAAAAGTGCAATCACCACCCCCACAGAAGCATCCTTCAGCTAACACCAGTATTTTGTTGTTATTTACAAAGAATCATTGACAACGGCTCTCATTTATTCATTTCACTGCTGTTCCATTTATAAACGTGCGGATTCATTGACTTTCAATATCTCCTTGATTACAATGAAAAAGAAACACGAAAAGCCCTACAAAGTCACTTCATTATTCAACTCTTTGGGGCTGGGGCAGCCCCAAAGAACCCAGAATTTCTTTGAGCTCAGCTTTAGGGAGCTGATTTCAAGACACAGCACGGGGTTTGCTCATTTTTAAAAGCGGAAACCTGGATCAAAGACAGCATCTCAACAGTAAAATCGCTGGATTTGCTACTCGTTTAAGTGTTTCGAAAGGGAGGAATCTGTCCAAACGCAGGCTGGGTGATCAGTGTGACACCTCCAGCCCTGCCCGGCCGGGTGTGAGACTCTCCAGCTGTGCCAGGGAGCGATTTCCCCCGGGAAGGAGCAGCAGCCAGCACCGGGATACCCCGGGCAAGGTGAGATCACACCCAGACAGCACCAAACAGCCAAGCAACTCCTGAAAGCTGCTTCTTGAGACACAACACTTCACACAACAACTCTGTGGACATCCAATTTGCAGTTGAGGATGACTGAGGGTTGGGTTTTTTGTTGTTTTTTTTTTTTTCTTCAGGGCTTGGGGAAGGAAAGGTTTACACTTTTTCTTTTGTCTGAGTTAACTTTCTACGCGTTTCTGGCTTGCAAGACAATCGCTGTGTGTAAAGCAGCTGCATTTAGTTAGAGATTTTTTAAAAGAGTTTTCAACTCTGAGGTGCTCTTTGGAGTCCCAGCAGACTGCTGGATTTCTACATCTGTTTCTAAAGAGCAGGATCCAGTGTCACAGCTCAGGGAAACTTTTTTTTTCCCCCCCTCTCTTTGCCTACTTACACGAGCTTTAAAAAACTCCCCTGCCTAACTCTTATTTGCAACACTTTAAATCCCTGCGAGGACGTAATTAACACAGCAGTTTCAGTTAGAAGTTAATTATAGAGACAAAGAAACGATGTCCTGAAGATAATTTGCTGCTACTTCAAGCCACTTCTGTCAAGAAATACAAGGCTACAAGCTCAAACAGTGACATCTACCCTCATCCTCTTAAAGGCTTAAGGCAACAAAAGCATTTTGTTTGTTTTTAAACTCATTCCTGGATAGTGGCTGAAGCAGCACCCGGGGATGAAACAATTAACCACAGGGACTAATCAAGAGCTGTGGAACTTTATCTCACAACCTTCAAGGAAATCAGCAGCGCCCCTACAATCTAAAACACAATCTCGAGATCTGTGGCTTTACTCCATGCTTAAACATTTTAAAATGTTTTTCTATTATTCACACTTCTTCCACTGTGACTCCTCACAAAGTTACACGGATCTGGAAGAACAATAATCGAGCTGAACTGGGAATATCCAGAGCCACATACTGCAAAAAATATCCAAGCTGGAGAGTTGCTGTTCCTTAAATTGACATTAACTCCGTGCTTTTATTTGGAACACTCGGGCCAGCCCGTGAGCACCCTTGGGAAGAGCACAAGTTAAAGGCAGTGAATGCACAAAGCTTTTGGGGTTGTTTGGCTCCCTACAAGGGAAGGTCATGGACAAAAAGGCAGCAGCAGGAGACAGTGGTCCACATTCTCTTTCTGAGCATGTCAGGGTTAAAGGGTAGGGACTGAAGATTCTGTCTGGGCTGGGTTTCTGATAGAGCAAATTCTACTTCCCCAACCACTACAGTCACCTTAAAGAAATCTGTAAAACTTTTTTTTTTTTTTTTCAGAACAGGCTTTTTCTTTGTTTGGTGTTTTTAATTGGTGTTGGATGTTCTGGTTCCCTTATTCTTCCACAAAACCTAGTTTGGGGGAAAACCTAGTATGTGGTTGAATATGTCACGGATGTCTATCTCTAAAAAATAAATACATCACTTGATCTGCCCGTGAATCCACGCTGTAAGCATATGCCAAAGATATTATTCAAAATACAGGACATACTTCACTGTGGAAAGTAACTGTACATAATCAGAGATCACAGTCCAGGCTGGAAGGATCACCTGGTCCAGCCTTTTGTGAGAAAGGGAGCCTGGCTGAGATTATCCACTCTCATCTTGGAAACCTCCAGCACAAGGATTCCAAGGTGGAATCCTTGGATTCCATCACATCCTTGGGGTGGTAATTCCAGTGAATTATTGTTCTCACTATTAAAAAACACTTTCTTATATTGAGCTGAAACCCCTCTTGGTGTAACTTGTACTATATGACCTGTACTGTAATGACTACATTAATATATAATGACTAATAATGACAATATTAGTATATTCACATAAAGGTGAGCTCATACTCTGATAGGTACTTCCTAGCAGAATGCACAGGAAATAAGAAATAGTCCATTTCAGACCCAATGTGGTCAGTTGCTTCATGTTAATGGGGTTTTATTTTTCCCTTCCAGGCTCTTTGAAACATGAAAAAAAACTCGTATTGCCCTAAAGCTTTGAAATTATCTGAAAAACCAGGGGTGAAATAGCCTTTTTTGCCCCTTTAAAAAAATACAGCTATTTGTTAAGCATACACAGCATTCCCTGGAGATACTAGAAAACAACTTTTGAAAATTTTCCCATTGAGATGTCATGAAGAATTCCCACCCCAAGCTCGAACTCATCCAGCCATTGAATCCGCACCACGAGACTCCTGGGACATCGGGAACTCATGCCAACAGATGCACTCCCTCACACCCAGCCCCGGGAATAGCATCCTTGGGGACAGGCTGGAACACCGGCAGAAATCCAGGCACCGGGATATGACAAGACAGTTATATCTGTTAGCTACAAGCAAATTCTTAAAGGCAGTTATCCCACAGTATTTGCGATTTGGGTTAAATTTTGGCTTTTTTCATCAGCTTTCTCTCTTTGGCGTTCACTTTTTTCGCTTCTTTACATATTAAATACAGGCATATTATCAACCAGCACTTCTCAGAGGTGGGCTGTGATTGAAGTACCCACCACAAAACACTTCGGAGGAGCCGGAGCTCACGTACATCCAGCTCTCAGTGAAATTCTAGTGCAGGCGTCCAAAAACACTGCTCACTTCTTACTGACTTGGCCTGAAGGAATCAGTCCCTGCCCAACTCCAGCTATCCCAACTCCAAGGTCTCTTTATGCCTGGGCTACGCTGTGTTTTACACATAAATCCCTCGCAAAAAGGCTGGAGTCAGAACCCTGATAAAGCAGAGGCACCGACGGATGAATATCACTCGCTAAAAGCAAAACGGAGACGCTTTCTTTTGGTAGAAAATAAACAAATAGGTAAATAAATAAACATTTTTGAGGGGTACGAGGGGGGTGAGATGGCGAAACACGCCCTGGGAGCCGGGTTTAAGGGACAAGTCCCCAGTGCGGTAACACTCCTCGGGCACCATCAATCAGGGACCGCAAAGCGGGACCGCCTGGCAATGGTCACACCGGGAACGCTTGCCGGCCCCAACACTTGGAAAGAGCTTTTTTACGAAGCAATTAAACACAGACCGAGCATAAAACCCCGAGCTGGTTAACGGGAGGCGGCGCGGGCTCCCCTCAGTGCCGGCCCGGCTCCTCTCATCCCGGCCGGGACCGCCGCCCGCCGTGTCCCCCTTACCTTGCGTGGTGTCCCCGGGCTCGGCGCGGCTGCCCGCTCGCAGCAGCAGCAGCAGCGGCAGCAGCAGCGGGAGGCTCCCGTCCGCGCCGCCCGGCTGCTGCATTCCTGAGCCGGCGCTGCTCCCGCATCCACCGNATCTCTAGTGAGGGACACTCCACACTCTTCTCTGGAAAATCCGTTCCAGTGCGTGATCATCCACACTGGAAAGGTTTCTGTCCCCTATCCCGTCCCCTTCCCAAGGGTCAGCCCCGCATCCCGTAACTGCAGTCTGTGGGATTACTGCACTTGGAGAGGCACACTTTTCACAGGATCACACAAGGGTTGAGGTTGGAAAAGACCTCCAAGACCATCCAACCTGTGATCAATCCCCACCTTGTCAACCAGCCCAGACCCCAAATACGCTTTTCCCTCTCTGTGGTGGTTGGAAACTGAGATTTTGGGCAGGAGGGTTGGAGTTCCCTCCCGCCAATGGTGGATAACATTTTTGGTGGAGTCCCAGGACACTGCCAAAGCTGGTTGAAGCTCCTAGGAGTGATAACTACTTTCCATCCAGGAGAATGATCACATTTCTGGGATGCTTACATTAGGTTTAGGATTTCAAAAGTCAGTAACTGTTTAATAAAAGGCTCATAATCAGAGTGGAAACAAGGACAAGATTAAAGGAATTTCCTCCTCACTTCCTGCTAGATCAGATCCCTTAGGCTTTTCTTCTGCCATATGAATCTTGTATTTCTTGTCAGACACTAATAGAGTTTCAAGAGGAGGAAGAAACCCAGATAAACATCTGGCAGCGTGTTAGGGAAGGGGATTGAGGTCTAAAACCACCTTCTGCTCACACGTACGAACATACACATGTACCTCCTCTCACCAGCCAGGAAAAGGACAAGAGATTATCCACTTCCTTGGGAAAACGGACCAATAAACAGACATGGATGAGATGGACAAGGTGAGCCAAGCTTGATGTGGTTTAGGATTTGGTGTGACACATGGAAGGGACTGTCAGCTGCTGGACCTGAATGTTTCTGCCACTTTAGGTCCTTGAAGCACCACCCCTAATCCAGGTGAACAAGGCAGGCCCAGCTCCAGCCAAGATCATCAGGCGAGTTCAGGGTGGCAAGGCAGGTCTGAGATCAGGCTGAGAATCAACAACAGCTCTGGGGCCATTCCTCAGGAGCCATTCCTCACAAACCATTCCTCAGGAACCATTCCTCAGGGGTCATTCCTCAGGAGCCATTCCTCATGAACCATTCCTCAGGAACCATTCCTCAGGAACCATTCCTCAGGGGCCATATCTCAGGAACCATTCCTCAGGAACCATTCCTCAGGGGCCATATCTCAGGAACCATTCCTCAGGAACCATTCCTCAGGGGCCATATCTCAGGAGCCATTCCTCAGGAGCCTTTCCTCAGGAACCTTTCCTCAGGAGCCTTTCCTCAGGAGCCATTCCAGCAACACGGGACTTTTCAGGCACTGGGACACGGCGCAGTGGTCTGTAGGGATGAGACAGACGTGAGGTAGAGCAGGGAATGAGACAGATGTGAGGTAGAGCAGGGAATGAGACGGGTGTGAGGTGGAGCAGGGAATGAGACGGGTGTGAGGTGGAGCAGGGAATGAGACGGGTCTGAGGTGGAGCAGGGAATGAGACGGGTCTGAGGTGGAGCAGGGAATGAGACGGGTCTGAGGTCAGCCCGTGCATCAGGAGGGTCCATAGCCCGGCACAGGGATGCTGCAGGGACAGAATCAAGGGGGCCAGGGCTGAGCTTAAAGAGAGCCCCAGGCAAGGTGGGGTGGCACTCATTAAGAGCGCTGAGTGCCCGCAGGGGGCTGGCACTTGTCCTGGACACAGGGAATAGCGGGAATAGCGGAGCTGTGCCAGCGGGAAGGCCAGGCCGTGCAGCTGGGATTGCAGTGCTGCTGCACCAGCCCAGGCTTGCCTGCCCTGACCTTCTGAAGTGACATTTCACGTTACTTCTGACTGATCTAACAGCGAGCTGCCCGCAAGAAAACCCTCCCGTGCTTCCGTGTGTTCCCCCAGGCAAATCCATTCGATGAACCCTCTGGTGGGAGGGAATGGGAGCGATGTTCTCCCGGACCAGCAGCCGGGTCCTATTGCCCACAGCTGCCGGAGTGCTGGATCCAGCAAAGGTGAGGGGGACCCTTCTCCAGGGTCTCCACTGAACCACTGCTGTCGGCAGCAGCTGCTGCTACGCCTCTTCAGCTGCAGCACACAGGAGTTTCCTTCATCTCTCTGAAGATGTCCATGAGATCCAGATTCCTCTGAGCTGGGCACAGGGATAACCCACTAAAGATACAAAAAAAGTCCGTGGCAGATGCAGAAACTAAATGCAGATTCTCTAAGTTCTCATTTAGCTTCGAAGTTTTAGCTCCATGCAGCGTGAGAGGATAAATCATTTATAATTAAAAAACAAACCACTTATTTTTAGCTGCAAATCTACCAAAGTGCATGCAATTAGCAGATATAAATCACTTCCTGGCTCGCAGGCTGCTCAGCACAGCACATAAATGGAAGTTAAAACATACGTTTGGGGAATACGTGGTACATCTGCTCTCAATCTGCAGCATTTGGAAATCAATACAAATATTCTCCCTGCTTTAACGTGCTGCAGTCTGTCATCCCACAGTGGAAGGGCTAAAAATATATGAAACAAAGGGACTGGAGTGGACACAGCCCTAAGGACCCCAAAATGGATAGCATGGAGCATCCACAGTGATCTGATGGCAGAAAGAATTCCAGGCAGGGATAAGCACTGGCTTGGGAGGACAAATTGCAGTTTCTCCTCCATGGTCTCAGGATGCCTGGGAGATGAAGTGCACACATAAAGCTCCAGAAGGTGACTCTGGGGAGAAGAATCAACCATTTGATACATGGCCACATATTTTAAAACAACGACAGGCTTGTAGTCAATATCTTTGTGGAATTAGTTCCCTCAGGGAAAATGTATTATCCACAAAACTTTTTTATTCTTTTTTTTTTTTTTTTTTTTTTTTTTTTTTAATGAAAAGATAGCAAAGAAGCTGTCTGGGAATGATTTGTAAGTACAATAAACCTCACAAGAGGATGATAAGCAAAGCATTGTAAGAGAATCGTGTCAGAAGTACAGCAAAATAAAAGAGAAACATTACACATTTGTAGTTACTGACAATGTGTGTTCTTAAGTATCATGTCACGTTAAAAAAGAATCCTTGTTTTCCTTTCCAGCTTTCACTAATATTCCTATTAATCTATACCACATTTTTTGATTCCACCATTTGAGGCTATATCAATCATCCTTTGCCCCCTTGAAATTCAACTGGAATTACACCAGCATGTTCAGATTTCCAGAGTGGAAGCTGGAAGTGAGGGTAGAACTTCCCTGGATTCCTCGAGTCTGTGCATCCATGGAAAGAAAAAAGGTGTAAATCTGATTTCACCATGGATTTTTAAATTATAAGGTGGAAAACAACAATTGCTGTTACCCTTAAAGGTGGAGGATTTAGACACAACTTACACTGAGTTCTTTAAGAAGGGAATTCTGTCTAACTCAGGTGAAAACATTGTCCACTTAGTGCCAGTTTTATTTTCCAGTGGAGATCCAGGAGCAAGTACAGCACAAATAACATGTTTCTTTAAAAGAGAATAGTTTTCTATTTATTCTATTTTATTCTGTTTTTTCTATTCTATTCTATTTTATTCTTCTGTCCTGAAGGCAGCAGGTCAGGCCAGTGAGGAGGAGGTGCATTTGTGCCAGTCTTTGCAGCAGCTCTGTCTCCTCAGGTGGGATTTTTCCTTTGCTTTGAGAGGAAAGCAAAGGCTCAGCAGCCACAGGGAACGTGGCAGGGAGCACTGTGGGGTCAGGGGACAGGGGTGGCCCTGGGGAGTGACACAGGGAGCATCAGGAGCTGCAGGTCAGCCTTGTTCAGATCATTTCGTTCAGTCTGTGGTCTGGGAGCACTTTGAAAATTGGCAGAAAACTACAGAAAAGGTGAAAGGAAAAGCCTTGAAATAGACCACAATTCTTTCATGTGTGGATTACACTGGAATTTTATACATATAACTAAATATATATTTATTTATATCTCAGGATGACTCTGTTCTTTACATCCCTGAATTCCATACCTCCATAACATGAAACATCACCCTTCTGGGAAAAGGAGGGTGACAATGGGACACAAACACCAGCAGGTGTTTGTGTGCATAACAAATGCAAATATTGGCATGCTTATTACACATCAGTTTTGTTGTTGTTATGACTTTATTTTTTGCACTGGCACCCCAGCCTTCCATGACAGTTGACATCCATTGTGCTGGAATTGTTCATTTAAGGAGCAGACGTGGTGCAGTCAGCAGAAGTCTGTGACAGCAACAATTCCAAACACTCACCCAGGCTGGGCATTCACTTCTGAGCTGAGCTTTGTAGTTATCCTTAAAGGAAACTACAATTATTTTATGTCTTTCTCATTAGCTTCAGAAGGGAGACTGGAAAAAGGGGCATGGATTTACAGCTCAGTTTGGACATGACCAAGTTGTCCTTTTGCAAAACAGGTAATTTCAGGTGAAATTGCTTCGTAACTTCCAAGTTCCTCACGCAGAGTTTGTTTGCTTCTTCCAAAAGGAATCAACCAACACAACCCTCAAAAAATCTGATTCAGAGAGAAGGTTATTAGGGCAAGAGTTTGGAAAACTGAACCAATATTACACCCAACTGTCATAATCCATCCCTTCCCACCACTTTCAGGGAGCCCCAGCCCTTCCTGCCAGGAAGGACCACAGCATCTTCAGGATGAACAAGGAGATTTCATCACCTTCCTAAACATTCTCATCTTTGTGGCCAGGCAGTAAAACACTTCAATCATTAGAGGAAGGAGAACATCACAATTTTTGCAGGAGAAAAAGAGATTCCAGGGCTGGTGGTTTGACAGGTTAATAAGAAGGCCCCTAGTCAGCCTTTACAATTTATTTACTTGCAAGTCTACACAGGGATTTGGCATCTTAAACAGGTTTTTATTCCAACAACATTTCAATTCACCTTTAAGACTTCCAATTAAGACAAACACTGGGGATCCAGAGGTGGAATTTGCATGGAAGTTAGCAGGGGGCTGGCAAAGCCCTGATAGCAGGGTTTGGGTATCAGCTTTATAGACTTGTATTGTCCTATCTAACATCTCGTATTTTCCACTCATTTTGCATGTAAAACTTTTATTGCTATCAGCAGGAGTTTAGCACAGCACTACCCCAGAGATGTGCCCCAACACGAGCTGAGGTACCCCATTCACTTAGAACAATTTGGCTGCACTAAATCTTTGTAGCCAATGTTTGGTTTAGTTCCCCCATAAACCTCATCTGCTGGATTTATATACTTTGGCTCCTTTTATTTTGACTCTGGTGGCTGAATTTGCGATGGGTTTAAGTGACTGCAGTCCCACTGGCAGCAGCAGCAGAGCTGCAGCACGGTGGGGATTTCTCCTTGTGTAAATACAGGGTTTTGTCTGGCAGGATGCTGAGGGCACCGACCTGCTGGGGTTTCAGTGAGATCCCGGAGGGCTCAGCACCTCCAGGGAGAAATTCCAGCCCCAAGAGTGGCTGTGGTCCCTCTCTATGGCCCTTTGTCCCAGCACACAATGCAGCTGCTTATCTCCTTGTGAATCACAAACACTAAAATGTTTATTTTCCTGTGTTATGAAAGCTCACTTCTATCTGCAACAAAGAATTATGTCAATTACGGGGATGATAAAGACATTTTCTCCCTCTAAAGCTCTGTGAAATTTAGCTTTCTCTCACATGGGTGTGGGGGTTTTAAATAAAGTAGTATTTCAATAATGGCTTCAGTGGGATTTTTAAATTCTTTTCCTCTATTTAGAGTTGATTATTTTTTAAAAATCAATCTCAATTCCAGCTAAAATGGCTCTGATCTGATAAAGGAGATGAAGTCACTGCACAGGCTTACTATTTTATTTCCATAAGGTTTGAAAGTTTTGTTCCCTGCAGTGTTTTGGAGCCCAGGAGCATTCATCTGTTTTGTAAAAGGAAAGTTCTACGGAACAACATTTGGTCACTGTTGTCTGAATTTCATTATTCTGTTCTCCAGACTAGCAGAGGGGAAAAGTGCAAGTTAGCTGGGTCACAGTCTGAAATGTGAGAGCAGTCAACTTTTTCTGAAGTTTATGGGAATGAAAGGAAACTTAATACTGTTCAAAAGGAAGATTTAAAGTTGCATCATGTGAAAACAATTGGAGAAGTTTAATCCCGAGGTCTTGGGTTATTTGGTAACTTACATGACCATTTGTCAGCCTGCAAAAGATGAAGTTGGCTTTGCCTCTGTTAACAGTTGGCCTCTGTTTTGGAGTGGTTTTGCAGTGCCAAAGGAACAAACAGGAGTTAGAGTGGGTTTATAGAGCACTGCTCCTTCTATTCTTCTGCAGCCTTTCAGCTCCTGCCACTCTGCTGGCTCCTGGGGCTCTCCCACTGCTCGGGGAACACGTGCTGACAAGCCTTTCATGGCAGAGGGGCTGCAGGGCCTGACAGCTTCTCAGACTTCTCAAAAGCTGAATACATATCCATAATTTAACCTTTACCTCTCAGCCCTCATGCATTTCATTGTATGTGGAATAAAAGCCATGGGACCCTGGGATGTAACTGAATACTTCATGTTTTGTAATGTTTCCAGTGTATCATTTATGCTAAAAGATGTTGATTGAAACGTTCTTTACATTTAGATCAGTTTCTGTGGAGCAAATTGAAGTGAAAAATCTACAAAGCTTTGAATGCATAAAAATTAGAGAACTTTTTCCAGAGAGTCCCAGCACAAATTCCATCAAATAACTCTTAGCAAAGTCTCTTGCTGTTAAGAAAATTCTCAGGAAATGTAGCCTGAGCCTCCCTGTATCATCTCCATCCTCCCTGGATTTGGCATCAGCGCCTTCTGTGTTTGGCCACCACTCTCCAGAGACTTAAAATAATGGGAATCATTATTAAAGGGAAGAAAAATGGTGTCAAAACAAAGACAACTTCGTTTTGAAGGACATTTTAAATATTGTTTTGAGGGAGTTGAGTCCCACAGGAGTAACTTTTAAGAAGATCTTTGGGATGTGCATGGGGCTGTGGCCGTGCCATGCAAGGGAACAAGCTTTAATTAAACGAGGTTTAATCATTAAACTCAGGATGGAGCCTCTTTCCCTGTATTTCCCAATGCAATTAATTTATAAGTTGCCTTTACCAGCTCTGAAAATAGGGGTTGGTGTGGTCTGTTTTTCACCTGATCATTCAGTAACTTCTCAGACATCTGTGCTGGAGCTTCTGAAGTCTTGTGTTCCCACACAGAACTGCAGAAAAGAAATGAAATCTAGAGAGGAAAAATACTGTCTGTGGAGAAGGTGGTAATGTGGAAAACAGTGAAGGAGGAAAAGCTGGAAACAAAGAAGGGAAAAAGGAGACGAGAAGAAACTTGTGAATGTAAGATGAAAATCTGTCACTGTTGTTACTTAAATTAAAGGGATGGGGTTAAGATTGGCTTAAAGATGATTTATAGTTTAAATAAACATCAGTTTTAGAGGTTGTGAGATTTTGAGATAGCAAGTAGTTGGCTATAGTTTAAGATAGTTATAAGTGCTTTGTTATAAGATAATATATAACTTTTTAATTTAATGGATTGTTGTTATAGAGTTTATTTTACTTTTCTGACTTATTTTACTTACTTTTACTGTAATGTGGATACTTTTACTCAATAGGTTGTTATTACATGTACACACACATTTTTATAACATCTAAACTTTTAACTTATACTATATAATTATACTTTTATGTTATAAACTCTTTAGTATCTTATTAATAGTAATCTTAATAAAGTTTCTTACTTAAGGTATATTTTTACTTATAACTACAGAAGTACAAGTTTATTATTTTTCTATTTAATGTCTGTATACTTTATTTTTACATCAATCTAAGCTTTTCCTAAGGCTGCAAATTAAACTCTCTTGCACCTGTGGAAGTTTCTATTTTTCTGTTTCCTACAAAAATCCAGTGTGCAAGCACTGAGCTACAAACCATTGTGCACAACTGTGAGGAATTGGTGCACAGTGACAGGAATCTGTTGCACTTCCCTGGATGTAAAAACCAATTCCTGGGAAAGCCCAGTGGTATTTGCTGTTCACATCAGGCAAATGTCATGGCAGAAGAAATCAGGAGGAGCTGAGGTAGATTCTGTACCTCCTGCTACACACAAAAAACTTCACAGACATACATGAGGACATTCAGCTGCTCGGTGGCTTTTCAGTCCCTCTATCTAAAATTGAGAAATGCAGCTCAGCTGTTTTTTATAAGACATCTCTAACAGTCACTTCAAAGCAGAACATACAAGAGCTGCTTAAAAATTGCCTTTGATTCCCTTGATGGAGAGCTCACCAGTGCAGCCAGGGAGCTGAAACCACAAATGTCTAATTTCACTTTTGCTGCTGTTTAATGTGAATTGATCTATCCCATCTCTCTCTCTTTTTAAATTTTTTTTCTTAATTTGTTTTTCTTAATTTTTTTTCAATTTGAGAAAGCAGCAAAATAAAATGTCTTACCTTGCTCATTCTGCCATAAATATTATCAACAGTGAATGCCTGAAATGCTGCCAGGAGCTGCCCTGTCTCACCTGCTGCTGGGAGTGAGACACTAATTAACAGCCCTGCACATATTGCACATTTTTGCTTGGCAAATAATTAAATAAATAAATTAAGTATATAAAATTAAATAATTTTTAAAAATAGATTGCTTCATTTTACATTCAATTTCTCTACTCTAAATACAAAACTAAATATTCAACTTTCACAATTTCTCTACTCTAAATACAAACTAAATATTCAACTTTCACAATAGCAACAATTTAATCAGGAGGACACTGAAAGCTACAAACCAGTAAGTGTGGGGGAAGCTCTGACCTCTTGAGACTGAAGGGAGCTCAGGTGCTCCTGAAAAAGGCACTGAACTGGGCCAAATGCATTTTAGCATTCCAATAAAGTCCCATTTAGCTATTTAAATAACGCCTAAATACTAATTACCTTCTTCAGCCTAAGCTGCACATCACTGAGGCTGTCATTTCCCTTTGGAAAAGGCTGTGCTCCATCCTGAAAGCTGAAACTAGGCAGGACCATCATTTCAGTTCATATATATGTATTTTTTCCTCTCTCATCCCAGTGGTCAAACTCTCAAACAGCTGGAACTTCTTGCAAAGGGAGGAACACCTCTAAACTGCTGCCGAGTCAAATTCAACCCCAGCACTGTTTAAAAATCACCTTATTTCCTTTTGTAGGAGCTGATTAATGCCCTCAGAAAGCATCTCCTTTGAGGCTGTCTGTAATGACAGAGCATTACAACACTTTTATCTTTGGGCTGCACTGGCACAGGATGGATTTGTAGTGTCTGCTGTTGGATTTAGCCCTTTTCTGACCCAGAGATGGGGTAACTGAGAGGTGTTTTAAAAACTTTTAATTCTATTTTTAGTCTCATATGAAGGGTGAGACAATACAGATGTTATAATTCATGCCATTACAATTAGAAGCTATTTTCTAATTACAAAACACTCAAGTGTTTTTTGGCCTATCAGCTTTTTGCCACATCATGCTGTAAATGCTTTAAAGCCAATCATCTAAAATTACTCTTTGTGGGTTTTATTATAATGCATCTTTTATAGTTCTCTTTTTCTAAAGTACCTAGTCTTATTTGCAAGGCCATCTTTTGAAACTTTTTTCTAGCTCTAATTCTTGCTCAACAATATGTCTTATTCTACAACATTTCTAAATCAACATTTCTTATCTCAAAGTTTACATACAAATATCCACTATCTAAACCTTCTATTAAAACCCTAAAAACTCTCTACAGATCCATTTCCCACAGTCTGTCCCTGTTTTTTTTTACCCAGAGAAGCTCTTTGCAGACAGGTGACCATGGAGGAGAAGTGCTGCCAGAACAAGCACCCCAGTGCTCCCTGCTGGAGCTGCTGCTTCCTGAGGCTCTCCCAGCCCCTCCACGGGAGGTTAATGGATTTTGGAGGGACACAGGACTGGGAGTTTTGTGCCAGAAACAACACAAGCACTCTGCTTGTGAACTTCCTCAGTGCTCCCCTTCCCTGCAGCTCCGCCCGTGCCCCAGGAGAGCAGCACTGTAGTAATGTGTTTGTAATGTGTTTGTAATGTGTTTGTAAGGTTTAGGCTGCAGTGTGTACTCTAGCTAACTTGCTTGTGAGCTTTTGAGCAAAGCTTCAGGAGTTTGTCAAGGCTACTGAAACATAAATTGTGCTAAATTAAGAAAGAAGAGGCTGAGAAACTGAGTATCAAAAGCACAAGAACTAGATAACAGGGCTGTGAAACACCTGGACTGCAACCAGTCACATACTCTGAGAAATGCAGGCAGAACAAGTGAACAAGACAAAAACACCAATCAAGAAGTGTGTACTTGGTGTGTGCAGTGGTTTGTAGAATCTATAAATATGTGTGTAATACAAACAATAAACAGCTTCTGCTCAATCACATTGATTACTCATACAGGAGTCCTGGTTTTCCCAATCTGGACAAACACAGACT
The DNA here is from genome assembly GCA_013399835.1 of Leptocoma aspasia. Lineage (NCBI taxonomy): Eukaryota > Metazoa > Chordata > Aves > Passeriformes > Nectariniidae > Leptocoma > Leptocoma aspasia. The sequence continues at coordinate 596,181 of VXAX01007079.1, read as the reverse complement.
CAGGTGATTCAAAGCTTTGCACACTCACTTGCTCTGACACAGGGCTTGCCTGGCCTTTGATTCCTTCCAAAACTTACCTTTTTCCCCTTCCTTTGTGCTCTGGAGGCGAGGAGGGACTAGAAATAGCAGAGGAGGGACTGTGGGGATTCCCCAACATCAGGAACTGCATCTGAGAGTCACCCTGGGGCACCAAACAGGCACCTGGAGGGAGCAGGGCATGCAAGGTCCTTCCAGGTGGCTTTCAGAGAGGAGGGGAGGGAGCTGAATCGAGCTGAATTGATGCAAAGTCTTCCTAAGCCATGTCATGATATCAAATATAGCCATGAAGTGCAGCCAAACTCCTCCAGTGCTCAGCTCATCCTGGCTGCTTCTAGAAAGGTCAAAATTATGGCAAATTAACTGTGCCACAGGCAGGATTTTTCACCAGCCTTTGCTTTGCTGTGGTAAAAAGGATCTTAAAGCTCATCCAGTTCCATGGGCAGGGACATCTTCCACTATCCCAGCCCCATCCAGCCTGGCCTTGGACACTGCCAGGGATCCAGGGGCAGCCACAGCTGCTCTGGGCACCCTGTGCCAGGGCCTGCCCACCCTCCCAGGGAACAATTCCTAATTCCCAATATCCCATCCATCCCTGCCCTCTGGCACTGGGAGCCATTCCCTGTGTCCTGTCCCTCCAGGCCTTGTCCCCAGTCCCTCTTCAGCTCTCCTGGAGCCCCTTTAGGTCCTGGAAGGGCTCTGAGCTCTCCCTGGATCCTTTTCCTCTCCAGGTGAACATTCCCAGCTCTCCCAGAGCAGCCTGGGAGCATCTGATCCCCATCATCATTCAGATCCATCCCAACAGCTGCAGCCTTGGCTGCTCTCACACGCTGTCACATGAGGAGCCTGGATGCATTTCAGACCTGGACTGTTGCTCCTCACCAGGATTCCTCATCCTAATTAAAACTTAATTTGTTCCCTGCAATCAAGCTGTACGTGTGGAGCTGAGCATTGAGCCCAGAGCAGAGTGGGAGCTCCCAGAACTGAAGTGCAGGTGGGGTGCTGGGAGCAGCAGGGTCAGCTGACCTGTGCAGCCATTTCTCAGCATGGGGAATAGGGCTCTTATCCCCATGGATTCTGGCTCAAAATCACAGCCTGTGAAAACAAAGGCAGTAAAACCAAATCCTTCTCTGGTTTGGAGCTTTTACCCCTTCCACTCTCCCTATATTCCACCCCACTGCTCCCACCTCCACCCCAGCACCACATCCTGATCCTGTCCCATTCTTACCACTCCTCCCTGACCTGGTTCTTCACCTGCAGTCCTTGGCCCCAGCCTGGCCCTGCATTTTTCAGGTCCCAGTTCAGCATTTCTGGGATCTTCCCAGAGCCTCCCACAGCTGGGGAATGTGAGGGAATACCAAGGGAAGGGATGAGACAAACTCTTCTGGTGGTGCTGAAAAAGCAGAGATGCTGGAATGTGCTGATGGTCCCACATCCCTGGTGAGTGGCTGAAAACTGAGGGAACAAATGGGATTTGATTTAATTTAATAATTGTTTTAGTTCATCTGCTGCCACTTTCTCCAGCTGAGCCTGGGCACAGCTGTCAGTGCTGTGATGGGAACACAACAAATAACACATTCTTTTCAGTGGTACCTGGAGATTTTGCCCAAATTTCTATGTGCTGAAGATCTGGGGATTAGATTTTGGATTTTATCACATGGAACTACCCCATCAATAACAGCACTGGCAGTGTTTTCCTGAACTGTTTTAGGTAGTCTCAAACCTGTGGCTTGCGCCAATATTTCTGCATGGGAGCCCACCCTTAGGGACCAGCTGGGCAGGCTGTGCACTCCCCAAGGCTTCAGAAACACAGGAACTATGACTGAATCCCAGGATTATTGATGAAGTCACAACAGAGTGAGGTGTGGCAAGACCCTGCCTGGGCTGGAGGTGGCCCAGAGACTCTTTACCAATGCTGCCATCTAGAGAGAGACACTCCATCTCCAGGATGGAAAATCCTCCAGAAAACCAGCATTTCAGAGCTTTTGTGCCTCAAGCACAGGGGTTCAACCTTCCTCCTTGTGCTGGGAGTCACCCTGGACACTGGGGGTCACCCTGGACACTGGGGATCACCTTGAACACTGGGGACAACCCTGGACACTGGGGACAACCCTGGACACTGGGGGTCACCCTGGACACTGGGGACCACCCTGGACACCGGTTCCTGCCAGCTCAGCTCCTGGCCATGGCACCTCTGCTCGAGCAGCCAGGCTGGGACAAGGAATTCCTGAGCAGAGTTTGGGGCTGGGCTGAGCTCTGCTCTGGGCTGGGCTGTGGCTGCTCTTCCCAGGAAGTTCTTGGGATGTGTTTCCATCTCTGTGCAGTGCAAACTGTGCCCAGAAATGAGATCCTGCCTTACGTAAAGGTTACAACTGAGACATCTGGATCTCATCGGGCTCCTCTGGGACAGGAGTCCTGAGCTTTGGTCTGGAGAGAGGCAGAGAAAGAGCAGGAGTCATTTTTCATGCAAATCTCCATCTGCAGAGGGGCTGAGTCTCTGCAAACCCCTCTGTGGTCACAGCTTTGGCAAAGGCAGCATCAGTGCTGCACGGGCTGACCGTGCTCCCCTGCTCCTGCACTGTCCCTGACCTGGAAGGGATCCTGGAAGGAAACACCAGGATCCAGCCCAGGGGTAAAGGTGGATTTCCTGAGAAAATCAGGACTAACTGAACCTCGGGAGTCTCCCATACCTGGAGCTGCAGCAGCTATCCTGAAGCACAGCCACCTTCCCTGCATGTGCTGTGCAGTCAGGGGCCTGCTGGCACTGGGGCAGCTGCCAAGAGCTGCATCCTGCTCAGTGACCCAGCAGGCAAATCCACCCAGGCTTCCCCAAGAGGGATCTCTGGCCAGCAGCCACAGAATCACACAATCATTTAGGCTGGAAAAGCCCTCTCAGCCCATCGAGTCCAACTGTTCCTGAGCACTGCAAATCCCAGCACTGGACCACGTCCCCAAGTGCCACATCCACGTGGCTTTTAAACCCCTCCAAGGATGGGGACTCACCACTGCCCTGGGCAGCTGTGCCAGGGCTGGACAGCCCTTTTGGGGAAGAAATTTTCCCAAATATCCAACCTGAACCTCCCATGGTGCAACTTCCTCTGGCCGAGTCGCCGGTATCAGAGAGGAGCCCAATCCCCACCTGGCTGGTTCCAGCATCCTGGCAGGGAGGTGTAAGAACATTTCTCCATGGCACAAAGTTCCAAATCCCATCAGCCTGAGAGGCAAGGGCTGCACAGGCACAAATTGTCACAGTTTGGGCTCTACTTTGCAGTGGTGGGAAGGAGCAGCTGGAGGAACTGAGCCCAGATAAAGCCATGAGAACACAGGAAACTTTGCCTCTCGTTCTGAAAGGTGCTGAAAGAAGTTGGGAGCCCCAGGAGAGGAGAGCTGTGTTAGCACCAGTCAGCACCAGAATGGGCAGAGAGCAGCTTTTAGCACAGTTTGACTGAAAAACACTCACAGTTCCATTAGGAGGAACCCAGGACTGACCTGCTTTAACAAGAGGCCAACCATAAACTCTGGGGTCATTTGTTCACACAATGCTTGAAAGGCAAATTAGAGCAGCCAAATTGTTTTTCCCCCACTAATCCCAGCTTCCTGGTTTAGTGCTCTGCAGCCAGCCATGAGGGAAAGCTCTGGAACAATCCTGCCAAGGGAAGCACTGGGCAGGCACAGGACCAGGCCTGGAAAACACAGCTCTCCCAGCCTCAGGCACAGGCTCTTCCTGGGTCCTACCTTGGCTTTTACACTTCTTTGCACCTGGTTTTTGAGGGGTTTTATCCACCCCACAGCAGAGCAGCTCCCCCAGCAGAACTGTCAGTGCAGGTGGAGCAGCAGAGACCCCTCACCTGTGCACAGGTGAGATAAAAAGCCTTTTGTCAGCACATCCAGTCTCCCTTGGAAGTGGTGCTGGCAGGTCGGGATGAGGGTGGGAAGTGCCACATTCCTGGGTAATAGAGCTGCTCCCTCAGGCCTGCCCAGCCTAAGTTTCAGTCCCGGGCAGAAGGTGAGATGGGACACAGGGATTGCAGGATTTGGGTGACAAATGCAAGCAAACCAAGAGGGGACAGGACCTAAACTCATCCCACTGATGTGCGTGCTTCCAGGAAAAGGGCAGGACGGTGCAGCTGCACAGCCCTAACATCAATCCAAGCTACAGCTGTCTCCAAAGTGACCCTTTCTGTGCCCTTGGATAAGATATTGCACATTAATGCCTGCAAATCTGATTATTCCAAGGCTCTTACTGTCCACATTCAACCAAACAAGCTCATCCAAACTGGGATAAAGTATTTGTGCTTCTTTCCCAGGAAAGTTTCCAAGATAGTAAAAAAAAGCCTGTGAATTATTGAAGAATTTAGTGTCTCTGTTATTCCTAGAGCCTTTTGTGCAAGGAAAAGCCAGGAGTCCACGTGCTGCCCCAAAAGTTGTGTAAGGAGCACCACACCCAACCTACCAGCTGGGGACAAAGAGAGGCAGCAAAGGGGACAAAGGGTGCTGAGGGCTGGGGTTTATTTGCTATCCTTAGCAGCAAAACAGTGTTCTTAAATACAGGGATAAAATCAGCATTCCTCTTTTAGTGACAATTTGCCAAGGGAAGGGGCTGGCTGCCTGCCCCAGGGCACACTCCAGCACAGGGGGCTCTATGTGATGACGGTGGGCCCGGAGCGGCCGGTCCTTTCGTGGAGCTGGGAAAGTTTCAGTGCAATGGAAATGAGAGGTGCCAACATCACCTGCAGGGAGGAAAGAGAGGGCTCAGAACTGCAGAGCTGCACATGCAGCCTTCCCACGCTGCATCCCTCAGCATCCAGGTCAGGCTGGGACACCCAAAGGTCAGCTCTCCTGACCAAAGGCTGCTTTGGGCTCACAACCTGAGCTCTGGGACCAGTGACAGGGATGCAGTGCCCAGAGGAAATCCCAAGCTCCAGTGGTGCTGCTGCCACCTTCCCTGTGCTGGATCTCAAAGTCCACATCAGCACAGGACAGGTAAATCCTAAGTTCCCCCCACCCCCTTCAGAATGGGGGATTTCAGTCTTTTTGTCAATTATGGCACAGTAAATTAGGCACAAAGAGCCCACAGAGTGTTTGCTGGGGAATACAACTCAGAGAATATCCTGAGTTGGAAGGATCCCCAAGGATCATGGAGTCCAAGTGCTGGCCCTGCACAGACACCCCAACAATCCCACCCTGCCCCTGGGAGCACTGTCCAAACACTCCTGGAGCTCTGGCTTGGGGCTGTGCCCATTCCCTGGGGAGCCTGTTCAGTGCTCCCATCTTCTGGGTGAAAAACCCTTTCCTGATATCCAGGCTAAACCCAAATACGAGAGGAGGATTCTTTTCCTCCCGTGCCTACAAGAGCTCAGCAGCATTTGCAAATGATGTTGCAGAACATTTACTGAACTCAGTACAGAACAGGGCAGTCTCACCTTAGGTACAGCTGCATGCTGTGATCCCACTGACTTTTTTTTTAAAGCAAGCACAGGGGTAACACAGACAGAAAAACTGTGCTGTGACAGAGGCAGCTGTGAGGCATTCCCAGGAATACTTGCTCCACACTGAGCTTTTTTCTAATAATCCTATTTCTACTGCGATAAAAGATACCAAACCTCTGCCTCCCAAAATTCCTGGCACCTCCACACATCTCCAAGCAAAGCAGGGCTAAAAAAGGGCTGAGCTCTGGCAGCCAGCAGTGGCAGGACTGAGGTGCAGCACCTACCTGTGGGTCTTGGTTGATCTTCTGAGCATCCTTCTCGTAGCTGTCGATGTAGAGGCGCACGGTGGCCCCGGCGCTGCCGGTGCCGCTCAGGCGGAAGATGATGCGGGAGCCGTCGGAGAAGATGAGGCGCAGGCCCTGCTCGGGGACAGGGGAGAAGGGTCTCAGCTCTGGGCTCCTGGGCAGCCAGGGTGTTTTCATGATTCTCATGGTGCCTCGGGTTTGAGCTTTTATACTTTTCAGATTCTGTGCTGCTTTAGTGTGTGGGTCTGAGCTTCATATTAAGGGATGGTGAGCTCTCTGCACAGAGCAGGGAGACAAAACAATTCCTTCTACAGCTTGGGACCACAGAATTCACAGAATTCACAGAATCACTGGGTTGGAAGAGACCTTCAAGATCATTGAGTCCAGCCCAGCCCCAACACCTCAACTAAACCATAGCACCCAGTGCCACACACATGGCTTTGTTTAAACACATCCAGGGATGGTGACTCCACCACCTCCCCGGGCAGCCATTCCAGAATTTTATCACTCTGTGAAAAANTTTTGGGACCATTTTGGTTCATCTTGGGTGCAGCCCTGGCTGGGCTCTTGTGCTGCCCAAGGTGGATCCATGGAGGAAATCCTTTTCATAAATCCCTGCTTTATTCTGGAACTCTGGCCAGCCTCTGCTCCAGGGCAGCCTGCACAAGGCATCAGCCATCGTGGCTGTGCCTGACCTGCACCATCCCTCCTCTTCAGGGAGCCACAGAAGGCTCCTGTGTTACCCTCTCCCCACTCCCAGAGGGATTAATGCCCTTTCTTAACCCACACTGGAGAACCTGAAACAAGAGTCAGGGACTGCCTGCCAGACAGAGCACTCCCAACCCACTGCTCTATATGGAAACAGGACATGGAGAAAACACTCCCAGTTCAGCCCAGGTGAGTCTGTGCCCACCTGGTTTCTGGAGACACTGCCATCCACAGGGTCATTGTACTCGAAGTTGTCAGCTTTCTCCACCGTGTAGACTTTGTCCCCACTCGAGAGCTGCTTCCCCACGAAGGAGCGGTCGAACATCACCGTCTCCAAATCCTTCATCATTTTGTTGGCAGCATCTGCATCCACCTCCTCGTAGTCGTACCTGCAGCCAGCACCACACACAGGGATTAGGGAGGGGAGGATGCAATGGGTTGTGATGGTTTGGGGTGCCCTTCTCAAGCTCTGTGGGTGTTCTCTGCTCCCATCCTGGAGGGGAGGACAGGCGGGAAAGGTAGCTCAAAGCACCAGAACACATTGCCCAGAGAAGCTGTCCCTGGAAGTGTCCAAGGCCAGGTTGGCCAAGCAGCAACTGACAGAACCAGAGGACGCAGTCTCAAGCTGCACCAAGGGAAATATAGGTTCGGTATTAGGAAAAAGTTTTTTACAGAAAGAGTGATAAAGTTCTGGAATGTTCTGCCCAAGGAGGTGCTGGAGTCACCACCCCTGGGTGTGTTTAAACAAAGCCTGGATGTGGCACTGGGTGCCAGGGTTTAGCTGAGCTGTTGGGGCTGGGCTGGACTCGATGATCTTGAAGGTCTCTTCCAACCCAGTGACTCTGGGAATTCTGTGTGAAGTGCTCAGGGAGTTCTAAATTACCACAGGACAGCCAGCAATGGAATGACACATGAACACCCTCATGGTGACACAGCAGTGCCATCAGGACTCTGCTCTGACACAGGACAGGGAATGGGAGGTGTCAGGAGCACTTTCCCCACCTGGTGAAGAAGTTCCTGCCATACTTCTGCCAGTGGTCCTTCATGATGTCCTCCACGCTCTGCTTGCGGGCGGCCAGGATGGAGAGCCAGGCCAGCACTGCCCACAGCCCGTCCTTCTCCCGGATGTGGTCGGAGCCTGTGGGCAGCCACAGCACAGACACAATTTGTTGTGTGAACATATTATAAGTTTCCCTGCATGCAGGCCTGCAGAAAAACTCTTCCCATGGGAAAGCATCTTCTTACTCTGTACAAGTTTCTATAAACAAATCTCTGAGCTGTGTTTTCAAGGACAGAGGTTTCTCTGCCTGTCTCCTGATAACAGGAGATGAGAATTTTCTTCCTTTCAACCTATGAGGTGAAAAGTTGTTATCTCTGATTGTGTAAGCAATTCTGGCATTTCTTGTATGGAGCTGGAAGCAGCAGCTTCAATGCTCTGGACTGGGCAGATAACAGCCAAATTCTTTGAATTATGGAGTCATGTTAATAAACCATATTTAGCCTTCTGATATTATTGCCAAGAGTCCTTTGTCAATGCAGGGACCACAGCAATAATAATTCCCACTCCTCACACCACAGTCCTCACTTCATCTCCTCTCCCCCACCCCCTGCACAGCTCACAAATGGGAAGCATTTCCAGAGCTCCATCCCTGCTGTGTTGTTAAAATGGGTCAGGATCTCATCTGCTCCAACCCAAATAAAACACTCAGCATCTTTTAACGCACACACACACTCATTGTTCACACATCCTTAACTCTGTTCCCAAGGAAGTAACGGGGAATGCACAGTAAAAAAGGCAGCAAATAAAAAACAAAAGGCAAATGCAAAGGAGCAGCTTGGGAAGGAGAGCATCAACAAGGAGAATATCAAGTCCTCAGCAGCTGTTGTGTCCTGTCTGCCAAGGAGCACCCTAGGGTCATCTCCTGGCCAGCACCAAGGGGAGTGTCAGCCCTCCTGAGGAACCAAACCCCAACAACCCCAAAATCACCCCAGAAGGGGGAGAGGAGCAGCAGGGCAGGGAGCACCATGGGGCTGGCAACAGCAGGGCAAGGAGAGGCTCCATCCACCTGCAGAGACCAGGAGAGCCTCCAGTCTGCTCTCACTGGGGGCTGGAAAAGCCCCTCTCCTGGTTAAAGGAGGATTCACAGAATCCCAGAATGGGTCAGGTTGGAAGGGACCACAGTGGGACACCTGGTCCAAGCTCCCTGCTCAAGCAGGGCCATCCCTGGGCCCAGGATTGCATCCAGATTTTTGACTGTCTCCACTGAGGGACACTCCACACCTCTCTGGGCAATCTGTCCCACACAGTAAGGAAGTTCTTCCTCATGTTCAGGTGGAATTTCCTGGGCCTCAGTTTGTGCCCGTTGCCTCTCATTGTGGATTCTCCCAAAGCTGGCACTGCAAGGAGAGCAGGAAGCAGCCAGAGCCAGCCCAGGAGGCACAGTGGGATCACACAGCACTGATCCCTTAGGAAACCCAAGAGGTGCTGGACCTTACACAGCCCCCAAATGAAATGGGATCAGATGGCCCAGAACACACCCAGGCCACACTCGGTGCCTCTGGTGTGCCAGTTCCACCCTGTGCCCCACAGAAGCAAAGTTTTCTCCTTCCCACTCTGGAAAACCTCCAAACAGGTATTAAAGAAATCCCAGGAGCACTCCAGAGCTGCCATGGCACCCTCTGAAGGAGTGCCAGAGTGGGAATCCTCTGGGAAAGGGCTGGGGGCAGGGCAGGGCTTAGTGGTGCTTTGCACAAATCCCACTGCTGTGGATGTGGCCTTAAATTATCCCCACAGTCCCTCACAGCAGAGAGAGCTGGGCAGAGGTGATGGAGAGGAATGCTAAATAAACACCAGTCCCATGTGATGTATCAACTTATTGCTGGAATAAAATACCCAAGGAAGCAAGCAGGAATTCTGTCATGTTGCATTACTCTAATTGCTGCTGCACTCCAGTCCCACTGCCCCACAGTTTGTTTCAATTTTTACTGGGTCTTTTGGCTGCTCCTTCACCTCTCTCCCTTTCAACACTCCCATTCTGTCCAGCTCCAAACAACTCCTCATTAACTTCCTCTCAACCAACCCTCCTCACCCCTTTTCATTCCTTTTTCCTTCCTAAGTGCATTTGCCACATGGGCAAACCTCTTTGCATTTTAGGGGAGTCCAGCTCTCCTGGGCCCTTTCCCAATCTGTTCCCCCAAACTGCTTCAGCTCCCACCACTGGTTTGTGCTGCTGCCTGGCCAAAATCCCAAACCTCCCTCTCAGACTGGAATCACTTTGATTTGATGGAGAGAAACTGAGCTTGTTGCTCATACAAAGGTGGAAACAGTTTTGGGGAGCTGCTCATTTGAGATCATCTCCCATCAGCAGCTCCAGGAATTTGGTTTTATTTATTTCCTGAAGCACCAATGCCCTCTCATTAGCCAAGGTCCAGGATATAAACTCAGAATACGCTGAAATCACTCAGGGCAAAACTCCAGAATCTTTCTTTACTCATTATTTACTTCAAGATTTCTTTACAGAGATACTAGGTTCTTGAAATTCACCTTTCCTTCCAACCCACAGCCAAATCCCAGTCCCACATCTCACAGTAATATCTGCCTGCAAAAATATTGTCCCTGGAGACTGCTCAGCCCCACAGCAACCTGCTGTGCCCCCGAGCTGAGATCCCATTTCCTCAGCCCCAGGATAATCCTTTCCTGTCAAGCTGTGCATCCCAGCTCCACAAAGCACTTCACTCCAGGAATTTGGGGGTTTAAGGGACCCACACACAAGCTAAAAGGTTTTTCTGGGGTGGTGGAATGAAAACACACAAGGTTTGAGTGAGAAATTCCCTCAGGACCTTGTGCCTTGCAGATCCCACCAGAGATACTTAGAGAACAGGAAAAACAACATCTCAGGGAGAATTCAGATAAAACTCAGCCTTTGAGCAGGAATCAGGTGCAGATTCAGGGCCCTGCCTGCAGGGAAGGTCCCATTTCCACAGGGGAGATGCCAGGGAGAGCTCAGGGAATGCAGAGACCTCCTGGGAATCCTGACTGTCCTGAGCACCCAGCTCTGACCTGGAGCAAATCCTGCTCCTGTCAACTTCCCTGCACACCCCCAGTAAATTCCTTGTGATGTTCACTTTGTTTCTCAGTAACTCAATAACTCACTTAGACTGTTCAAAGGCAAGTGTTAATTTAAACTTTATAAATCATACTTGTTTTCAGAACAGGAAAATGAGGGCCCTGTTAAGCTCAGAGATTTAATAGTGACCTGAAACCTTCCCTAATAAAACTCCATGCTCCAAACCGTATTTCTTTCCAGAAATGAAAACATTGAGAAGGTTTTCCTGGCCACCAAGAGTTGAAAAACACATTTAGCATTGCATTTAATCCCCACAGACTCAGTGAGTGGGCTACTAAAGAGGCCCCCAAACTTCCTGCCTATCTCCACGTGCCTTCCTGGAGAACTGGAGGAGAAGGAGCTCCTACCTCAAAAAACCTTTAGCATTGTGTTCATTTCCACACTAAGTCCTCCAAGATTTTTTATATATTTTAATATTTTACAAGTATTAACAACTGCAGATGAAAGACAAATCCCAAGCTCTAAAGAATAAACAACGAAGAGGAGGAACAACACCATCATGGGTGATATTGGGAATGCTGACTTACCAGTCCCAAAACTTTCCTCTCCACACAGAGACAGTTTGTTTGCATCCATCAAGTTTCCAAAGAACTTCCAGCCCGTTGGAGTCTCATACAAAGCAATCTTTGTGGCCTGGGCCACCCTGCCAAGGTAAGAAGGCCAAGTCACATCCCTGCATTCTTGGTGCTCCCAGGAGAAATGGGATCAGCAGCTCCCCTGGGATGCCACTGAAGGCAGGGAATGCCACTGCTGTTCCCTCTATTTCAGCCCAGTGTGATGTCTGGGAGATGGGTGGGATGTGCATTTACACAACAGATACAAACACACAGCTCTTCAAAGCAATTTTAAGTTGCAGATCTCAAAGCACTTCACCAAGAAATTGTCACTATCGTATTAAGGAAAAGAAGAGTGGGGAGAGTCATTTGTTTGGGCTGATCTGTAGGGAGCACAAAGAGCCAAGAAGAAAAGCCAAGATGTTGGATTTAGTTATTTTTTGACTTAGAGATGGGGTAATTGAGAGGCCCCATTGAGAGATGGGGGTTGAGAGTTTTAAAATTGAGAGTTTTAAAAACTTTTTATTCTATTTTTAGTTTTATATGAAGGGTGAGACAATACAGATGTTATAATCTACGCTATTACAATTAGAAGTTAACTATTTCTTAATTACAAAACACTCTAAGTGGATTATTAGCCACAAAAAACCACGTTTTTGGCTTATTAGCTTTTTGTTATACTATGTTGTAGATGCTTTAAATGTAATCATTTAAAACTACTCTTCGTGGGAGCTTTTATAATGTATCTTTTATCGTTTTATTTCTTTAAAGTATTTAGTCTTATTTGTAATGCTACTTTTTGAAACTTTTCTTCAGCTCGATTTTTCTTTCAAGGATATTTGTCTTATTTCATGGCATTTCTATGTTAGCATTTTTTATCTCAAGGTTTGCATATAAATGCATACTGTATAAACCTTCTATCAAACCCCAAAAACTCTCTACAAATCCATTTCTCACACCAAGAGAAAAGCCAGCCCAGCTCTGCCATGTGCCCAGGCAGGGTTTAACCCACTAAAACCTCCTTGCTGCCCTGGCACTGCCGCGTTCCTCCCCGGACCAAACACACGGGACAGGTCGGGGTGAAATGCCAGGAAAGGGGCGTGCCATGCCCTGGGAGGGCTGCCCTGCCCCCAGGGGGGTTGGTACCTGTCCAGGGCCCCGCTGGTGGGCATGCTGCGGGCCAGCCCCCGCACCCCGCTCTGCTGGAAGTACGGGATGCTGAAGATGTTGGCGGCGATGACGGCCACCGAGTCGGAGGGGTTGACGAAGAAGCCGTGCTTGCCCAAAATCATGTTACGGTCCTGGGGGAGACAGCACAGGCACAGCTCAGCTCCCTGCCCAGGGCCCAGCCCACCAACCCAACAATTCTCAGAGAGTTTTCTATAGACACAGAGCTTTGAGGATGTTACACAGCAGCACCTCCACGGTGTTTCGCCTTCCTGCTGGTTTTTCACAGCTTTAAATTTGGGCTTATTGACACAGCATCCAACAATTTCTGTGGAGGCAAACTGCAGTGAGTGGTTCACTTCACTCATGATTACAGAGGAGACAGGGAGAGAAAAGGTGCACCTCAGTCCCCAGAGCTGGTTAGAGGGAAAGAAGGGGAGTTGTGAGCAGCTCCTTTACCCCATCTCCATCAAAGGCAGCTCCAAAGTCGTACTCTCCCGTCTTCATGGTCTGCACCAGGTCGGCAGCGTAGGTCAGGTTGGGGTCAGGGTGGTGGCCCCCAAAGTCCTCCAGGGGGGTGCAGTTCACAGCTGAATTTGCTGGGGCTCCCAGCTCCTCACACAGGATCTTCTTCACGTAGGGGCCCACAACTGTCTCAGCAAAACAGAGAGGAAGGAGCTGGCTCAGCCACAGCACTTCCCACCTCAGGCTGCTCACTTTGGATCACTTTGGGTGCTTTGTGCTTTAGGAGCTGACACCAAAATCCACCCCGTTCCTGCAAGTGTCCCAGGCCAGGCTGGACAGGGCTTGGGGCAACCTGGACTAGTGGAAGGTGACCCTGCCCATGGCAGAGGTGGAACTGGATGAGCTTTAAGGTCCCTCCCAAGCCAAACCATTTCAGGATTACATGAAACATTTCACAGAATCCTAGAATGCTTTGGGTTGGAAGGGACCTTGAAGATCAGCTCATTCCAACCCTCAAAACACCACACTTGACAAAAAAAAAAAACCAACAAAAAAACCACAAGACATAAAAAATTTGCTCCCAGAAAGAAAAATCCAGCATGCTACAAACCAAACCCCAAACCTGCAATATAGATTCCTGTCTGAAGCAGGTGACAAATCCCCAAGGACACCTGACCCCACAGTGCCCCAAGCCCAGCCCTTTTTACCCCCGTGCATGGCATCGATGCGAATCTTGAGCTGGTTTTTCCCTGAGAGCAGCTCCTTCAAGGCACTGAAGTCAAAGATATTCCTCAGCATGTTGGCATAGGCTTCCACAGAGTCCACAATTTCCACTGGAAAAGAGAAGGAGACATGGATCAACCCTCACAGCCTGGAATTGTGATAACCAAGTCCTGTTGCTGTGCTCCTCAGAGCAAAGGGCTCAGCACAAAGCCCTTGAACATCCCAAAGGAGCAGAACAGGGACAGGAATAATGGGGCTAAATTAGGGATTTAATTACAGGCTCTCACTGCTAATCAGGTCACAAGTGGACCAATAAAATCAAACTCTGTTCCCAGTTAAGGCTCCCTGGACTTCCTTCAAGAGGGTTCAATCTCATTCATTTAAATTTAAAAATACGTATATAAAATCAGATCTTTAATTTCCACCAAAGTCAATGGGAAGTTTGAACTTTGTAGTTCAAAAAGTTGCACCTTTCCAGCCAACATAAAAACAAAATACAGCATAAAAATCCCACTACAAAGAAATGGAGACTGAGAGAAATACCAACTTTTATCATCTTTTAACTTACTTTTTTTGTTAATTACAAGCACCAGGAGCTGGTAAAAAAATACTTGCAATATTTTAAAAAGTCTTTTTCTATTTACTTTCATATTTCCTTGCTGACTGACAAAAGTCACATGTGAAATGTAACAGCTTTCCCACTCACAGGGACAACTTTTATATGTAAAATAATGGAAAAAATAATTTGAAAGATTAAACTCTGTAATTTTAAATTAGGAAAATGCACTTTAACTGCATTTTTCTGTTTTCAAGTACATGTTTGCCTTGCAGAAAACAACAGCCTTTGATTTTAGGGAAGTTGGATGGATCAAGGTTATGCTACTGAAGTAAAAACTTCTGTAGGACAGAAAATTATACAAATCAAAATCAACAAATAAATAAATGCCAGGAGCAATGTCCTTACTGGGATTATGCAACAGATGAGGAGAGGTCAGAATGGCCACAGGAAGAATTCCTCACCCTTGCCAAGAGGAAGAACATTTATTTACCTGTAAATGGCTTAAATTTGTTCTCCAAGTCAAACTGCTGCTTGCCAATGGTGCCCAAATCCACCTGGAGGTCTGGGCAGATTGCATACTCCTCAATCTTCTTGCTGATCTGGAAAATTTTATCTGTGATGGCTTCAGGAGCAGGACCTGCAAAGTGAAATGGGCAAGGGGAAGATGTTCAAGAATCCAAGTGCAAGAGGAGTGAACTTCAGGAATGCAGCAAAGACTGGGCTGGGAATGGAAGAGGAACACCAGAGGAGCAGAGCATCACTTGCTCCTTTAGGGAAACCACTGCCCAAGGCACTGATTCCTGGGATATTGTAGTGGGTTTAGTTGGTTAATTTGAGATTTTATTAATTTTGAGATTTTTTGGTTAAGGTATTAATGAGTGTGGTGGGTTTAGTGTTGGTTAATTACTGATGCATTTACTTTTTGTTGTGAGATAGGAGAAAGGTCAAGTGGGTTTAAAATTTTAAAAGGGCATAAAGAAAAATTTCTTAACAGTAACTAAAAGAAAGAGTAATAAGAATTTAAATAATATAATAATATTAATAATTAATATTATTAACTATAAATATGTATTATTATATTATGTATTATGTATAAATTCTCATTACTCTTATAATAAGAATTTAAATAATATAAGGTTATATTAGGCACACAGAAATGGATACTTCTTTAGAATACTTCTTTTCTCTTTATAACTTTTTTTTTTACTGACAATGTAAAGAAACTAAACTTAAAATTTTAGTCAGTTTATTACTTTTAAAATAGTCTTTTTTAGTTGATTTAGGGAGAGAAGTCTCTTTTGTTAATATTATGGAGATTTATCTATAAGAGAAAACAGTAGTACAGATATTGGTGCCTCAGGTTTGAGCTTTTATATTTTTCAGATTCTGTGCTGCTTTAGTGTGTGGGTCTGGGCTTCACATCAGGGGATGGTGAGCTCTCTGCACAGAGCAGGGAGACAAAACAATTCCTTCTCCAGCTGGGGACCAAGGACAAATGATCCAAATCTCAGGCCCAAGAGCACAAACAACGTGGGCTGAGGAGAGAAAAACAAGAAGGATGGGACTTGATGGGCTAAAGCTGGAATTGGACAATGAACTGCAATGTGCAAATGGAGCAGAACTGATAAAAGTGCCAGAGCCCGTGCCCGGTGTCCATTTTGGGACCATTTTGGTTCATCTTGGGTGCAGCCCTGGCTGGGCTCTTGTGCTGCCCAAGGTGGATCCATGGAGGAAATCCTTTGAATAAATCCCTGCTTTATTCTGTGACTCTGCCCAGCTCTGCTCCAGGGCAGCCTGCACAAGGCGTGGCTGTGATCAGAGCTGTGCATTCCCGGGGGACACGAGGAGTAAGCAGTGACAGTACCAGCAGAGCGCCTGACCTCCGTTGGCGATGTTGAATTTGATGCCGAAGTCGCCGCTGGGCCCGCCGGGGTTGTGGCTGGCGGTGAGGATGATGCCCCCGATGGCTTTGATCTTGCGGATGATGCAGGACACGGCGGGCGTGGACAGGATGCCGTGCTGCCCGACCACCAGGCGCCCGATCTGAGGGAGGGGAGGAGCAGGGCACAGCTCTGAGAGGGCAAACCCCAGGCCCAGCCTGGGCTGCAGCTCTGCACAAGTGGGACAGGACTGCGGGCACACCTTCCTTCACCTTCATTGTGGTTATTATTGTCATTGTTATCATTATCATCATCATTATCATCGTCATTATTATCATCATCATCATCATTATCATCATCATC
>VXAX01007079.1:567155-578112 GCA_013399835.1 Leptocoma aspasia | reverse complement strand
TGGTTTAGGGTAAATTTGGGAGAAAAATTTTTAAAGGGGTTTCTTTAGGGAGTAAATTTAAGTGGGTTTTTTAAATTGGTTTGGGAAAAAAAAATTTTGGAGAAAAGTGGAAAAAATTGTTTATTTAATAGGTAAAAGTATTTATTAGTATAAAAAGAAAATGGAATAATATTAAGTAACAAAATTTTTGTTGTTTTAGAAGAGATGATAAATTTGGAGAGTTTTAGGTTGTTATTAGTTTTTTGGGGGTTGGAAATGTTGTGGTTTAGGTTTGGTTTGGTGGGCTATAGGTGTGTGAAGGGCAGAGAGAAGCCAAAAGAACACAAAGCCTGAACATCCTGGGAGCAGCTGCAGATTGTTCCTGGCAGTGGGCATGTCCCATAAACCCAGGGGCAGCGCTGAGATTGGATCCAGAGCAATGTGCTGAGCAACACACCAGCTCACCATCAGAATCCAGGCAATAAACCAGGGCTGGAGAATTCCCTGGAAGAACACACTCCTTCCCACAGCCCCAGATGAGGTGACAGGATTTAAAACCACAGCAGGCTCCTCTGCACCGACCGAGGGGGTGAGAGCCAGAACAGACTGGGAAAGGAGGAGGGATTTCATTCAATCACAAGCTGAAGCAGGAATCAAGAGGAGCATTCCCAAGCTGTGGTGGGTGCTGAGCCAAGGGCATGGCATGGCTGTGATTCCTGTCCCCTGGCACTGCCAGGTGCTAAGCCCCAGCCTTGCTGCCCATCACTTATTGCATGGTCCAGCTGTCCCAGCCCAGCTGCTGGCAGAGCTGCAGCTCTAGCAAATAACAGCAGAAATGTGAAAAAGCACTTTACAAACCCAAAGTGAGGGCCCTGCCTCCAGCTGCCCACTCCAGCTCATGTTGGAGCCCTGACTGTGCCCACACACTGATCACTCATTTATTGCACCTCATGTTTCACGTGAAGCAGCCCAACCTCCACAGGGTTTTCCCCCATTCTCAAACACACCTTGTCCTGTGCTGTACTCCACTCTCCAAACCTTGCTCCTTCAGTTTCCCTGAGAATTCACGGCACCTCCAGGAAGCTCCTCTTCCCCTCCTGCTCCCCAGTTTCCCTCTGAGGGTCACGTTCTGCAGCCCCCCTGTGCATCAGTGCCCCAGGAATGCTGCAGAGGAAGGGAAAATAAGGGATTTTCCCTGCCAAAGCAGGCAGAGCTGGATGAACAACTCAAATCCCCTGTCCTTGCCCTTCCTGCGCTCCTGAACTGCAGCTTTTCCCCACAGCAAGGAAGGAAAGGAAGAAACACTGGTCTCCATGTGAGCTGCTCTGTGATTTGGGTCCTCCTTGGCTTCCAGAGGTTTCCAGCTGCCACTCCCCCCCATCCAATGCTAAATCCTTTGTGGTGACCGCTGTGGAAGGTTGCTCAGTGTAACAATGTGCTGAACGATTTACACTTAATCCTTTTTGAGTCAGTGGAATTTCTTATGAGGAAAACCTCAGGCTGCAATGATGGACAAGCACCTTTCATGGAATTCTTAAAACAGACCCACTTCGTGCAGCAAGTTTGGGTTACAGCATTTCAAAACCATCCAGGCAATAATTCCACCCTGGTTTTACTGAAAGCCCCATTAGGATGCACACAGGGACCTCCTGCAGACCCTCCTCTCCCCAGGAACAGTAGGAACAGCTTTTCCAGGCCGTGGAAATTGGTGGCTGCAGCTCCATGGTGTCCCCAGCCCATCCTTGCAGCCCTTTCTGTGCTGGAGATGCAGCCCAAGCCACCAATCCCACACCCTGAGCACCACGAGCACAACACTGACAGGCACCAGCCAGACTGAGGCGAAAAATCCATGGAAAATACCCAAACCACCCCCGAAATGCCATTTAGGCAGACCCAGGCCCAGTGCTGGAGAGCAAAGTCTGAGCTGGTGAAGATGAGCCTGATCTCCCCCTCCCCAGCAGATCTGTCCTGGTGTCAGGCACTCCAAACCTGGCTCTGTGCACATTTTCCAGCTCTTCTGCTCAGCCCATACACTGATTTCAAAGGAAGACATTAATCTGCAATGCCTGAAGATTTTTTTCCCCACAAGATGGAAAATAGGTCGATTTTAAAAATAAATGAATAAAATTCTCTCATCCAATTTTCCCATTCACTATTGATTACACTGTCCTAGTCAGTTTTTTTGTCAAATTCCTAAAATCCATGTCCCTTTGCGCAAAGTTTGCTCTGCACTAAGAGATCCAGGACAGACAGCAGAGCCTTTTTTTCTTAAAAAGCGGAAGAAAACAAAGACAAAAGCCCATTGCATGAACTACACTCCACCACAAACACACAAGCCTCTTGCTCTGCTTCCAAAACACAGAATTCCAGCACAACTGAGCTCCCTGTAAAGGCTGTCACTCACTTGCTGACTCTCATATCAATTTTCAAAGGCTCCCTAAGTATTTATCCCACAGCCACAACTTACACCTGCTGAGAAAGGCAAAACATGGTTGTTTCTTCTCCTTTGCCACTCTGGTGGCTCTCCCTGTTTGTTCATTTCTGAACAGTATCAGGGGTTTCTATTCTCGTGGAGAGACTGAAAAATCCCCAGGTGCCATCAGCTTGGGGCATGTCAAAGCACACAACAAAAACACACAAACCCTGGGCAGAATTGATTTTCCTTTCTCCAAACATATTCTCTGCCCAACTGCAACACTTAGAGTGAAGAACCAGTAATTTCTGTATTCTCCAACTGATCTGCCATTAAAAACGTCACTATTAGCAGTTGAATAAAGCCTTTGGGGAAATTAAGTCTCACAGTGCCTCATTTCTGATGGATTTCTGCATTTCTCAGCCACACCCCACAGGAATTCAGCCGTTTAACATTTACCAACCCCGTTGGCAGCAGCCATTTGGACAATCAGTTCCACTGCAGACTTATTGAGGTACCTCCCATCACCTCCAACCACCAGAGAGGCTCCTTGGCGATCTCTTAGGTCTATGGAAAAAAAGATACTCTGGATAAAATTCTGCAAATAGTTCAGCTTGGATTCAAAGTAGAAGGTTTTCCTCCGCAAGCCGCTGGTTCCCGGTTTCTGGTCGTTGTACGGAGCTGTCGGCACCGTCAGCACAGGCAGGGGAGCGTCCTCCATGTCCTTTTTTTCCACACAGATGCATTTAAAAAGTCAAATATGGCAAAATTCAGCCCCAACCTTGACACAGCAATGGCCCACCTATGAGACAGGAGTTCAGGGGAGCTGTTGAACACCCAAAAATAGCTCCTTGCACCTTCTGTAACTGAAGCCGCGTCCTCGTGCTCGCGGTGGGGGATCAATGTCAGGGAGAACGCACAATTCCACGCTGCTGTCCCTCACTGCAAGGATTCCTGGCTTCTCTGTCACCTCCTGGCTGCCACAGGCACTGCTCCCAGCCATCCCATGGAGGCCAGCAGTGTCAATCCCTGTGGATCTCCCTGGGGCAGGGAGGTGGGAGCAGCCCAGCCCCGCTGGGATGCGCCGCTCCGGCGTTTTCCCAGATCTGCAGGGATCTGCAGGCCCGGCTGCACACTGGGGCTCTGGAGGCAAACTTCCAGCAGGATCCTGCTGGAGCTATTTTGCAAAGTCTGGTGAGTTAAAGGTCACTCTTAAAATGGAAGGGAACAGATCTGTTACCTCCCGTTTGCTCATGCAACTCCTGCCCTGACAACCTGACTTCCCACGGCTCCCTGAAACACAGGAGGAATTTCCAGCAGGAACAGCTGGTCAGCCTTTGGCTGGAAAGCCTCATGAGCCTCAACTGAACACCCCCAGCAAGTGTGACCCAGATTAAAACCACAAAAAACTATCAAATGTTTGGGAAAAGTGCATCCTGTTCATTGTGGGACAGCCTAAACACAAACGGAAGAGACTCGGACACCAAGAAACTGCTGTGAAGCCTCATCTTCCCAAGCACGGGGGAGGTAAATGAAGGAAGGGAAGGTTGAGGACTCCCCATCCCGGGAAGTGTCCAAGGCCAGGATGGACAGGGCTTGGAGCAACCTGGGATAGTGGGAGGTGGAACAGGATGGGTCCCTTCCCACCCAAACCATTCCATGATTCTCAAATCAGCCTTTCCTCCAAGCCTCCTTAACATCATTCAGAGTCCTCTGCCTGAGCTGCTGGAAACAATTTATAGATATTACTGGAGCAATTAAAGAACAGACACTTGGTAATGACTCTGTTTGTGCCACTGTTAAAGGCAGGAAAAAGGAGATGTGAACACACAGCTGAGTTGTGACAGCTCTGAAGGTGCTCAGGGACTCTTTCCTGTGGTGCTGATTCTTTCATTGCTCAAATAATTGATAAATTTTCTTCTAAAGGAGATCACAGAACCATAAAGGTTGGAAAAGCCCTCTGAGATAATCCAGAGAATCCTAAGCCTGCCAAATCCACCACTGACCATGTCCCCAAAATCCTGATTTATCCATCAGCACATTAAAATGGAGTTGGGCAATTTGTGAGAACCAACATATCTTTCACCCCAGCAGTGAGAGTGCCTGGGATACACAGCAAAACTGGTTTGTGTTTTATCCACCCACACTGCTGCAGCATCTTGCAGCTCTCGTTATTCCCATGCAAAGGCCCAGGTTTCCCTCTAGTGGCACAGAACCCAAAATCCAGCTCCCAAAATTACACCTGGCAGGAAAAGGCCTAAGCAAGCTCTTTTCCTGCTTGCTGCCCTGGGAAATGCCATGGCATGAAGTGACAGGAGGAGGGCACAGGACACCCAGCAGCTCCTGTGACTGCACACAGGATATGTATCCCTGCAATGCAGATTATAGAGAGGGCACACTGGTATTTCTTTCTTTTCTCCTGGAAAAATATTTTTATTTTGTGCAGTTGAATGGCACCTAAATAAACATTTGCTGTATTTTTGTGTTATTTTGAACCACAGGTTGATTCTGCAGAGAGAGCAGCACACAGCATTCAGTGTTTGAATTGTCTATTTTACTCTGTCCAGACTCCACAGCCCTGAAACCAATGTGCCACATCACAGCATAAACTCACTGTGGAGAAATAAGACTAATTCTAGTTACTGGATTGAACAAATTGTGTTTACAAAGTAGTTTTTGATTCTTTTAATTTCTTGTCATACCCTGTTCCATGTAAACTATTGATATCCTGTTTTTTAACAGAACAGGTGCCACAGCTTCAATGACTATGACACAGTGTCTCATTACCCTAAAAAACAAAAATAAACAAAAAAGTTTGAAGTTTATTGTCAGCTTTCATGAGAGAACTTGCAGTCAGGTTCAGGAACCTGACGAGGAATACAGAGAAATTCAAATGCTGCACTTTGGATTTACTGGCAGGGAAAAGCCTATGGAGGGTGAGAATTGTGTGAAATTCAGTGCATGTGGAATAGACTAAATCAAACTAAATTAAGCAGGGGAGGAGGCTCATTCATGCAATGTTTATGTACATAAAGTGAAGCAGATTCTATCAAATGAAATGTAAAATAATGCATAAAAGGCACAGGGACAAGGACAGCCACACCAACCCCACTCCTGGGGTGCTCTCCTGCTCCCAGGGCTTTCCTGTGACATCTGCACCACTGTTTGGGACAAACTCAATCACCAGGCACTGGTTAACCAGGACTGGCCAGGGGCTGGGGATCACAGGGCTGCCAGAGGCTTCAGAGGTGCAAAATGTCCCCAAAGGTGGGTGCTGAGCACCTTTGCACTGGGGCAAGGACTGGGGAAAGGTCATTTGATGTGGGATCAAATGTGATCTGGGTGACTGATCATTACAAACCACTCAGGTCATCTGCTCCCTCCCCACAGCTGCATCAATGACACCCACACCCAGGTCTCCTCCCAGAAGTGGATCTAACTCCTTCTTGGAATCTTTTTCTCCAGGGAAGCCCTGCCAGTGCTTAATCAGCCTTGCAGCTGGAAGTGCTTCCCTACAATCTGCTGGGTATCTCCCTTGCTGGCACAGCAAACAAAGAGATGATAATCCTCCTCCTGGCAGCTCCTCACTAAAAAATCCTTTGGCATCAGGCTCTGAGTGCCCTCTCTGCTCCAGCAAAGAGCCCCAGTGCTCTGAGCTTTTCCTTGTGCTCCTGTTTCCTGGATCTCTTATTCCCCATGGCAGGTGGAGGCTGCTGAGGGCATCTCCCTCTCTCAACAGCCAACCTGGCACAGACAGGGATATTTCCTAACCCAGGTCTCCTTTTACTGTCCTGAACTTCACACACACAAGACCAGAGTTAAAACTATTAATTAACTGTTGACTTTAATGATAGAAAGACAAACAAGACTGGTCTGAGAGGGCTTAAATTCATTAAACATTGCAAAGCCACAGCTCCTCCCTTGGCTTAATTCCATGGTCCCTACCCATCCCCTCTCCCTGAGAGATCTGTGCCATCTTTTTTGGGAGATGAAGCCTTCTTCACCTGGAGTCTTCCTCAAGCCTGGGACCAGGGGGAGGGTTAGAGCCAGACTCTCCCAGCTCCTCACTCTGACACAAACCCAGCCTTCCTCCAAGCTACAATTTTATATTCAGGCAAGAAAAATAATTGTGGGGGGAACCCACCATGGAAAGGTCAAACTGAGTAGCAATTCCCTGTTCCCATCCCCTGCTACACCCTTGGGTCAGGCTTCTCCAAGCTCCAAGGTGCCCTCTCCTCCTCTTCTCCTTTCTTCCCAGTCCTCTCCAGGTCTTTGTCCCCATTCAGAGGGCAGATAAAGCCAATGTCCCCTCTGTGGGGCTGTGTTTAGCTGCAAGCTTGCTTTTCCAGCTTTGCAGGAATTTTTGACAGCAAGCAGCTGGTGACAGGCATCTCCTCCTGCTCCTTTTCTGTGCTCAGTCAAGAAGACACTCAGCCTGAAATTCCGGGTAACAAACGGAGTAAAACCACTTTACACTTCATCTGTGATTCTCCTTTAAGGCAGAATCCCATTCCCTTAACTCCTGCCCTCAGGAAAGCTCCAGTGCCTGTGTTGTCCCTGCCATAAGAGGGTGCCAAAACCCCACTGAGCAGCTGCCAAAATCTGGCACTTTCTGCCGAGGATGACTCTGGTGCAGGCAGCCACTGCTGGGAGTGGCATTTGGTAATGCCAGGACAAATGGAGCCCAAAAAAAAAAATAGATTGCAAGTGTGTTATTGTCATACAAGGAGTGCTGCTCCCACTGCAAAACGCTTTGTTTCTATTAAGAATTCATTAAAAATCTGAGTTTGGAAGTTGCTGTAGAGATTCCAGAGGGAAAAAAAAAGATATTTGGCACCATCTCAACAGCACAAGTGCACTCACATATGAATCATTCCAGAATGAAGAGACTGTTCTCTTCCTACCACAGCTGAAAAGAAAAGTTGCCTGGCAGAGACAGGGGCTGGCAGGGCTGGGAATGAATCCCCAGCTCCAGGTTTGTCCCCCTGGCAGGGCCTGAGCCTTCCTTTCCAGGGAAGCACACACCAGCCACCAAGATTGTGAAACTTTCTGTTCAAAAGTCAGCCCCTCAAAGCATGCCCAGATCTGCATTTTATCTCTGCTGTCCTGCCCCTGAACCAGGGAAAAGGGGAGGGATCCCAGCAGGATTTCCTCAGTGCTCCGGGATTTCTGGCCCCAGCCTGCTGAGATAGAGCCCCTGGTCCTGGGTGCTCTTGGAAATCTGCACCTGAACCCCCAAAAAACCACCTTCCACTATCCCAGGTGGCTCCAAGCTCTGTCCAGCCTGGCCTTGGACACTTCCAGGGATTCAGAGGCAGCCACAATGTCTATGGAAAACCTGTGCCAGGGCCTCAGCAGCCTCACAGGGAGGGATTTTTTCCCTAGAGAATGAGCTCAGCCATTCCTGCTGGAATCTCCCACTCCCAGAGCAGATCCCCTCTGAGGGCTGGTGCCCCAGCTCAGGACTTGTGCTCCTGGTGAGGCTTTATTTCCTGATTTTCACTTACAACAAACTTACTTTAAAATCAAAGAAATGATGTTTTTCTGGGTAACTGGATGATCCTGCCAACTGTGTTTGTCCTCTACCCATCACATCTGCTCTTTATTTTGTTTGTACTATGAATATGTACTATAAGTGTACATGTTACACTTTTATTACTTCAGAATTCTTGGAACTTCTTACTGGTATCTAAGCTGTCTCTGTTTATTTCTAAAACACATTTCAGCTCTTCATCTGAAGCATTAATCAATATTTTGGCCAGCTCAGGATCATGACAGGATGCATTTCTCAATCCTGGTGAGCTCAAATTTGGAATAACACATGGATGGCAGCTCTCCAGCCCAGCTCCCTGTCCCAAACTTTGCCCTGACAAGGGGAAGGCATTTCTGCCCTGCTCATGCAGGGTCATTGTCCCAGGAGATTACAGCTAAATCCCTGATAGGATGAATTTCAACTCTGCCTGCTGGATTTGCTGAGATTAACTGCAAAGCACCTTAGCTCTTGCTCTGAGCTGGAGTTTCACGAGTGCAGAGTTTAAAATTCCAAAGGGGCACTGAAACTGGACAACCTGACCACTTAATCACCTCCCACTGTAAACTGACATAAGCCAATTAACTTTACAGGCAAAAAGAGTCTAGGCTGGTGTAAGAAGAGGCTGTGAGAGCTGCTGCAGCTGCTGTCTTCTAAAATCCACATCATCTGCAGCCAGGAAATATCTACAAGTGGTATTTATTTCCTCACTTTAGATATTGCATCTCAATTTCCCCTTCTACCTCTGAGAAAAACAGTAATGAAGTCACAAATTGAGGTTTTTCCTACTGGCCTGGAGGATCCAGCATCACCACATCTAAGCCTGGCTGCTTTTTGGAAGAACTTTCTTTATGAGCACTTTATTTGGATGATTTTAATCCCAGGAGCTTTTACTCAAAGGGAAGCTCTCAGTGGGAACTTATCTGGGAGCTGTGGCAGAACAGCACAAAGAAAAAGGGAGCTGCCAAAGGACAGCAGTGACAATAAATGCAACAGGTTTGAACACTTGGTTTCCCTGGGTAACTGAGGGGGGAGAAAGGTTAGAGTAGCCAAGGCAGGAACCCAAATTTCCTGGGGGAGAGAGCAGCATTTCTCATAAAAGCCCTGTTTGTCCTGCAGCTAGAAAACAAAAGCGGGCACTATTTAACATGCAAGGCACAGCCTGGCACTCAAAACACCTTTCCAGCAACGTGCCTGAGTGTGGCAACTTTGCAGCACTTGGAAAAATTGTTCAGTTAGGAAGGAACCAAGGGCACAGTAAATTTGGGGAACAGCAGGTGACAATGGCACTGAATCAGCCTGGTGCTGGTTCTATGATCACACCTGGATTTACAGTTTCTGTCGTTTTTGACATAAAATTATTGCACGGCCACAGTTCTGCTGACCAGTGATGCTCCAACAGGACCTGTGAAGATCTGATTTGTTTAATTAAAGAGTCAGATTCACCAGGTGGGAATAATATCAAGGAAAGCTTGCACACAGACCAAAACAAAGCTGGTAGGCTACACTGGAAGCCAACTGGGAATGGCAAATGATTTCAGTTTACTTGCAGAAACGCAAATTTAAAATAAGATAAACATCCCTTAATCTCATAACTACAAACTCAGTAGTTGCTACTTAAAAATAAATACTTAGTTCCATAGCAACCATTCCAGGTGGAGACAAAATTCAAGCTAACTTTAGCATCCTTTCCTTTTATGTTGTAAAACTAAAGCTCATTGGTTGTGGTCCTCAGGTCTGTCCTGTGCCTGGAGAGCACCATCCAACCAGGTCTTAACACCACTGTGATTTTAAAGCATTCATCAACCACCTCTCAATCCTCAGGACCAGAAATGCACTTTTCCAGTAGTTTTCTTAGTATTACTCAGCTTTTCTCAGCATGAGGCCACTGAGTTTCCCCCCCAGACCTGGCTGCTGGAATCAGGAGATGTTTGAGTCCCAGCAGCAGGACAAACCCACAGCTGCAGGGACAAGTTTCCATGTGCTGGTCCCTGTTCTGCAGGGCACTTTCTTACCATGAATGGAGTTGTCCATCCTTCTCTTTGAAGGGCAGGGAACTTCCAGTCACTTCATATTTACTATGAAGAAAGAGGATTTTAAGAGACTTACTTAACTACACTGTGGTAACCCCCAGGGAACTGATCTTTGCAATTACAGAGAAACTCCACAAACCAAGCATCCCTCAAGCACTCCAAAACAAGGCAAACATCAAAATTTATTTAAAACCAGTGCCTTGCATTTGCTAAAGAAACCCTCTGGTTTTAGTCACCTCATTTCTTGGGACCAGAGAGTTTTGCTGCTCATGAGTTCGGCAATGCAGTTCCTGCACTGCCTTATTTACACCAGAGCTGCTAAAATGTAGCAAATGTCTGTAATCAAGTTTCCAGCGGCTCTGCCCTCTGTACCTCTGGTTACTCATCCAGGCTTTACCTGCTGCTCATTTATTAAGCCACATATTCTTCCACGCGTTTCCTTCCTCCACCTCCCATTTCTCCTGCCTTTCCCAAACATTTTCTGACTTTAGAGCCGATTCTGTCCCAGCACTTGGAATCCACATGGCTAAAATGCTCCAAGGCAAATTCCAGCCGGCAAGGGCAGCCCTTGGGAGCCGCTCCGGCAGCGAGCTCAGCTCTGCACGTACGTGAGTGACTGCACGATCCAGGGGAGGATCCCAGACATTCCCGGCCCTCCACGCTTCCCAAAACACCTCATCAGACCCCAGCACGGCTCTGCCCCAGGCCTCTGCTTCTGGGATGGAGCTGAAGTGTAAATGATGGAGAAGTCGGTGCCTGGAATGCTGCCACATCCCACCCAGCCCCGGGTGCACACCCAAAAACTTGCACAAACTCACACTTCATCCNATATATATATATATATAATTGAAATATAGGTAACTCTGAGGTTCCACCCTAAGCACCAGCACCCTCAGCCCCTCTCTCCTTTGTGGTCCATGAGAAAGGATGTTTGCTGCTGGTGCTGGTGTCCCAGGAGAAGGGGATAGTTTTCCTCTGGAAAAAATTTGAAAGCCTCCCTTT
>VXAX01007079.1:554969-566960 GCA_013399835.1 Leptocoma aspasia | reverse complement strand
TCTTATTCACAGCGATCCACAGGGATCCTGTCTGTGTGTGCAAAGGCAGGAATGCTGCTTATTCCAACTCCAACCCCCTCCCAGAACAAATAAATAAAGCAGTGCCTGCTGCTTTTCCTTCAGGGAAGGCTGCTCTATCCATCACTTCCAGAGGTGCACACAGCATCCAGGGATGCTGGGCTATGGAACCAAAGCTGAGCAGCTGCCACACATCACAAAAGACAAATTTCTACACGGCTTAAAAAGAATCCAAACCAGTTCTTTGCTTCTTNTTTGCAAACTCGACTTCAGCACATCTCTCTCCACCAAGATTACGCTCCCTGCTGCGTTTCCCTGGGGCCGCCGAGTGACAGGAGCAGGACGAACCCACGGGGGAATCCTCAGCAGCGAGATGCATTCCAGCGCTGCGGAAGGGAACGCTGCCCCTCCCAACACCTCCCAACCCGCACGCCGTGCCGCTGGTTTGTGTTTTAGCTGGAAAACGCAAGCATAGCCAGAAGGAAGACGGAATTAGAGCAAAGTCGTGTTTGCTTCCATACCTCCGCCCTGACCAATGTCCATTCGCCCCGCAGGCAGGCAGAGGCTGCCGGAGGGGTTTTCCTGACTGGAAGGCGAGCTGTCCCAGGCCAGCCCCATCAGCTCATCTGTCACTCACCGCGTTACTTCCACGATTCCGGCGATTTCCGCCGGCGCTGCGCGGCCGCGCTGCCGGGGAGCGCATCCCGGAGCCCCGGAGCGCTCGGTGCTTACCCCGTTGGCGGCGGCGATGCGGACGATGAGCTGGATGGCGTCTCTCATGTAGAAACGGCCGTCGCCCCCCACCACGAGCGTGGCGTCCTGGCGCTCGGCGGGCGGCACGGTGGCCAGAATGCTCTGGATGAAGTTCTCGGTGTAGTTGGCATTGCTCTGGAACACCGTCACCCGCTTGCGCAGCCCGCTGGTGCCCGGCTTCTGGTCGCCGTAGGGCTTGGTCTGCACGGTCACGATCCGCACCATGGCCGGCGCCGGGAGAGTTCCGGGAGCCGAGCGGGGACCGCGGCCGCCCCGGCCCCGCCAGCGCCACCGCCCCGCGACCGCCCCTTAAAGGCACCGGGTGCGCTCCCCGCCGCGCACGCAGCAGCGCACAGGCGACAGCATCCCTGAGCTGTCCTGTCCTGTTCTGTCCCCTTCTGTCCTACCCTGCACCTCCGCGTCCTGGTGCTCTGCTCGATCCGAGCCAGAGGAATCACGGAATGGTTTAGGTTTAGGAAAGAGCTTTAAGGTTTTCAAGTCCAACCGTTCCCCAGCAGTGCCAAGGCCACCATTTAATCCATGTCCCCAAGTGCCACATCCATAAGGATTTTAAATCCATGCAGGGATAGGGACTCCACCACTGCCCTGGGCAGCTGTGGCAGACACTTTCCATGCAGAAATTTTCCCTGAGATCCAATCCAAACCTCCCCTGGCACAACTTGAAGCTCTTTGCTCATTCTGTCCCTGTTCCCTGCAAGGGGAGCCTGACCCCCTCTGGCTGTCCCCTCCTGGCAGGGAGTTGTGCAGAGCCACAGGGTCCCCCCTGAGCCTCCTTTTCTCCAGGTGAGCCCTTTCCCAGCTGTCCCAGGTGCTCCAGACCCTGCCTGTCCCTGTGGCCACCAGCAGGATGTCCCCACAGGCCCTACAGACAGGCCCTGGTCTCAAGTGACCACCCCACAGAAGCAGGGGCAGCATCAGCAAAGCCTTGAAGAAGCTGAATTTTGTTACAGCTCTAGTTCCCAAAAGAAAGGTAACATTCCAGAAATTGAAATTGCCTGCTACAGAGATATTTTTCTCCTAAATGTCTCCCCTCAAAGAAAATAAGCTGGTACCTGTGTTCAGTCTTAAAAACAGAAGCTGGAATTTTTCTGTCTTGGTGGTACCTGGATTTGGAGCAAACTGAAAAAGACTCTGCAGATACAGCCAAGATCTCTGATCTCACCTCCTCCAGGGCAGGAAAGGTAGAACCTGCCATGGAGAGTTTGCTTGTGTTCCCACTTAAAAATTGGATAATTAAACCCTTCCTAGCAGCAGGAGGATCAGAAAATAAATGAGGTTCCCTGTGCAGTGCTGTGCCATGATTTTTACCTGCAGCAAACCCAACTCCTTCCACGTGCAGTGATTTCTCAGCTAAGCCCTTCTTTCAGCTTTAACCATTCCTTTCCTAAAATGCAGAGAGAGTTGCATATGAATTCTTGCCACATCTAAAAAAGCAGATTTTAAAATCAAAAGAAATGTAAATAATGGGCTGCTCACTTTGTAGTGTCTATTCCACACAGTCTCATTATTTCCCAACTCGTTTTTAGACAAGGAGCTGGGAATTTCTGCTTTACCCACACCTCGCCTGAGGCAGCATTTGCAGAGCTCAGCCAGAGCTAAAAATCACCAAATATTTTTGGGGCCTCAACTTCTTTTCAGACAGTTATGAAAATGGAAGTGGTACTTGCTAAGGAAAAAAGATGGAAAACTCCAAGCTTACCAGGAATCCTGCCTGGTGTATAAATCAGAGCCCAGCTCTCATTTTGTCACTGACATTTACTTGCCCAGTGTAAGATTACAGCAGAGGAACAGCAGAGAGCAGGAGTTGGGCCAGATAAAAATAACTTTGCAACACTGCTTGCTGCCCTCACACATGAGGTCACACACATTTAATGGCTATTTTAAACTCAAACACTTTTTAGGCATCCAGTGGCCAGGGTCATCGTTTTTTTTCCACGTTAACAGATATTTAGAGGGAACAGGAAAATATAATAAGCTGAATGTTTTTAGTACCTCAAAGATGGCTTTCATTGTTGTTGCAGCCTAAACTTGGTGCACTTCAGTCTTCTTATTTCAGTTGCCCTGGGAATAATTAATTGCTGTTAACAGTCAAGAGCCTAAGACAAACCTTCATTTTTCTCAAATGATGTTATTTCCTTATTGCATATGGAAAGGCAGACTTTATTTTATATAAATGAGTATAAAATCAGGCAGAAATTACAGAACAAGGGTAAGATAAGGATTATCAGCAAATGACCAAAAAAAAGGGAAAGAAGCAAATCCTTTATCAAGTGACAAAATAAAATGAGCCTCATCCCTTTATACTTCTCACATCAAAACCACAGAAATGTTTAATTAGGAACCCATTCAACAAAGTTTTTCCTCAGTGAAGCAGTTCCAGCCTGTGAGGAAATCACAATCCATGGTATGGGAAATAAGAGCATATTTAGAGAAATGATCCTTTATCAAGCACAATTATATTACAACTGGCAGCTGGATTACTGAACAGCACTAATTTTTATTGTGCCTCAGTGTTTTCATGCCCAAATCATCAAGAAATATAAATGTATGCCAGCTTTTTGAGAAGGACAAGACTATAAATTGTCTAAAGTTTAGGTTTAGGAACGAGCTTAACCCTAATCCTGGTTGAGTCTGGCTGCTCCCAGCCCTGGCACTGGGAGGTTTAACACACAAGGGAGTGCACACAGCTGTAAATCCACTCTTCCTGCTCATTCAGGGCCATCACGTGCTGAGATACCTGGCACAAGAGAAAGCAGAGGTGAAGGAGAGTTCTCTTTATTGGAAAACTGCTACCCAAGATGCTGGGGAAGCAAAATGTTCAGTACTTGTGTCACTAAGTGATGAATATTCATCATCTACACTGAGAGATATTCAAAAATTACTCTGGAATTTAATAGCAAAATATCCATAAGGACTGAGCCTACAGTTTATACTGAATGAAGCCTAAATTCAAATTAAAAACCATCTTACAGGATGAGGCAATGGATATCTAAAGTGTCAGCAGCAATTTAAATAGACCCCAGCCTTGTCTGTGTCATGGGACTGCTCTGTTTGCTACAGGCTTGAATGAATCCACCCTGGAAAACTGGGAAATATAAAATAGCTTGGATACCTCTGCTTTTAAACAAAGAGGATGTACTTTCAGAAAAATAAAACCAGGGGGTTATTCATAAATAAATGAAGAAAAACATTTGTAATGCATTTTCCATCACATTCCATCCCTCAGAATGTGGAATTCTCACTGAAGCCTGCCCAGCTCTGCAGCAGGGCTCAGCAATCAAGTTGTCTCGTGGTTAACATGATCCCTAAATCAAGTTTAACAAAAGTTAACCAGCAGCAAATCACAGTGTGCACAAGGACTGCAATACATTTATTTCTCTTTCTGATTAGTACATGCTTGGTCTGTTCTCACAGGCATCAATATGTGGGATTAAAAGTTGCTAAGTGAAAAAAAAATAAAATACAGCCTTAGAAAAAGAATATTAAAAATATTAGTGAATGGTGCATGTATAGAATGGACAAGTGAAACAGGCCCGTGTATGAAAAAGTGGATTACTGATTTTTATAGCAAACTGCACAGGAAAACAGGGATACATCAAGTACATGATCTGCTTTGAAATATCGAAAAGTGCATCTGATCTGTTCTGGTCAGAAGATGCCACTGTCCACATGCTCATTATCATGATTAGAGGAACCTACAAAAAGAAAATATAAAGATGTCACCTGATTTTCTCTAAAGTTGGCTTACCATCATGGATTTTGGAGCCACTTCCACAGCAAAAACTGTCAGTCCCCTGTTGTTCAGGCAGTTCTTACTCTGCTCATTGTTGACGTGAATTATCACTTTATTTTCAGACTGCAGGTGAAAAAACATGAAGGAACCATTAGACTTTCCTGGTTAAGTGTCTGTTTTTATGTAACACTCCTTGTGCTTCCTGTGACCTTGCTGTTTTAGGGATGGAAATACTTTATGGATACTCTGTGAGGAGTAACAGATATTCTTTCAGGAGTAACAGATACACTTTGAGGAGTCACAGATACTCTTTGAGGAGTAACAGTTTCAAATGTACCTTAGCACCACAGTCATGGTCACAAGTAATTTAAGGCTCATTGTAAGAATACAAGGACTTGTGAAGATACAACCTGGCCTTGTTGTATCTTCACAGCCTGTCCAGATGCCCCCGGGGAGCTTCCCCAGCATTCCCACCCAGCCTGGTGAGATCTGCAAACCAAACCCAAGTGGTGTAAACAGAGTGGGCAGAGATCTGGAGCAGAGAGCATCCAGTTGTCTCAGTGCAGCCCTGATCTCCTTCTCTGACACATCCCCAAACATAAAAATAACTCTGGAATATCCACCCTAAAGGGCAAAGTGCAAAGCCAAATCCAAAGTTCCAGGAGCCTCAGCATCCAATCCTAATATTAGCCCCCCAAGCCACCCCCTTTTGCATGGCTGGGCATTTAAAAATACACTTCTTGCTGTGATCTTTTAAGAATTAAAGCATCTGAAGTTTAACATCTTACTGTGCTGTGTCTATTTACTCACAGTTCCTGGTATAAAGGAAACTGAGAACATTTACTGTGATCTATGGAAAAAGGTTTAAAATCTCACTTCTACTTGATTTACAACTTTCAGCTTGAATTACTAATAAAGCACTCCTGGAGGAATAATCAGGTAAAAACTCATCCATTACACACTCCTAAAATCACTGCTCTTTGACTTTCTTATGGCCACTGAAAATATTCAGTATTAAATATAAATGCTGTGATCTTTGCTCTTGCTCTAATTGCATTTCCTGCTGTTAGTGCTTGTTTCCTCATATGATGATGATACTGTGTCAAACATAAAGCCTCTAAAATATTGAAAAATTGGGATGTGAACACAAACAATATTCAGTTTCTATATGGAAGTTAGAACTGCTTGCCTCATTATAACAATCTGCCCCTTCCAAGAACACTGACCCAGGCTCTTCTGAAGTCACAAGGAGCACATCAGGCAGTGTTTTGGCTTTTTTTTTAAATGAAACAGACACAAAAACCTGATTTCAGGAAAAGCAATTCTCAACTGTGACCCAAGGAAGGAGGAGGAACAATAACAGACATTAACACCAAGTACAAGATGGAAGTTTCAGGCCATACCTTATTTTCAATCACAGAGGTGACTCTGCTGCCTGATCTGGAGGTGTAGATGAAGATGTTCTCAGAGCCATCCAGCACTTTGGCCTCTCCTTTATTAACCACAGAGCTGCAGACAGCCCTGCTGAGCTGGGAGCCCCCTGCCTCCAGAGAAATGGCTTTAATTCTGGGTTTGCACCTCTCTGCACAGATGTCAATGACAAAGGGGCATGCCTGCAGTGAAGAAAACGAGTTTTAGCATCACTCCAGCTGTAGTTTTTCCCCTCAGATTTTTACCCACAGCCCCTAAGTATTTTCATATTTGAACTAGAATGAGCCAGATATAAGTATTTCCCTGAATATTAAATATTATAAACTGTGAGCTGTGGCAATCTTTTACACCAAATGAAAGCCCAGGACAAATGGCCTTTTTCATGCCATTCCCTGTACACTTAATGTAATTCAACACAGCAAATCCATCCTTGGACAGCAAAACGTCCAGGAATTAAGATGAAACCTGAGTGTATTCCAGCGTCTGAAATAAACCTGTCACACTGTTGCTGTTTGTGCCACTCCACACAGATTTAACACCTCTGCAATGTTGCATTGAGCACTCTGGGAGTATCTTGGCTACATTTTACTCCTGGTGTAACAACCAGGGGTTTGTATTTTCTTAGACTCGGTCACAGCACCCCAATTCCTTTCTAAAGGCTCTTGGAATCCACCAGGATTTCCCAATTTCTGTCTCAGAGCTCCCAAAACATCAAGCTTAAATTATTTGAAATTAAGGAATTAAAGAGTTAGTGAGAGACACGAGTTAACAGCTGGAGATTTTTAGATTAATTACTGAAGCATTTGAGAGCTGTGCTGTCCTCTGGAAAGCAAAGGCTGGAGCCAGAAACCACAGCTGGAACAAGGCACAAAACACCTTCCTGAAATTCCTAACTGGAGAAAAAGCTCCCCAAAATGCTCTGTCTTGGAGAAGGGCTCTCTCTTGTGGCTGAAATGCAGAAAAATAGCTTTGCAGGGGCTCTGCCAACCACAAGTCAGAGGAAAAGGAGCTCATCCTTAAATCCCTCAGCACCATCCCAAAATTTTCACTGAGAGACAACTGGTATCTCTCATACTGACTATTTTTAGGTCTTGAAATATTTTATATACTGACTACATTGATCTGTTTAACAAAGTTAAATAATATTATCAGACCGTGATCCTAAAAATCTGCTTTTCCTGGGAACTAAATGATTTAATTATCTGTATATTTAATGCTTTAATTTTTCATTATTTTTTTCTCTTCATAAAAGAGATCCTCTTTCTTTAGAAAGGATTACTAACATCAGAAATATGTAATACGTATTTCAGAATATAAAAATGAATAATGAAAAAAATCTCTAAGTGCACAGAAACATCAGAGAAATAATCCCTTGTCCTGCAAAGTAAACTGTGTGTGACCCAAACCAAAAATTTTAATGAAGCATTATAATTTTATGTTGAACCTCTTCAGACACTATTGTGAAAGGCAACAGTAACAGAAATGGTTCTGTCTGGAACTAGGAATTCTGAATCATGTGGGGAAAAAAATCTGTTTATGCACTTCTGTTGTGGTTTGGGCCACAAAATAGACTTTTTTAAGGAGAAAAGGTCCTGTTTCTTCTAAATTTGCTGCCAGGTCACAGTTTACCATCCTTATCTTCCTATCACTCTCCACCAACAGAGCTCACGTGTTGCAGCCTGCTACACTCATGGATTCTTTTCACAGGTACAATCCAAAATTCCTTCCTCTATAACTCCACAACATCCTGGCTTTGTCTAGCAAAGGAAAATCTCTTTTTTCTAAGATCCAAGTGCTACCCTAAAAATCAGGACAATGACAGTGGCAGTGGAAGCCCTGGAAGGGGGCAGTGTTTAGGTTGTAGAGGCTTTATGTTTTCTATGGTTTTGTTGATTTTCTTTAGGTTGTGGAGTAATTTGTGGGATTTTTTTTTTTGCTTTTTCTGTCCCAGAGAGAGGGGGAAATGTGGGGAATGGATTTGTGGGGAGTTCTCAGGGCCTGAGCCAAGGCTCACACAGAATGGATCTGTGTGCAAACTCTGAGATCAGAAATGCTGACTGAGAAATGCCATGGGATGGGACAGACATTGCTGAGAGAGAAATGGAGCTGGGAACAAGCTTTAAAGGATGGCCTTGCAAATCAGACTGGATACTTTGGAGAAACAGAACTGTGAAAGATGCATTGTAAGGGCACCCAGGAGGGGTAATTTTAGATGATTGGCTTTAAGGCATTTACAGCGTGGTGTGACAAAAGCTGGTAGGCCAAGAAACACTTAGAGTGCTTTGTAATTAGGGAATAGTTGGCTTCTGATTGTGATGGTGTGAATTATAACATCTGTATTGTCTCAGCCTTCACATGAGACTGAAAATGGAATAAAAGGTTTTCAAACACCTCTCAGTTACCCCATCTCTGGGTCAGAAAAGGGCTAAATCCCACATCAGTGGGTCCCTGCCCTCCTGCAATCAGTTGGTGGCAGACATGAAGATTGCAGCAGTTCAATGTGCAGGGATTTTGCTCTGTGCCTCTCCTACCTCTGTCATTTCTAAGGCTTTGTTGTAGCCCAGGGACAACAAAGTGACCCAAAGGTCCCAAGGATCCCCATCCCGGTCGTTGGCTTCCATGAGGTTCAAATCCAGAAATCCTTGTCTTGTTAGTTCATTCTTCTTCATCTCAAAATTTTCTGTTTCAAAGGAATAAAAACAGCACTTAAAAACCTGTTCTCTCTGCAAACACCTTTTATCATTCCAAAGCCAAAATCCCCCTCCTGTTAACAAGATTGAAAAGATGGAGCCAACTCAGGATCTCCAAAATTATTTGGGAAAGAATGTCCTTGAGCAGGCATGTGCTGTTTGCAGAGCTCCCTGTGGATTTGGGATAATGCCTCCAAACAGCTGGCTGCTTGGATAACCCCAAAAAAGGGGGAGATTTCAAAACAAAAAGAGTTCATATTGAGTTATTTTTTTTCTCCTAAAAGTTTGTGGTTGAGCTTTGCAGTATGGGGTATTTTAGGAATGGGAAATGAAAGCCAGCTGGAGCCAGCACCTTGAAATGCTTCAGGTCCTTGATGTAGAGATTATTTACTTAGTTCCTAAAAAGCAATAAAATTCCAGTAATCCTAACACCCCTCTCTAGAGAGAATATCATAGATCCAGCACTCTAATGTCAGCAAACACATAATTGAAATGTCCTCATGTCAGGGGCTTTTAAAAATGGTTTTCTCATCTTCATAACAATGCTAAATCTTTACTATATATTATTAAAAAGGGATTACCAATTTAATAAATCTACCCAAGGGTACAGATGCTGTAATAAATGGCTTGAACTTTGGTGTCAGGATTGATGATATTCGTGTGAACCCTTCCACTGATTGATGACCTGGTGAAACATTCCCCAGCTTCTCCTCTTTCCTCTCTTATTTATTCACACATTTCCACCCCTCCTACTTGTATCCCCCTGACAAAGCCATCAAGTGTGGAAAAGCACATCCAGGGATGAAACAGAGGAGAAATTCAGTTCTAGAAATGTGTTTTTGTAGGAGTTTTCCATCAGTTAGGAGAAATTCTGATACCTCAGAGTGTTTTGGGAAGAGATAATTAACAGGGCTTGCCAGATTTAAAGTATTTTGGCCAATGTGCCACAGCCTCCAAAGGAATTATGTCAAACATGACATGGATATTATAAAAGGACACACTGGCAACCCACAAAAACTCTGGATGCCAATTCATAGCATCAGATCCACACTAATTAAATGTCCCTCTCCACACTTTGTGAGGTAAAAACAGCAGCACCAGCCCAATCTGCACAAAGGAGATGGATTAAACAAATACCTGTGACAGTTTCCTTCCCCATAGGATCCAGGATTACAAACCCTGTAGGTTTTGGCAGCTACAAAACAATTAGGAAGGGAAAGAATTTTCTCAGCAGAAGGTCAGTGGCAGACACAGCAGAATGAAGCAGAGCAAAGGAGTGGAGACTGAAAAAAAAGACAAAGAAAGGAGGAAGAGAACAATATCTACACATGTTCTTGGAATAGGTAGAGAATACCCAGTTCCATCCAGCTTGGAAGTTAATTGATAGCCTTAATTAGCTGTAGCACAGTAATGAACTTACCCCTACACACAGCCCAGGCTTCCTGGTCACACTTCTCCCCACTAGTCCTCAGCTCAAAGAAGTTGTATTCCTCCAGACTCAGGAGGCCATTCCCATCCAAATCAATTGTTTCAAATATATCCAACAAAGCAGCTCTGAGGGATGAAAAAGGCCAAACTATTTCCAAAGGCTTCCATTTCCTTTTATTGTCTCATAATATTGCCAAGAACCGTTCAGTCTGTTTGAGATTATTCTGTACAAACAGTACTTCAGGAAAATTCGCACTTAAAAAGACACTTTTTAGGTGCAAAAGAGATTTTTATTGCCACGTTTGGGAATAAAACTCACCGGAATTCTTTGGTGAGAGCCAGTTCTCCATCTTCATCCCTCCACACCAGTTTGGCTTCTCCAGTAATTTGGGTTTTTCCCTTCCTCAGCCTGCAGCCAGTTGTGAAAGGGAGCAGGGAGTAAACCCCAGATCCAAGCTCCCCTCTCCAGCCAAACATCTGCTCTTAAAGGAAGACAGAAAAGTTTGTAAGAATTTCTCAAATGATGCCATTAATATTCATACAAAAGTGATTAATTATTTGAAAACACTGGGAATGCTGGGTTCTCTCCTTAAAAAAAAAAAGGCTGTGTGATGCCACTTTAAAGATTAAAAAATAGTGAATCTCTTAGAATAAAAGTTAGAAAAACAGACAGGAGAGAGATGAGCAGGGTCCCCCCTGAGAAGTTCAAGAAATGATGGAAAACTCCTCCTCTTATTTCTGCCACAGGAAAAGAATATTCTGTGCACTATGAAGTTCAAAGGGCAAGGAGAAAGAAAATGAAATTTAAACAAATTTTGCCTTGGAAATTTTGTGTTTGAGGTGCAGAAATACAACTGACTTTTTACAGCTGTAAATATATGTACAGTAGCTGTAAATATACCCAGCAACTCAGCAATTCTGGGTACAGCTGGAATTCCTTCCAAACATACGGAATTCACACCTCCAGTATTAACACACCCACTAAAAAATGAGAATTAAAATAGGAATACACCAAAAAAATCTCTAACCTCTTTGTTCTGGAGTTCAGTAAAGCTCACAAGCTGTAAATTCTCTTGGGTTTCATTTTCCTTCAGAATAAACAAAGCTGTATCCACTGACAACCAGTGACAAGATTTTCCTAAAAAGAAAAATATCCAAAAATAATATGCTTAATAATGGCCCAAAATTGTTTTTCTTTGCATCTCAAAATAGATATTCCCATGGTATTTATTGATCCCTGCTGATGAAAAATGGAAAAAAAAATCTATTCTATGCTATTGGGATTTTCTTCCTGTTTAGGCTGAGCAGATAAATTGTTCTAAGCCTTGTGATTGTCCTACACAAATTAATTAATTAATGAATAATTTTATCATTAAGAATTATTGATAAAATAGTTCTATCATTAAGGATCAAGAATATCAAGGAATGGTTACACACCACACAAATTTGTTTAAAAAAAGCCAGCCCAGGTGACTTTAAAACAAAAGTTTTAAAACAATTTTGGGCTTTAAAGGCTCCTGTTTTCTGGGATTAAAAAAGGAATATTCTACTTGGGGGAAAAAAATAATCCCAGTGGAGCAACTGGATGAAGCCTCGTGGTAAATCTCCAACCCACCACCTCTTTTTAAGAGGAAAATGAAATATAAACACCCTCACCTTCTGCCTGGGGAATATTGAAAGGTTTGATGGTGATACAAACTGCAGATCTTTGGGGTAAGTGCAGCCTGTACTTGTGACTGATGATTTCCCCATTTTCCTCCAGGTAGAAGCAGCCTTTGGATTGTGCACATTGCCACTCCTGGAAACCAAGCAAATATTAAGGGTTTTCTTCATAATACAGTGCCTTCTCTGGAATGTTAATTAATGTATTTTCTTTATTAATTATTAATTTATTTAATTTATTAATTGTTAGATTAT
>VXAX01007079.1:542696-553763 GCA_013399835.1 Leptocoma aspasia | reverse complement strand
ATTATTTAATAAAACACACCATGAGATACAGCATCAATATACTTTTATTAAAAAAAAAATCCCAAATAGTCCTTTTTGTAGGCAATTTTTGCCTTGCTTCACTTGGGAAAAGCACAGAGGTTACCCCAATGCTCCTAGAGCTGACAATTAAATTGGAATTGTCATGAAGACTCTGCTAATTATATTTGCAAACAGCTGACAGCATGGAGTAATTTAAATACGAATATTATACATTTTGCAACTCCCTTTCTGCTGCTCTTTGGAGGTTTGGAATTTTTTTTAAAAATTATGATTTTGCTCAGGAAGTTCTAAAAGACTTTCAAAGTAAATTGGCTGTGGAAAAGACAAAGATTAATTAAAAAATAAAATGGGATGTCCAATCTGTGGCAGGCACTGCTGTCCAAATCCCTCCCCTCCTATAATTTCCCATAATCTTTTCCTTGTGGGCACAACCTGCTGGAGAAGTTTTTAGGGATAATCCTTAAGTGCAGTTATTTCTGGACCATGGAGCCAGAGATCAGCCCCTGACCAACTTTTATGGAGCAAAATAAACCTAATTAACAAATCCAATCATTTTATACTCATCTTTATCCATGAAACCAGATTTGTAGTGACAGGACAAGGAGAAATGGGACTAATCATAAAAAATAATTAGGAAAAAAGTGATCAGAGACAAAACATCCCTGGGATTTAATGGTGAGGGTTGAATATGGAGCAACAGCTGGGGTTGTGTCAGTCAAGAAGTGGATAATGGGAGCTGGGATTAACATAAATCAGTGACAGAATTCCAACATGAGGTTCAGCCTCTTGGATCATTNTTAATTAATGAATAATTTTATCATTAAGAATTATTGATAAAATAGTTCTATCATTAAGGATCAAGAATATCAAGGAATGGTTACACACCACACAAATTTGTTTAAAAAAAGCCAGCCCAGGTGACTTTAAAACAAAAGTTTTAAAACAATTTTGGGCTTTAAAGGCTCCTGTTTTCTGGGATTAAAAAAGGAATATTCTACTTGGGGGAAAAAAATAATCCCAGTGGAGCAACTGGATGAAGCCTCGTGGTAAATCTCCAACCCACCACCTCTTTTTAAGAGGAAAATGAAATATAAACACCCTCACCTTCTGCCTGGGGAATATTGAAAGGTTTGATGGTGATACAAACTGCAGATCTTTGGGGTAAGTGCAGCCTGTACTTGTGACTGATGATTTCCCCATTTTCCTCCAGGTAGAAGCAGCCTTTGGATTGTGCACATTGCCACTCCTGGAAACCAAGCAAATATTAAGGGTTTTCTTCATAATACAGTGCCTTCTCTGGAATGTTAATTAATGNGAGCAAAATAAACCTAATTAACAAATCCAATCATTTTATACTCATCTTTATCCATGAAACCAGATTTGTAGTGACAGGACAAGGAGAAATGGGACTAATCATAAAAAATAATTAGGAAAAAAGTGATCAGAGACAAAACATCCCTGGGATTTAATGGTGAGGGTTGAATATGGAGCAACAGCTGGGGTTGTGTCAGTCAAGAAGTGGATAATGGGAGCTGGGATTAACATAAATCAGTGACAGAATTCCAACATGAGGTTCAGCCTCTTGGATCATTTCCACTGCTATTCCTAAACTGTTTATTCCAACACCTCGTGACTCCTGACTTCATCTAAAAGAAAATTTTAAAAATGGATTTTTTTTTCTTCAGACTTGACTCATCTGAAATAACTGGTTGTTTGCTCCAAACAAACCTGCCAAAACTGTGGGACAAAAAAACCTTATCCTTATCCTTTCCTTTAAGGAAATCAAATCCTGTTGTTCTGGCAGAGAGCATAAGGTGGTGCTAGAAGTCCTAAATTATCAAATTCCAAACAGACATGTAAAACTGGGAAGCTAAAAGAGCATTTTCTGATTGGATTTTCCTCACTTCAAAGCAGAACAGAAGTTGTTGAATAATAGCTGAAGTGGGAAATGTTTGTGTTAGAAATGTTAATTGGAAAGAAATGTTAGGCACTACCTGCTGCTGGTCACTGCTCCTGAAATATAAGTTAATACTGAAAATATCCAAACATTGATGCATAATTCCTAACAAAAAGCAATGCTTGAGAGGAATTTTCTAAGGGTTTTTAATTTTAGGCATTTCATCATGTTCTGACTTTCACTGTTCTCCTCTGTCAGAAATCTAAAGTTGGTGTTGCTCCTGAGGGCAATTTTTTTTTTACTTATACAAAAAGACAGGTGAACAGCAAAAAACTAAAATAAAATTCTTGGATATAAGATGAATAAAAAGAATTTTTGGGTGGTGGATTCTGATTCACACCACAAATAAAACCCTGGGTATTTATTCACTGATTTTGGCAGAGCTTGGATTGTGCAAAAGAAAGTTAAAAAAAAATTAATAGTTCTACTTACTTACTCCTCTCCATGTTTATTGATTGATTTCAGTTTTTGGATGATG
Source organism: Leptocoma aspasia (assembly GCA_013399835.1). NCBI lineage: Eukaryota > Metazoa > Chordata > Aves > Passeriformes > Nectariniidae > Leptocoma > Leptocoma aspasia. The sequence goes on along the minus strand of VXAX01007079.1, from coordinate 551,307 downwards.
CCAAGCAATACTAATCAATATCCTTTTTTTTTTTTTCCCATCAGGTTTTACTGCCTTGTAGAAAGAAAAAAGAATCCAATCTTGGGGTAGTGCGTGCTGGTTTTATACACCCCACATCATGTTTGAACAAGGTGAGATTGCAGGTTAAATTGCATGGAGGTCCAGCTACCTAAACAGACTGCACAAAATCCCTGGGAGATGATGATTTGAAATTTTAATATAGAACAAATGTCACTGTATAGCAATGGGGAAGACAGAAAGGACTTCAGAGTTCAATAACAAATCCAGAGTTGTTATTTGAAACAAAAATGCAGCTCCTGAGGACAATCAGTTCAGTTTCCCAGCAGCAGTTACACTGTGTGGTCAGAACCATTTTTTCCCTTTTATACAGGAGTCTCCAGGTGCACATTTTTAATGTACCCCAGCAGTTTTCCCAGTTAATGTTTTATATTTCTACAGCTATTATTTTCTGTTGAAAGAAAACTAGTAAAGGTTCAGTCAAGAAAGGGAAAACAAAGGGAAAAAGATCAATATTAACACTCTACAAATATTGACTTAGCAAAGTGACTTTGTTGTCTCTCTCCCCCAGGAATTTATATTGAATGAGTGATTTATTTAAAAGAAAATACTGATATAACGTATTAGTCTAACTAAAAATCAATATTTTCAGGTTACAGCATCTATTTACCAAGCAATGCCCAAGAAACTGAATATGCTCACAGATCTGTTATTTATTTCCAATTACCTTTCATGCAAAGGTTTATGATACACAATCTTTCAGACTACTTAAGCATTTAAAGTTCTCACCAACCTAATAAATTATTCAATTTTAAATTTCTCAAGAAGTCATTAACTGTTTTCTCCAACAGTGGTTTCATTTATAAAAAAACACATTTTGTTCTATTAAATCTTCATACCTGAAAAATTATTTCCAACAACTTGTTGTCAGCAAAACCAACAGTATATAAAAATGTTAATAATAATACGTATCAAGAAAGCTCTCAGTAGTTTATAGCTGCCCTTGACAAACTGTTAATAAAACATAAGACGCCATTTTTCTCTGATTTTTAGCTTCTTTAAAATGCAATAACACAGGTGCCTAGAGGAAAACACCATCATTTCAGTGTGATACCTTCATTGTGTCAGGCTCAATAATTAGCTTTGTGCTCCTGCTGCTGCTGGCACCCACAGTGACAGTGGTGGAGGTGGGAGCTTTGCTGCTTTGAGCTGATGAAGGTCTTGAAGGAGCTCTGCTGTCACCTATAAACAGAGATATTTAATTACAATTACATTATTTCAACCCTCTCCTAGTGCTGTTTATCATAAACCTTGCACCTAGAAGCACAAAGAAAACTGGATGACAGGAACTCGATCAGAGAGTTTCCCTTCATCAATGTTGTGTCATTTTTGCACCTCTTTGATTTGAAGCAACTTGGAACAGCACAAACTACATCCCGAAATTTCATACTTGGTGCCCCTGCAGTCTGTTCCCTGTGGAGTTTTTCCAGTTTGGGAAGGTTTTGAAGTATCTTTGTAACTTCAGGGAGGACATTAAACTGTCCACAACTTATTAATTGTGCTTGAAAAGCAGCCTCAATAATTGAAACAAACACACAGTTTATTGAGAAATGTTTAGGGTTTCATCTCTGATCTAGGAAGGAAATAAATAATCTGTCTATATTGCAACACCTAAGCATTCATTTTCTCTCTTCCTTCTGGACTGTGTCACAGGAAAATCAACAAAATCCACCCTTAGGAATTTGTGAGTTTCACAGATGCAGCCATTTGAACATATTTTACTGACACATCGATGTGATTGCCACAGTAGAAATTATATTAATCCATAAAATCCTCACTAATCACAGAAAAATTAAACAAAAACTCAACTCATTGAGCCAGAGCTTCATCTCCAACAGAAAGAAAACATAAAAAATAAGAAATGTAAATACCTTTAGGCAGTTTGTGATCAGTTTTCCTGGAGACCCTCGGGGATGGTTTTGACGCTGGCAGTGTGATCCCTTCAGAGGAATTTTCACTTTGATTCCCAAAGTGCTGCTGCCTCAGTCGAGGGTCAGTCTCCAGCCTGTCCCTTGCAGCTTTGCAGCACTGCTCACTGGTGGTCAGGTACAGCTCACAGAACTGCAGAGCAAAAAAAGAATATTTCACTTACCAAGCTCCATTTCTCACAAGGTTTTAAGGAGTAAAATGTAGCATTAGCAAGGAAAGCACAGCTCAGCAGATGGAATGCATTTCCTCTTCAAGCCCAATATAATTTTAATTTTCATTAATCAGAACAAGCACTCAAGTATCACAGTAAAATACAGCCATGATTCAACAAGGAGGTCCAAATATTGAACAAAAATTAAGTGTGACTTTCAACTCTTCCTTTCTAGATATTGGAAGGCTGATTTTTAGCATAGGATTCTTACCAGTTTTCCTCCTATGAAACCATATTTACATACAAATCTTTTGTACATATTTATGTACAAACTGTATTTATGTATCATATTTATGTGGGCTGTTTATTCAGTCCAAAATTTATAAATCTGGGGTAAGGTCATCACTAATGCTCACACTGCCACTAACACAAGAACAAATATCACTCTTGGCCATACCTTGTTGTAGTCAAGTTTGCCATTGCAGTTAAAATCAGCTTGTTTAGTAATGCTGGTCACTTCCTCCCAGGTCATTTTGTCACCTCTCTGCAAGGAAAAAAACCAGCTCAGTTTGGGTTCCTAATCAAGAATCCTGTTCACCTACAGCACATACTTTGTAAACAAAGGAAGAGTCTTTTAATATTCTTCCAGAGAATTTAATCTTGCAATAGATTTCAATAGATTTTGATTTGAATCATGAAAAAGAGAGGTCAAAATCATTAAAAATGTTGTCTTTACAATGCTACTAAATATCCAAGAGATCAACTGTATCAGTTTATGTAATTCTGTGGTGTCTTCTGGAAACCCACCATGAAAATCTCCCATAAATCCCAGCTCTCAGTACCATCTAATTTCCAAAATCTCTACTAATTAAAGATGGACAATTAAGTTTCTAGTGATACTTACTGTTGTAAGAATTTTACAAAGTTCATCATGTGAAATATATCCAGCCTTATCTGTGTCTATTTTTCCAAATGCTTCCAGCAGTTCATTTTTTGTAGCTGGCTTTTCTTTTTTTAAAATAGCACAAAAATCATCAAAATTCAGTGAAGTTGTTTGTGAAGTCCAGTATTTGTTAATGGTCTTCTGGGAAGGATTTCTTCCAGCCTGTTGAAGTACTGAATAATAAAACACAATATCAAATATATATTCCAGCTGTTAGAAAAGGAGTTTTCTCCAAACATCCTTGGGTCACTTTCCATGTTCAGATTTTTTTAAAGCCAAATCACCCCAAGAAAAAAGTGGGTTTGAAGGACAGTTTTGGTTATGATCTTAATGCAAATATCCATGAACTCAAAGACAGTCTCAAGTGTAAAATCCAGCCTATATCCAGTGTCTTAATATCAAGAATATATTATTTTTAAGTCTGCACATTATTAGATCCTATTTCTACTAAGACCAACATCATCTTTGCACTTCCTTTGCCAAGAACTGAGATCTGGAGTAGAATTTACCTGGGACAATATTTTCTGTCACGCCTGTACATTTGAATGTATCCATTCAGATTATACATGAATTTTAAGGGCAAAATGATACAACCGGGCAGCCAATGCCACACATGCAACCAGTGTTACACCTGGCATTCCCCAAAATGAATTTGCTGGATCTATTTGCCTCTTCAAGGTCTTTACTGAAAACATCCTTTCAGTTTTCAGTGTGATGAAGGTATTACATTAAATGGAAATTAAATTCAAATGCACAGTCCATCTGAAATGAGAGGGATGCTTTTATATCTTCCCAAATAATCTTTTAGGGAAGCACAGGAGATCCTCCATCTCCACCTGGGCTGGCATTTGATTTTGAGCCAGCTGAGCAGTGCCCAAGCCTGTGCTGGGAACTGCTGAGAAGCATCTGTGAAATGAGGTGGTGGCATGGTGACAATGCTCAGTGGGACCCGTGTCACCAGCAAACCAACCAACCAACCAAACAAACAAAGCAGGCACCTCTGCTGTTAATCCCTGCCTCAGTGCCAGGCACTAAATAAAGATTTGTGCCCTGCCACCTCTGCTGGAGCAGCCAGAACAGAGCAGGGCTCACATCTTTATCCCCTTTAGCCACGCCTGGAGCAATGGTTGGGGATTTCAGTGGCAAGGGCAGCCAGGGAAGGAAGGGCAGTGACTCTGTGGGTTTCTTTCCACGGACAGGAGAGTTCCCTGGAATGGCAGTGCAGCACATCATTATATTTGACAGATACCCTTCAAATATACCATCCTTAATTTTACATCTCCAGGGAGATCAGCACTTGCCATTCCCTACATGCCTCCCTATTTGTATTTGTGCAAGTTCAATCACACTGCACCTTTTATTTCTATTTCTTTATGGTTTCCTTCTGCTAAATCACTCCAGTAATACTACAACAGACAGGAAATGAAGCTACTTATTTGGGAATAAGCAAAACTCCTACAAATAAAATCCCACAGGGCCGATCTCTCAGTGAGCACTTTAGTTTGGAATATCAGCCAAACTTCATGAAGCAAGAGGTGCTTAAACATTGGCACCACTCGTTTGAGAAATGCAAGTCTTTAACTCTCAATGCTTACAAATTCTAAAATAAATTCTTCAATATCTCTGAAAGGATTGAGAGTCTGAACAACCAACTGCCCTCTCTAAGTTGACCTTGAAAGCAAAATACCCAAACACTTGCTGTGCAGCCAAGTGGCATATGGATAGAGCTGAAAGCCAAAGCATTTATTACAGAGATGACATTTGTTCACACCATCCCTCTGTTAAAACCCAGATTATCCCAAACTATCATTAGGATGTCATAAAGGCCCTTTTATTGCAGCTGGGAAAGCCTGCAGAGCACCAAGTCACAAGCTGTAGGAATATGCTTGTTAATGGGTGGAATTTCATGTTCTGGTGTAGGGAAAGAAGCTACAACCAGTGCACTCAGCTTTTACAGTGGTGGTTTCCATGAAAAACCTTTGAAAAAAGAACAAAAATGCTCTAAGAAAAAAAAATCACCACCCAAACAGATCACACAATCCTACAACTCCAAGAAACTGCAAAGTTGGAAAGTTGGAAACTGCAAATTTGCTTGAGAAATTTTATTTGCCATAGTGAAACCTCCTTCAAAACTGAGGTTATTTATTACTCAGTCTTACCTTATCTTACCTGGTCACTAAGATATATTATTAAGAAACCAATTTCCATTTTTCAGGTAAATTTTTCTCACTTCCCTTTGAAATGCCTGAAGTTTTCAAAACAAAGCCCCACAGCTTTCAGTTTCTACCAACAGCCTTATTTAGTGCAGCTGAAGCAGTCAGAGATATTTTTTTTCTGTTGTACTGCTGACAATCACCATTTATACACAAATATAGTCTGGACAAAAATAATGAGAACTTTAGATTCCAGTCTATGAAAGGGTAATTCAGGAGGAGTTGAGATAAGGAGTAAGAATTCTTATGGAACACCAGTTATGGTGGTTTTCTGTGCCAGGACAATGGCCCACTCTAAATGAACTGAGACCTTTCCCACTGGTGATTTACAAATAAAATCTATAATAAAATAATCTACAATAAAATGCCTCTGTTTGGCATTCCCACTTCCACCAGGCACCCAAAACTACTCTCAGTTCCTTACACCAGTCACTGAGTTTATGCACAGGGATACTCCCACTGCAATCACCCCATGCTGGAGGGAAAAAAGATCCAATCATTACCTAAACTGAGTTGTTCTTTTGATTTAATATTTTCTAAGCTGCTTTTTAGGACACTCAGATAAGCTGCTCTGCAGTTCATGTAAAAAATGGCTTCTTCTGCATGCTGGGACTTCTTCCCTTGGGAATTCTCTGAGTGTGTGGCTTTCTGACTCCCAGGAGTGCTGGCCATCCTGTGAGGGATGAAATTCCAGTTAGAATTTGTAACTGTCTTTAAAATGCCTCTTCTGAAACACAGACTAGCCCCAATTATCCAAACACCCAGGTCATATCCTTTCTTTTCTCTAAATCTGGGATGGGAGTAATTATCTGCACTTGTAGCTAAGCACCGTCAGATCCACAAGCAGAAAGAGTTTGAGCTCTACTTATTATTCACAGTTTATCCTTCTTCGGCAGTAAAAAGTTGAATTTCACTGTATTTTACACTGTTGCAGACATTTGATATTACAAGTATTATATAAATATTATGTAGTCTTGATTTTTGAAAGCACAAAAACACAGTTTCATGTTGTCTGTGAAACAAGGCTTTGCCATCCATGCTTTCTCTTTTTACTCTTATAACTCAACAGAATATATGGATAATAATTAAATTGGTCAAAATTGTAACCCTTAATCTCAAAAAAAGCCAGGTTAAGCACAGAATTCTATTTCTTAGAGTTACCTAAATATAAATAATAGAAAAAAATGTGCATAAAACTTTCAAAATAAGTGTGCATAAAACTTTGTGCAACTCAGACCTTTTAAGTCCAAGGCCCATACAATTATAAATGAATGGAAAAAACCAGAAACACTTTTTTTCTCAATTATTAAAACAACTCAATGCTGTTTGCTCAGCAATGGTCAGCAAACTCTGACAGCAGCTTTCTGCTTGCACCAGGGGTGATTAAGGTTTTTAGAAGGCCACCACAGAGGGACACTAAATCCTGTTGTGCTGTTGCTTTAACAGGCTCTTATATTACTTTACCCAATGTTGACTTCAGGAAATATATTCCAGTATAATAAATGAAATATCTCAAGTTCAGCAACAAGACAACACCATCCCAGGGTCCCCTTCAGGACTCGTTGGGTTTTTACTCAGGAGGCCTCAATCACTGGCACCTTGTTGAGTTATACAGGTCTTTTACACTTGGGAAAGGCAGATAATCATCTATTATCAAGGATGAAGTACTCAATTTGTAACTCCCTGACACTTTAATATTACACAGGCACCAGAAGGACCCCACAGGGACCCCCTGGCACAGCCTGGCTCCTGCAAACGGGTGTCACTATAATTAAGCACCAGTGTTACACACACATAATGGAACTGGGGGGGAAAGGCAAGGAGGAGAAGAAGAACAAATGTTAATTTTCCAGTAACCAGTTTAGAAAATGTGAACTCTTGTTTGTACTCCTTGGACTTCCCATTACTGAGATATTTCTTACGTGGGCCAGGAAGCACTGCCAATCCATTGCTGGGAAATCCAGTGAGCAATGGCTTAGTGACAGCACTGCCAGCAGCCCCATGGCTTAGGCTGGGACATTTTCACTGGATAAATGACACTTTAGAAAAATAGACAGAGGGGAGCAATCCAGCCCAGGCTTCCAAACAGGGAGAGAGGAGGTTTAGGTTAGAGACTGGGAAGAAATTCCTCCCTGTGAGGGTGGGGAGGCCCTGGAAGCTGTGGCTGGATCCCTGGAAGTGCCCAAGGCCAGGCTGGACAGGGCTTGGAGCAAGCTGGGATAGTGGAAGGTGTTCCTGCCCATGGGTGCAACTGGATGAGTTTTAAGGTCCCTTCCAACCCAAACCAGTGCTGTATTCCCAGCCCAGAGCACTGTGTGCCATGTCCAGTCCTTCCCTGGCCACCTCCAGGGATGGAGACTCCAGCCCCCCCTAGGCAGCCCCTTCCAATGTCCAATCACCCTTTCTGTGAAGAAATTCCTCCTGATGCCCAAAGTCAGACCCTCCACGGCAACACTGACCTTCGTGTCCGAGGCTCACCCACACAGAACCCACATTAGCACAGGGAAGCTCTGCCCTGCTCCGGCCCCGTCCACCTGAAACGAGGAAACTTCGCCCGCATGGATCTCATCACCTCCCTCCCTAGTGGGCACAGCGGCCTTCAAGGGCTAAATTTGCTAAAATTACAATCCCTTTTCCCCAGCCCTGAGGGGAATCAGCCCTCCCTCCTTCCCTCAGCCCTGCTCGGCGATCCCTGAGGGACTCCTGAGGAGCGTTTGGCCGCCCCGAACCCGCCGCCCGAACATCACCGGCCCCGGCCCGGCTCCTACCACGCACGGCGGGGCCCGAAGAGCCCACATCGACACCGGTCCCGATCTCGGTCTCAGTCCCGGGGGGCTCGGTCTCAGTCCCGGGGGGCTCGGTCTCGGCCCCGCAGCCCTGCCGGGCTCCTCGGCCCCGCCCCGGCCCGGCCCGCCCTCGGCGCCGTTTCCAGCCGGCGGCGTTTGGCGGGAGCACGGCGGGAGCTCCGAAGCGGAGGCGGCGGGAACGGCTCCGGGATGTCGTAGGTGTCTGGGGAGCGGGGCAGCGCTGCTTTCCCTCTCTTTCTTCTCCCTCTCCGTCCGCTCTCTCTCTCCTTCCTCTTCTCCCTCTCTCCTCTTCTTCCTCCTCTCCCTTCCCCTGTTCTCTTCCCTCTCTCTGTGCTCTCTCCTGTCCCACCGTCCCCTCACGGCAGCGGGTCGGTTCCCGCCGCACGCCGTGAGGGGAGCGCTTCTCCCGGCGGGCTGCGGCTCCCGAGCGCGTTCCGTGAGGGCAAAAGTGCGCTCGGAGTGGGCCCGGGGAGGGAGGAGCGGGTAGAGA
>VXAX01007079.1:502995-542531 GCA_013399835.1 Leptocoma aspasia | reverse complement strand
GAGTTCCACCTCAACATCAAGAACAGGTCCTGTACGCTGAGGGTGGCAGAGCTCTGGAGCAGCTGCCCAGGGAGGCCGTGGAGTCTCCCTCTCTGGAGACATTCAAAGCCTGTGTCACCTGCTCCGGGTGACCCTGCCTTGGCAAGGGGGTTTGGACTGGATGGTCTCCAGAGATCCCTTCCAGTCCTAGTTATTCTAATTTTTGTATCTCTCTACATAGCATGGATAACACCCGTGGGGCTGTGTGGGAGAGGGGCAAGAAGAAGGATCACAAGATGGTTCAGCCTGGGAGGGACCACAGTGGGTCACCAGTCCAGCATTCTGCACATGGCACAGGCTGGCATCCAGGCAGTTCTGGAATATCTCCAGTGAGGGACACTCCACACTCTGTCTGGACAATCTGTTCCAGTGCTCAGTCACTGCACAGGAAAGTTCTTCCTGGTANCTCCCGAGCGCGTTCCGTGAGGGCAAAAGTGCGCTCGGAGTGGGCCCGGGGAGGGAGGGGCGGGGAGGGAGGGGGCGGGATTTGTTTCCAAATGGAAACAGCCCGGGAAATGCTGCCGGTGGCGGTTCCTGGGGCGGTGCTGCCGCTGTGGGTGATGCTCTCCGGATTCTGCATTTCTGAGCGGTCGGGGGCGGCTCCGCTCGCAGGTGCCCAGCGACAGGACGAGGAGCAATGGCCGTAAACTAAAGCACAATGAGTTCCACCTCAACATCAAGAACAGGTCCTGTACGCTGAGGGTGGCAGAGCTCTGGAGCAGCTGCCCAGGGAGGCCGTGGAGTCTCCCTCTCTGGAGACATTCAAAGCCTGTGTCACCTGCTCCGGGTGACCCTGCCTTGGCAAGGGGGTTTGGACTGGATGGTCTCCAGAGATCCCTTCCAGTCCTAGTTATTCTAATTTTTGTATCTCTCTACATAGCATGGATAACACCCGTGGGGCTGTGTGGGAGAGGGGCAAGAAGAAGGATCACAAGATGGTTCAGCCTGGGAGGGACCACAGTGGGTCACCAGTCCAGCATTCTGCACATGGCACAGGCTGGCATCCAGGCAGTTCTGGAATATCTCCAGTGAGGGACACTCCACACTCTGTCTGGACAATCTGTTCCAGTGCTCAGTCACTGCACAGGAAAGTTCTTCCTGGTATCCAGGTGGAACCTCCTGGGCATCATTTTCTGCCCATTGCATCTTGTCCCATTGCTGGGCAGAGCCTGGTCCATCCTCTGACCCCTCCCGTGGCCACCGTGAAAGGGATTGGCAAAAAAAGAGCAGGTTTTGATATGAATTTGTGGAAGTGTGGCTTCAACAGAGTTTGATGGCAAGGTTCACTCTGTTGCTTGTTACACAGATGGAGCATACACAGGAAAATGGGATTAGAATCAATTTAGAATGATTTACATGGAGACCAGGGATGCAAAAGGGTCACGGGGACAAGGATATGGCTACAAAAGATACAGGTGCAAAAGAGTTTAGCAGCACTTAATCACTGACTGTTTTAATATTTATAAAGTGATTCAACAGGATTTACTACAATTACAGCAGTGACTAAATTATAGGTACACACACACCCAGGTGCAGAGATGTGGGAAGGAATTGCAGGCCTGTGGAGATCAGGGCATGACAGCCCCCGTGCCCATTTTCCATCAGGCTGTATCTCTTCATTTTGTCTCCAATGGGAATAAATCCTGCTCATTTTTCTCCTATATTTTGTAATTTATCAAGCAGTAAGTAATTAATCAAGTCATGTAAGGCTGGTGCTGCTCTTGTGTACTTCTGCTCGTGGTGGGTTTCTGGAGATCAATAAAGAAAATTCTTTAACCTGATAAATATTGGGCACAAAATAATCACTGCAGGTTGTACAGCTGGCTGTAAACATGTGCCATCATACTCTGCATGGTTAAGAAAATAAATTAAACCTTGTCAGGCTAATTCAGGGGTAGGAAACTCAGGTTAAATACTCTCACCACATGTGCTTCATCTTTCTGTCTCCTTTTCTGACATTTGGTTCTACACTACGGTCAAAGTGAGCTATATAAAAAGAATAAACCAAACTAAAAGTGATGCTCTTCATGTGGTTTCCTAAAATACTTGAGGAATTTTGTTTGCATGGATTGGGTTTTCCCCCACATTCTTCTTCTGGAAGATCTGAGAGAGAACAGTTCAGCCAACAGGGTTTTCATGTGAGGAGTTGGGATGGATTTGGTTTCAGGGGTCTGTGCGTAGAGCTGGAGCACAAATTATAAATGATTTTGATTTAACTTCTCACATATGGCATTGAAAAGACAATCAGTAAAAACAAGCCCCCAAGCAAGCCAGGCTGTTGGGTGACACAAGGCAAGGTTGAACTAAAGCTAAAATCCTATTTTCCAATACAGTATTCCAGCTCTTTCCAACACTGAAGAGCTTGGAATGAGGCTCCATCTCTGCTCCCACAGTTCAGGGTGCTTGCAGAGAGAAATTTGGTTTGTGTGCTGCTCTGTTGCTGTACACAATATTTGACAGACTCCAAAGAACGTGGCTTTGATCAGTGCACAGCTTTCCCCCTGAGGAATGTTTATAACTTAGTGGGGTTTTCATGTAGTTTCTCATTTATTTCATCCTGCAGCTGTGATCCTGATCCTGCTTTCCTTTGGCTTTCAGCTTCTTTTGACACCTGCCATAAAAACTTCCATCAGAGCATGCCTTAGTGTAACATGCAAATGCATTGGCCCCCAGAGCACCCTTGCAGTGTGGATGCATTAATAAATGGAATATTTCTCTGCTGCCATGAGCTGGAAGCTGTAATGGAGTCGGGATTCCTTGAGCTCTGTGGGGTTCTCTTTAAAAAAGAAATACATTGTAAAGAATTCCATCAAACTGTTACGGCTTTGGCTGCCCTTTGGCCAGAATTCCAGAGGCTTTTTTAATTTAAATGTTACCTGTTTACTCGGCTTTTTTAAGGTAGGATATTTCTTTTCCCCTTTTTGTAATAGAGATAGCTGTAAAACAGTTTTCATATAAGATCCTTGCCTGAGTTACATATCAAAGATGTGTTTCCATTCTATTTTCCCAATCCTTTAATTTACAGTTTTGGAATAGCAACATAAATTTGAAAAGGATGTGTTTGGAATGAGGTCATCTAAATTCCTTACAAGGCAAAACATTCTTTTTCCAAGATGAAAACTGAGCTAACTTCTTGAAATATGATGCATATTCCAAACCTTGTTTAATTCAATATAATATATATGTTTCTTGGGGACTGTTCTTACAAAGATTTTTTTTTCCTCATCATTTTACATCTTGCTTTAAACTATTGTTAAGATTTAGGAACGTGCTTAAAAAGTTGCAGTTGTCTCTGGGAAAAATAGTCTTAATTTATGTTGACCTTTCTTTCCTTGGAGCATTTCGCCTGCATTCAATAAAATTTTGATGACTGCTCTTTAGCAGACAGCTGTACCATATAAAGTATTATAAATATTCAGCTTTCCTCTTCCAGTGTTGCCATTAACAGCTGGGCATCCAGTTCAGAGGAGCAGATTTTGCAGAGAGAGCTTGGCATGTTCCTGAATCAGGAGAGAGAAGAAGGGAAGCAAACAGTTTCTTATGGTTTGGGGACCTGTAAAGACATAGAGCATCTGTTCCCCAGCTAAGTCATAGTCTGGTAGCACTGAATCATGTTAAGAGCTAAAATTATGGGAAAAACTGCTTTTTTCACCTTGCCTGTACCTGTGTCTTAAATGTCTTAAACATTATTTCGACTAATGGCAAAATGATTCCAAGCCTTGCTCAGAAGGTATGGAAATGGAAAGGCTTTGGGAGGGGTTTTGTTGTTTATAGCCTTAGGAGAAAGGATAAATACTCAGCATGATTTCACTTCAGTGCCTTGATTTTATCTCTGGTATAAAATGGAGAATCAGATTTTCTTAGGCAAACACTTTATCCTTCTAAACAAGCAACATTCTTGGTACAGGGAATGGATTTGCTTTGGATGTCAGGAAATGTGAAACCAAAAAAGGAGACTGTCTTGAACATTATCAATTACAGACCTTACTAACAGAAATCTATGTCATGACCATAAAACCTGTCCATATTTTTCTCTTGCAGAGTTAAGAGAGCATTAAATTTGGACACTGTTAAAAAAGATAATGTAAGTATTTTTTGGTGTCTGGAGCCATCTGGGCTGTATAAATATATATGTATATCTATCTGTGTGCAAAAATAAATGTGGATATAAACAACCTATTTCATTTTAGCTGCCTGTATGTTGTTACAGATTGAATGTTGTCTGGGCAAATCTTAAAGCACAAAATTACTGCTGCAAATATTAGTATAAAATTGATTGTATTTCATTTGTCACAGAACTGCCTGGCGTTAAGTAATGTACATCTGCATGAATCACTTGAAAAATGTGCATATTGTTATTGCTATCACTATTTACCCAAGAGCTGAATGAGTTAAGATCCTTGGTGAAATCATTTATTAGAAATTAGCTTCATTATCCTGGGAAGCAAACGTTCTGCCATGTAATTGTACATGTGACAATATGGAATTATGATAATGCTGTAATCTGCATATTAGAAACTGCAAAATTGAAATGAAAACATTAAAGGCATTTTCATGTCAGGGCTGTAATTACCTCCCTCAGCTAATCTGGCATAATGAAACAATAAACTCCTAACGCTGCCATCAATTTCACCACAGTTATCACAATAAAAATAAAATTGTACTGGTGCTGTTATTTGTTGTAAATGCAGCTCCAGCATCCTCCCAGCCACCAGCATGTCGTGACATATGTCAGTTTATTATCTCCCACAGTGGCTGTTGCTGCAGCCAGCAGTGCACAGGAGCTGGGGAGGATGGCAGGCTGGAAAGGAAGGAAAATTTTGGAAAAGTACAGAGAGAAAGAGCTGGTCAGCAGATGAGCTCCCAACAAAAATCTCCAAGCCTCCAAGGTTTTTGTATATGCAGCACGTATTTGGAAGCCTCACTGGTATTGAGCAAGGTAGGAATTGGCCATTTAAAAAATTTCTAGATACTTATTTTTTGAAAATTTCAACAGAGGTGGCAAAATACCGCAGTGGCACTAAAAAAAAAATCATTAGCAGTTTAATTAGCAGCTTAGTGTAGCATTACCCAACTTGTTCTGCTCAGAATGCAGCTGTGGCTGTAATTTTGCATCTGTTTCTTGGGCTGAAGTGACATTTTTGTAGACCAGTGGTCCAGCTGAAATTCCATGGAATGCTTTTCCTGCCCTACAGCCGTCCCTTCCCATGAGATAAAAAGAGTTCCTGGATGCTCACCTGCAGCCAGGTTCTTGTGCAGCAAAAAGCTGAAGAAAAGCCCACCTGAATGATGGAAACTTTTACTGGAGGCTCAGGGATGTGCCTTCACACTGATTTTTAGTTCACATGGTATCTCTAAGATGTCAAAGATTTAAATTAAATAACTTTATAGAAGGAAAGAACGACAGAAAGTAGTAAACTCATGGTTTGAGTGAAATATAGGTTTAATCTTTGCTGTTTCTGTCATTCCTTCCCTGTTTTTATCAAGAGTTCCTCATTCCATGGGTCAAAATATTAATGAATGTTAACCTGATCTGGTTAATGAATTAACCAGATCAGGAATTAATATTTTTAGATTTTTGGAATCTTAGCATGGTATTGTTAAAAAATTGCATAACTGGAGTAAAAGTCTTCTTCCTGGGAGAGAAAATCTTGCTGACAAATAAAAACTGTCCTTGTAAATGCTGCAGGAATTTTGTTTCAAATAACCTTCACCATACCCAGAAATGGGTGAGGTGACTGCTGTTCAAGCAGGAAAAATAGTCTGAAATGTTTGGAGATTCTCCCTGTTGAAAAGGAGATTTGATGACATGTTAATCCCTAAATTGGCATTGATACTTCAATTAATGTTTCATTTAAAGATGATTGGAAACATTTCTTTAACCTGCTTCAATGGCAAGGGAGTGAGGAGTTCCATCAGGTGTAGTTTAAATGCTGCTGGACTGCAACAAGAGTATAAATGAGAGGTGTGAAATTATTTCAGGTATTTGAGACTAAAACAAGGCAGAGGCAAGTGGGCAGCAAATGAAATCTTTTAAAATCTGCTGTAAGTCCCACTACTGATGACCAGCAGTAGCACTTGGGGGTTGTAAAGTAAAGGTTTGGGTTGGTTTTTTGTTTTATTTCTGTTCATGAAATGTGCAGAAAATCCCAGTTTCTCATCCTTGCAATTCAGCATCCATGCTAGAGCGCGTCCCAGATAATCCCAGTTCATATTCCAGCACTGCAGACTTGTTCTTCTGGAAACTTCTCTGCACAAATCCTTTCACATCATTAAATAATTCCTCTTACATTATTAGACACATTGAAACCCTGAATCACAGACAAAATTTTAGAATTAAGGGATTCACTTTGGATTTTTTTCAATTAACACTTGTAAAAAATTATTAGAAATAACTTTTGATACAAGTAAAATCTAAAAATATTTATGTGTTAACTTCTCATTACTGGAAGAAAAATAATAACTTGGTTTGGCTGCTTTAAAAAAACTCCAGCCATCCAGGAGATCATGCCAGAATACCTAAATCCCTGGAAAATATTATTTTTTTCTTTATGGAACCTGGGAAGCAAAGTGTTTGAAAGGATTTTTTATTTTTTAGAGTCAAACTAATCTTACAGAGGAGAAGGAGTGATAGAGAAGCTTGATGAGCACCAAGTCACCCCACCACAACATTTAACATAATGGCAATGCACAAAGCCAGCAATTACTTGGGAAAATCTCAGGTAGTAAAAGTCCACAGAGGTTTTGTCAATACTCAGCTGAATTTTGGGGGGAATTTTCTCCATTTCAGGCTCCTGATGTAACCCCCCAGAGGGCCAAAAGGAGCAACCTGAACTTCTACTCCCCGACCACGGGCACGCGGAGGATCAGCCCCTGCTCCTCTCCCACGAGTGACAGGGCACAGAACCCCAGCAGTGCCCCAGCACAGGGTGAGCTCAGCACCCCGTCCTCCCTGCTGCAACCTCCTCCTGCTTTTTGCCTGCATTGAGGGACTTCTCTCCCATCTGCTCTCTTGGATTTCTTTCTTCTGGAAAAGCCAGTGTTGGGACTTAAACTGGATTTTTTTTTCAGTGGGAATCTTGGGGGTGTTTATAAGTGAGACAATTTTTAATTAACATAACACTCAATGTCATCGGCTCTCAGAAAACACATCTTTGTAAGATTGTAATTATTTTATTTCCAGTTCACTTTAGGATTAATATTCACTTAGTTACACAGTCACAGTTTTTGACTCTGACTGCTCAAGAAGCAGAGTTTTAGTAGGCTGAGCTGCTTTTATGGCTGTATAAAAAATATTATGGTTGTGGCCTCTATAAGTGTTGAGGAACCCTCAGGTCAGCTGGTGTAACTTTTATTTTAAAAAGAAGAATACAGAGGGACCTTTTTTCATCTTTCCCTGTAGAGCTTTTATTTCCTTGCAGTACAAGGAAATAAAAACCTTAACAACTAGAAAAGATTGTTAAGTCATGATACTACTACTACTACTACTAATAATAATAATAAATGCATCACTTCAATTGTTACAAATTCCTTGTTTAATTATTTTAGTTATTAAGTAAAAATCCCCTGTCTGATTTTGAATTTGTCTGGCTTTCATTTTCAGCCACTGGTTCTTGTTGGGTTACAGAATTTTTTATGCCCCAGAGATTTTGGAATTTATGTACAGTAATTGAGGCCTCACCAACATTTTTGAATTATGATGAGTACAAATATTCTGAGCAAGGTGGAGCAACCACTGTTGGAAATTTATCTGGGTGTCTGCAGATTTTAGCTGTTGCACCATGTCCTCTCCTGATGGATCTGCAAAAGTGGAACTTCCCTCCAGGATTTTATATTTTATCCTAATTCTTTATCCTGCTGCCAGTCTTTTTTTTCCCCTGTGTTCATATGGCTACAAGAGGGTGGTGTGTAATTATTAAATCCCAGGTTCCAGGTTGTCCATTTAAACCCAGAATTTCTGCTCTCCTTCTAAAAATCCACAATCCTGGTCTAAAAGTATGCCCTGTTTGATAATTGATGACTGATTTAAGTCCAAGTTCTATTGACTACTTAGATTTAAAATGAAATCTTTGAGGATCTTGACTTTTAGCTACTGTATCAAAGCTTAAACTTTGATAGCACTTTGTCATCCTGAAGTGTTTCTAAATGTTTTACAAACTATTAAAATTAAAAGTTAATTTATCCTTGAGTGCTGAGACTTGTATGTAATAATTTAGATCTAACAAGAGGCAATCAAAGTGTTTAATGCTGAGTGTGGTCTCTTTTTTTTTTTTAGTCTGATGGCAGGAAGGAGATTTATTTCAGTGAAATGTGGAAAACTCCTCATTCCACAGGGTCTGTCTGGGATCTGTACGTTTGTTAAGCCCGTGGTAAATTCCAAATCTTTCACTTAAAGGTGAATTTACAAAATCCCCACGTTTTGTGATGTCTTCAACCTAAGCCACAATTAAATCATTTCTGATAGTCAGATGTGACTTTTTCATTGCTGGAACAAGTATTGATAGACAAGCTAAAATTTTAATCTGGTTTTGTTCTGATCTGATTCCTGTGGGAATTGGATAAATCATGGAAATTCTGAGTGTCTTTTGTGGTCAGGGGTCACATTTATCCTGCCCCATCCCTCACATGCCAGGCTGGAATATGATATTGTCAGTAGAGCACCTCTGGAGCCTTTGGAAGCAATTCCCAGTATCTTTGTGGTTGTTTAGGAAATGGATTTGAGGCCAGGCAGTTTTTGTAAAGGAAATGGGAATTTCATAGCTCAGCCATCCCAGCATTTTCAGGATAATGCTCAATGTTAATCTGCAGTTTATAGGATAAAAAGCTCCTGCAAGAGCACAGTAAATATCTGCCAGGATGTTTCTGACTTCCAGATATTAATGCTGTAATCCCAAGATTTCTAGAAACCGAGGAGAAGTCGAATTCCAAAAGTGTAAATTCTAAATAATTTAGTGTGGTTCATTCCAAGTCCTGCTTTCCAAGTGAGCTTTGAGGTTCTTCCTCTTCCCAAAAGATCATTCAGCACTCAAGGTTCACACCAACACCTTCTTCCAGTGCTCCAAATTCTGCACTGCAATACTGATTTTTATCTTCATTGTCTCTCTTCTTCCGAGGAGCTGGGAACGAGCAGAGCGATTCCAGGAGCGGATTATCCAGGAGAGGGCAGCCTCAAACAGAGCACGACGTGTGAGTGGATTCAGTTTGGAGGTTGTTGTGGGTGCAGGGCTGTGATTGCATCTCTTTTTCACCAGCAGACAATAATTGTGATGTTTATTCACCTAAATGTTATGTTGGAGGTTGTAGCTCTTCCTTTTCGTTATTGCACTTGAACTCACAATTTGTTTCCTGGGGTTTTTGTCTCTACTGGAAGTTTTGCCACATCATTAGGCTGAAATTCCTTCAGTGTAGGAGAGTGTCTTCCAAGTGATTGAGCTGGACAGGATTGTTTGGATGACATTTAAACAGTGGAAAATAAAATATTAGCATTATACTGGTGTAAAACTGTAAATTGATTAATTGGGGTTTTTTTTGTGATTCAGGGAATCCCTTGGTCAACACATCCAGCCTCATTTCTTAGTGACAGGAACCCGGAATTACAGAACAATTGGAGTAATTAGAGGCCTCATTGATATGGAAATGTTTGCATTCAATAATTCAGAATGTTTTTAAAATCTTTGCAGGAGACCAGCGGTGACATTCAAATAAAAACATGTCTAAACCAACACCTACACTCAATATTCATGAGAACCTCCATACACTTAATTTTACAGATGGAAAATACATTGTCCAGTACACTGATATAAACCCTCACAGCTGAGCTGGATCCATCCCCATTCCAAACAGAAAAAAATCTGGGGAACATTGCAAACATGGATTTTCAGTGAGTGGAGATGTGGATAATTTGAATTGTTTCACCTTTTTTACACAGGTTCCTGCAACTGCAGTCCCAAGTGAGAAATTCTTTGCCCAGAATTCTGAAACTAAGAGCAAATCTGACAAGCCTGAAGGTCTGGTTTACACTGGTTTGTCTTTTAAACTACTTCTAATATAGGATTTGAAAGCAAAATTAGGATTTTATATGCAACGTTTGAGTTTGAAGGGGTAGGGAAACAAATAAAAGACTTGAAACCAGGCAAGTTGGACTTGGAAATCCAGAAAATACAAAAAACCTCAAAATCTTTTGGATTTTTTAAACTAGAAGAGTTGCTTTTCCATGTCCTCAGTTTTTAATTTGTACACAAATAAAACCAATATGAAGTAGTTCTCAATTATTATTTAGAACTTGAAATATGAATTAACTGCATAGATTTTTGTCTTTGAAGATTAAAGATCCTTTTGTGATGAAGTGGTTGTACCATTTAATTTACCACTAAAGTATCATTATTTAATAGTCCAATACATGTTAAAATGCAAATCACTGCTCTCTTTTATTCCCATTTTGTTTCCTGACTAAATTTAGCACAAGGTTCATTGCTGTACATCAATAGCTGAGAAATAATTCAGTGTACTCAGAGGACTGTGTTGATTTATTTCATGTAGAAAATGAGGCTTTATTAAAAAAAAACCAAACAATGATACTAACTGAAAATATTTTAATTGCAATGTTTATTTAGAAAAGGAAGAATTTAGAGCTTATGAACAATTTCCAAATTGGTTTTGGTATGTTGTAGACATGGAGTAGATATTGGGCATGGGATTTAACAATTATTTTAATTGTTATTTTCCAGGCTTTGGAGGGCAGTAGAGAGCTGGAAAATATCCTCGGAGCCTCACACTCGTCCCGTGTCCTGAGTGCTGAACTGCAGAAAACCCAAGCGCTGGGTGAGGAGGGGGTTCAGGACATTTATTTATCCCTTTGGAACATTTACCAGGGATCACTCCAGATGCTCCCTTTGGTGCTCCCCAGGACTCAGGAAAAATGCACCTCAAGTGTCCCGGTGCATCCAGCCAGGGACATAAAAGCCAGGCACTCTGGGGAGGGAAAACCTGGAAAAGCAACACCTTTTCTAATGGAAATGCTCAGTAAATAGTTAGATACTTAGTGGGTAGTTAGGTGAGGATTAGGCTGAACGTTTGCACTTGGATTGCTTGGCCTTTCTTCTCCCCTTCCGAGGAAGTTGGTTTGTTTGTTTGTTTGCCTGTCAGCAGGATTAGGCTGAATATAAATTTCCAGGCTTTAAAAATCGCTATTCATGTGTCTTGAAATGATGGACATTCCAGATGCTTGTTGTGCTGGGATTAGGGCACTTCACAGCTGGCACATCTGGAATGCTTTTCCAAAGGAGCCCAGAAAGCAAACCTGGAGTGCCTGCACTGCTGCTTTTTGCAGTTGGGAGCAGGTGGACAGTAAAGCCACAGGTACCAGAGACATTTTCTTCCCAAACAGTGGAATTGATGCATCACATGCTGGTGCTTAAATTACCATTTCTTCCCTGACCTGTATTCCAAAGCTGATTCCATTTTCCTTCTTTCTTTTCGTGCACTGCTCTGCTCCCACTGTAATGGCAGATCCTTTCTGAGACAGGATGGAGTTACCTGGGAACAGTCTGGGTTTCCATCGGGGTGGCACAGACAGACAGACAGCCCAAAGGACAGCTCAGACCTCTTGCTGCCACTCCTGTGCCCACTCTTTCCCTCAGCTCCTTGGGAAGGAAACATCTTTCCCCCATCTCTGAATTAGGAACCACCTCAGCACAAGAAGAAAGAAAAATGGGAACAAAATGTTGGGATGAGGCTTGGAAGCAAAACTTACCAGAATTATATGAATTTTGAATTTTTTTGTTCATTTTTTTGAGCACAGTTACGTAGGCAAGTGGGTTTTTTCCCTTGAAATGCTTTGAAAGTGAAGGAGGCAGCAGAGGTATTATTTTCTTTGAAAGCTCTGGGGCAACATTTGTTGATTTTGGATTTATTTCTTCACTAGTGAGTCAAGCAGAAAAACTGCAGCTGTTGAAAGCAAACCATGGAAAAGTCCCTGCCCGAGGTAAGAAACTCTTCATAACTCCTGTGTAACAGATGTTTTGATTCCTTTTGCTTGATTTCTTTCCAGTCCTTTTCACTTGAAATAAGTTGGGTAACCTTTAGGATATGAAAACCATGATAATCAAATGTGTTTCTTCTGAATAGTCTGCAAGTGTAAATTGAATATTTGCTGCTATTTTCATTGTATTGGGCATTTCCCCATGAGGCTGTGCAAGGAGAGGGAATCATTCATGGCCTTGCACTTGTGGCATGGTGCAGAAGACTTTCCATGCTTTTTGTATATCCCAATTATCCTTGTTCTTCCTCACCTCCTCCCTCTCCCTGTGTTTTCAGTATGACAATCTTGCAGCAAAGCCTTTTTCACTTTGTGTATTTTGTGGGGTATTTCACCCACTCCAGGGGGCTGTGGAATGCCAGCTCTGAGGTTTCTCCATAACCAGTGCTATGAAAATACTTGGAGCTGGTGGCATTTCATCCCCAGCTGCTTTGGTGCCTTGGCAGGAAGGAAGGGGACACACACACAGGACAGTTTAACTCCCTCACACTCAGTAAAATCAACAACCACCCCCCAGGGATATTCTGATATTTCTGTCACCTTCACACTTTCTATCTGAAAGCAGAGCAAACCCAAAATCAGGAGCAGTGGTGGCATCTCTGCTGTGGGGGATTCTCTTGGAGGACAGAAAATTGATCAAGCTTAGATTTGCTGGGCTGCAGCAGATTAGCTGCAAACGAGAAGGAGTGACAGCACTTGGGAAGGAATTGGGCTGATTTGTGCAGTGTGCAGGTGGTGATTTACAGCTCCCTGTGTCCCCTGCTGCAGCTCCTGCCTGCCAGGGCTGGGAGTGCTGCGCTGGCACAGGGAAACAGCCACTGCTTCCTTTGTGCTCTGCTCCTTGTGCTCACCACACGCACACTGAGGCTTCCAGAAAGCAGCCCCAGCACCAAACACACAGCCAGCCTGCTTAGATGAGAGATTTTTGTGAAGGTAGGGTGGAAAAGAGAATTCTGAGTTTAAGCTGACTGATTTTGATGAAGTTCCAATGTCAGTTTTGCTTTCACAAAGAATAAATTCAATTTTGCAGTCCTGAAAATGCAGTAGCAGGAGAGGCAGAGAAGTTTGTGATCAAAGGGAAGCATCTGGAGTTGTTTTTCTTTGCCTTTTAGTTTCAGATGTGGGTTTTTCATAATTATTTTTAATTAGTTATGGCAAGGCTTAAAACTTATGACTGTTCTGTGGCTTGGTCCAGATGGAATGTCACATTATCATCACATGGTGAGGCATGAAATTTATTTACTTTACATAAACAACCTCCTCTTAAAACAGCTTCATACAAAACATTCCTGGCTCAATGGGCAGCGTTGTGCAGAGCTCAGTTTATCATTTTGGGTGACCAGCATGGAAAAAGGGCATCATTGTTTGCCCATGACTTGAATTTTCAGTAAACAAAATATTTTTGAATAGAAAGTAAGCAAATTGTAAAACAACTGCCAAGAGATGAATCGAGTCGGTGTCTGGGAGTCCAAAATGTGCTGAGAATGGATGTGCAGGTTGGGATGTGCTCATTTGAAAGGAAAATTTCATAGGTTTGGAGATTCCAGGAGTGAAGGTTCTAAAAGGGGAAGCTGGTTGTTACAAAGGACAGGGACACTTTGCTTCCCCAAAGCCCTGCCACAAACCATGGCTGCTGCCCATGAGAGTGTTCCAGAGATCAAATACTTGCAGTGGTGAGGAAAACTCTGTCCAGGCTGCGATGAAATAAAAAACACTTCCTTTTCTGTGGGGCTGTTCATCCTGCTGAGCCCAGGGGCAAATCTGATCCTCTCTGAGCTCTGAACATTCCCAGCTTTCATGGTGGGGTGAATACAAGTGCCTGAGGTTTGTGCTCTTGGGACAGGAGTGGTGGCTTTCCAAGAGCCTGGGTCAGGGTTAACTGGATGGATTTTATTCCATGCCACTTGAAATCACTGATGAAAGCAAAGCTGGAGAGATCAGGGACCAAAACTCCTGAGTTTCCACCCACCAGTCCAGTTTTGAAAACTGCATTTTTGGTAAAACATAAATCCCATTTCACAACCACTGCAAAATACAAACATGTCCTTAATAATCCCTAATAATTCAAGAGCTCCTCCTTGAACTGGGTAAAAAGGTAAAAATACAGAATTCCACCATTTATCCCATTTTGTGTCAGTTCGAGTTTGGGATTTGGGTGTCCTAGGACTAAACCACTTGGCTCTGGTGGTTGCTGGGGGTTTATTTTCACACCATTCTCAAATCAAGTGTAACAGATTTGTTGACCTTTACGTGTACTTGGATGTCTGCCCCACCTTTCCTTCCTCCTCCTTGGAGATCTTCTGAGGAAAAGAGGAATACAGCAGTGGATTTTTCCAACTGTAAAACCCTAACCTAAAAACCACATTTATTTTCCTCAGCCCAACTTTGTATTTACTTACAGGGAAGAAATGCCATTATCCCTTTGCTGGGAAAAGTGACTCTGGGAACTGGCTGAGCAAAAATTGTAACACTGGAGGGATCTGGCCTGGTTCATCTGCCCTTCCCTGTGGAAGAATATCCCTGTTTGTGCTCCTGAGCCTTTCCTACCATCACACCTGCGGCAGGGCAGATCTCAGTTCCTCACTGGGTGGGGATTGCCCCAGGGGAGTGTGCTTTGCACAGTTTGTGTCTCGGGGATGAAAAGCTGTGGTTGCTCAGGCTAAATTTGAATGCATGGCTCCTCATTCTGTGGGAGTCCCTCAGAGATCCCACTCAGCCCAGCCCCCCCAGCTGCATTTCCCAGCACAGGTGAGGAATCCTGAGCTTCCCCCTGCTCCTTCCCAGCAGGATTTGGGGCTGTGGGCTTGTACCCACACCTGAATTTTCCAAACAGCCTGGGCTGGGGGAGTCTGGCTCCAGCAGCACGAGGAGTTTGGGGGTGGGAGGAAGGAGAAGGGGCAGCTCCAGGGCTCTGCAGTGATGGAACACCCTGGGCTATGCAGATGAAATATTAAGCCATTAACTGCAGTGGCAGATACAGAAATGCACATGAGACATATGACTGGAGGCCCCAGACAAGTACACAGAGAGCTGTCAACCTGCATTTTAGATTTAGGTGTCAGTCCCATTTATTCACAGATTTCACCCTTGTTTTTACACTCTATTTTCCTACGTGCCTTTTTAGAGATGCAACAGCTATGAATTTTTAATTCTGGTGGATCTAGTTTAGAGTATTAAGCTTAATGAAAAATTCAAAAGAATTGTAGTTCTTCCAACATGTAGCAGCTCCTACATAAGAATAAATACTGCTTTCTCCCATGAATATAATTATTTTAAATAAAAAAGAAAAGAAACATTAGTTTGGACTCACTTAGTAGCAATTATATGTTTAAGAGGTGTAAATAACTTGCTATCCAGACATTACAAATATCCAGGTGCTCTGTATGTGCTGATGACAACAAAATTGAAAAGAAAGACTGTAATAATTCTGACTGGTTTTCTCTGCAGAAGATATTGATTATTTGTGTGTGGTGAGAGATTTGGAAAATTCAATTAAAGGAGTTGTGCAAAGGTTTCATAAATTTCCCCAGTACAGCGTGTACACAGACATTGCTGTGTATTAAATCAATGCAGCACTTCACAATATATTTTCTTTGAAACATAAAAATAAATAACATTTAAACAGTTCTGCTTACTACAGAAACAAATTTTATTTTCTGTGAAGCATTTAGTCATGTGCTATCACTGACTCATACACATTTGCCAGCTGTAACAAATTTTATAGACGTTTTCTCCAGAGACATAGCTCATATACTATGAATTTTTAAATGAGCAAATGGTGAAGAAGGGATGTCAGCAATATAAAAATTGATCAGTTAAAAGATAAAAGCATAAGTAAAGAGATTTGTATGGTAGTCTTAATAGGTTTTATTAAATAAAAATACTATAAAAAGACAGTAATGAATAGACTGAAGGTTTTAACTGTGGTTGAGGTGGAGAAAAATTATTCTGGCACATTTAGTAGAAGATTGGTTTTATATCACCCGACAGGTGAACATTTTTTTTCTCTCTGCTTTTTAGATCTGTAAATGTTTTAGAGCAGTCAAAGTTGGGAGAGGATGGTGGAGGAACTTGGAGGGGAAAGGAAACTTGGGAAGGTTGAGCCCTTTTAGTGCCTGTGTGATCCAAGGGCAGGGATGGTTCTGCCAAGCCTCTGGAGCAGATTTGGGGGACTCCAGCCACTGCTGACCCTGGGAACCCTAAAATTGGAGCTGAGGAGAGGAACAGGCTGCACCAGCCACCCCTTCTGCCACAGCCCAGGCACCTTCTGGTGCCCCCCCTGAGCCCTTTTCCAGCTGCTCCGTTCTCTGCCATCCTCACCCAGGAGTTACCTGAATGTTCTCTTTGGTTTGATGGAGATGAACTTCCTCAGGAGCTCTGCATGGAAAATCCTGAGAGAGAGAAGGGTTGGGCCTTTTGAGAACAGCTCACTCAGAGGTGAGGCAGGGATGGATGGGATTTTGGGAAGGAATTGTTCCCTGGGAGGGTGGGCAGGCCCTGGCACAGAGTGCCCAGAGCAGCTGTGGCTGCCCCTGGATCCCTGGCAGTGCCCAAGGCCAGGCTGGACAGGGCTTGGAGCAGCCTGGGACAGTGGAAGGTGTCCCTGCCCATAGCAGGGGTGGGGCTGGGTGGGATTTGCAGTCCCTTCCAACCCAAACTATGGTTCCATGATGATTCTTTGTTTGGAAAACAAAGCTGAATGCATGGTATTTTTTGTGAATCTGAGCAGCTTCTGGTTTTAGGAGAGCTCAGAGTGCTGGGCAGAGCTCAGCAGGGTGGTCTTGGCATGTTTGGGTTCTTTACTCACCATACAGTGCAATGCTGCAATCTGTGGTTAAAGGGAAATCAGTCCTTTCCTTTATGGAATTGCATTTAGCACCAGCTTGTAATTGAACCTTTTTCCTGTTACTTGCCATACAAGATTGGGCAGTTTCCTGTTGTGAGCAGTTGTGGGGTTTTTTGGTTGATAATTTGTGTAAACAAATGAAGTTTATTAGGAATAAAGCTAGAAAGTGGTACCTGAGGCCAAGTTGGCTTGAATTCCTCTTTCTGGAGTAACCTTGTGAGTGCTGGCTTAGGACAGAGCCTGGGGTTGGTCTGGCTCAGCTCCAGGTAACGCTGTCCAGCCCAGGGCCAGGAGCTGGTGTGGAGTCACTTCCTGGCAAGGTGAGATCCCCATGGAATCACATGGGGAGAGCTGAGCCCCAGCAGCCCCGTGGCTGTCGGTTTGGTGCCCTCCCCAGCTGGGTTTCTGTGCCGCTGAGAGGCTCAAGCTGCTGGAAATCCCCCTTTGTATGTCCAGTGTCATTCTGAATTCTCCCTTCAGCCCTGTGTGGTGGGGAATCACACTCCCCAGAGCCCTCAGGGGGCTCGAGCAGAGCTGCTCATCTGCTGCAGGGACATTTGGAGCCTTGGCACTCACAGGCACCTGCTCCCAGAGCCTTCCCCACACGTTCTCATTCCCTGAGTTCCTTTCTGCCCTTGCACACTTTTCCTGTGCTTGTCCCAGCCACCTGCTCAGCCTCACCCGGCCCGGCTGCGGCCTCAGGTGTGGGTGACTCTGGGATGGCTCTGGGTGATCCAGGGATGGGAGTTCCTCTGCTGGCACAGCCCTTGGGAATTCTTATTTATTCTTTTATTATTGATAGTAAAAGGCAGCACCAGCTTCTCATCCTGGTAGCACATTCTGTTCTGCTTTGCCATCACTGCCAGTGATGTAACACAGGTGCAGCCACTCACCAGGACAAGCTCTGAAATCCCTGCTGACGCCGTGTGTGAAGGAAAAGGGGTGCTGGGTTCTTTAACCACCACAGCAACTTATTGAACTCATGTTTGAGATTTGCACAGGATTTGCACAAATTCTGTCATCACACCACTGTTGTTTAGCATGTACCATGTTTCTGTGTTTTCCTTGTTCACAGAGCCCATCCAGGCTGCCGGGAGTGCTGCATTCCTGACCTCATTCCTGGACAGAAGGAAGGAGGCCCTGGGCCTGCCCCCAGCCTTGCCCAGCACTGAGGCACAGCCAGAGTGACCAGGACCAGGGTCCTTCTTGTAAACCATGTGCAGAGAGCTCTGGGATGTCCTGCAGGCTGCAGGAGCCTGGGGGAAATCAGTTGTTCTCTGCCCGTGACTAAGAAACTCTGCTCCCCCACTGAAACATCCTGTGCTGTTTCTCCTCAGCTTGTTGCTGCTTTGGCCACTTGTCCTTGTTGCAGCGTTTCTCCTCACCAGTTTGTTCCTCCTTTGGTTACTTGTCCTCGTTCCTTAAAACATCCCAAAATTTTCCTGCAGCTCTGGGCAGAGGGGCTGGTGCCCTGCCTTGCCTTAGGCTCTGCGTGTGTTTCACTGGACATCCCATCCATAACTCCAAGCAGATCCCATGAACCATGATGCTGCTGTCTAATTGCTATTTATTTTAGTCATTCCTCATCTCCCCACAGGCATTATGTGAAAAATGCATTCCACATCAACCCAAACTTCTCCATCTGCTGGACTGGACTTAAAAGGAGCGAAGAACTGAGTGTAAACCAATCTCCCCAGCAAATCCCAGCTGGGGAGCGCTCGCTGCGCCGGGCAGGTGCACGTCCAGATAACATTTCTGGCATCTATTTCAACTTAACAATGTGCACAAGCAGATAATCTCAATGTAAATAATCCACCCTGGGTGCTGTGCAGCCCTGTGCCCGTGGGGTTGGTGCTGTGTGGAAATGAACTCTGGGCTCTGGAGGGCTCCTCCAGCACTGCCTGGGCTCTAAGGCTGCAGGGAGCTCTGCAGTGCCAGGAATTAATTATTCCCACCCTGGATGTGTTTTAGTTGTTTGCAAACACTTTCCCTGGTGGTGCTGCCACGGCTGGGGACAGATTTGTCATCCACATGAGGGTTCCTCTAAAGTCAGCCCCAGCCCCAGGATAAAACGGCCTCAGCCTCCAACCCAGCATTAACACACAGGGCTCTGGTAACATTTGCTTTTAGGTCAACATTTGAGTTTAGTTTTGGCATTTAATGCTGTAGGAGCAGAGATGTTTTATATAAAACCAACTTTTTTTATAAACCAGCTGCTTTTCTCTTTCCTTCCCTCAGCCTCACCCCTCCAGCTGAGTGAATCCCCTGCATCTCAAATCCTTGCAATTAGGCTGAAAAAGTGCAGTAAAATGATTTGTTCTTATCCAAATCCAGCATATACACAAAGACTTGAATGTCCTTTCTACCACTGCAAAGTCCCATCCTCAAATAAACTCATTTTTAGAACTAAAATTCTGAGCATCAACATGATAAAGGTGTTCAGGGTGTGGCTGAGCATGCACACGCTCAAGCTTTGGGAGTTTTCAATTAATAAAATTTTTGATAAAATAAAAAATTAATAAAAATGGTTTTGCACTTCACTGCCTGTGCAGTGTGACTGGAAGAAGGTTAGGAAGTGTTTGAGGGAATTGTGCCAGGTGCTCTCATTTCCCCCTGCTCTGTCAGGCTTTCAGCTGGAGGCT
Source organism: Leptocoma aspasia (assembly GCA_013399835.1). NCBI lineage: Eukaryota > Metazoa > Chordata > Aves > Passeriformes > Nectariniidae > Leptocoma > Leptocoma aspasia. The sequence goes on along the minus strand of VXAX01007079.1, from coordinate 522,967 downwards.
GTGTGTGTGTAAGGTGCCCCAGCCCTGGCTTTGTAGGCTGAGGGTCCCTGAAGCAGTCTGAGTTCCTATAACCTCTGGAGCTGGAAATTAAATAATTGTTACTCTGAGAAGGGTCCGGAACCAACTGTGCTGGCCTAAATTGAGCTGTCCTGGAAGAACAACATCAAACTTTTACAGGAACCAACAGCAAAGGTGATGATGGACAGCAGTGAGGCACGGCAGAACTTCCCCCATGGCAGTTATTAATTAGTTATTATTATTAAATTGGGCATTTTTAGGGAGATGGGAGCTGCACACTGAGCTCCTGCTGCTCAGCCCCTCATCCACACTTCTCTGTGTTAAAATGGCAAAATGGAGTACTCTGAAATATGTAGTGATGCTTCTGTGTGTGTCTCTGACCTCCTGCAGTACCGGGCTGTTGCCCGTGAAGCAGCTGGGGCTGTTAAGAACCATTTCCAGTTCCACACAAGGTGGATCGGGTGACTCTCACTTTATCACCCCCCGAGGCCACCTCAAGGACAAAGGAAAGGGATACACCCAAAACTAATGTTTGGCTATGGGGGAAGGCCGGGCCTGGGCTCTGCTGGACTAATGAGACCCTGGGCCCCCTCTGCTCCCATCCACCTTCATTTTCCTGCACACCTTACAGCCCTTCCTCGGGCTGGCAAGGATCAGGCAGCCGTTGCTTGGGAAACACCGTGGGTTTGGGATTTCACAGCCTCTGCAGACAAAGATCCCGTGTCCCGATACCCCTCGGTGCTGCTCAGCCCACACTTGCAGAAAGGCCGTGCTGTGGGCAGAGCTCTTGCATGCCACAGTTCAGAGTCAGAAAATCCTAAATCCTTGTGAAAAGATGGAAGTGTTGTTGTTGTTGTTTTATAGGGAACTTACAGCGCAAGGAAACTGAACTGTGCTCACCCCCAATATCCTTCTAGTTCCTACTCCAGAGCCCCGTTTCCATTCCCTCGGAGCTGCCAGGGGGGCAGTGTTGCCTGGGGGTGTTTTTTCCACAACAAATAAGCCTGGAAAAAGTGCACAAATACACGGAGCTTGTGGGACTCCAGTGCCAGGGCTCAGAACTGGCCCAGCTGGAAGTTCCCAGAACAGCTGATTCACACACTGAGGCTGAGGGCAGTGACAGCCTGGAATGTGACAGGGGAAGCCTTTAAGCAAGGGGGGGGCTTCTTTCATATTTATATATAGATACAGAAAAAAAAGGGTAGACTGACTCCTAATTAAACTAGACCACCCTAAACTGCTTTATGATTTATCTTCTTCCTCCATGCTTTGTTATGTTTATAATTACTCAATCAATTTGTATTCTCTGAATTATTGGCTTTGGAGGCTGAGCTGTGCCCAGGGAGAAATTGCAGAGTTAAGTTCAGTTTACATCTGCAAATTGCTGTGCAATTTAATAAGGGGTTTGGGTATTTTCAAACTGCACTGCAGCACCTCAGCTTTTACTGCAGTACAACCAAAAGTTTTGGCTTTTCAGTCCTGCTAAAGAGAGCTGCAGCAGTTTTAGAGCCACACCAGAGCTGCTGCCCCCCAGCAAAGGGGGACAGTGACTGATGCCACAAACCAGGTTTGTGTCATAAAGCAATTCAGCACCACAACTCCAGTGCTGCCAGGCACGAGTTTAAACTTTACCTGCACTACTTCCTTGTGCTTTTTATGCTGGGAAAGGAGAAAACTTCCTGCTGCTTTTGCTAATACAGTATTTCAGCATTAATTCAAAATTTGGTCCTTTATTAGACATTTTAGGTTTACAAACGGTAACAAAAGCATGACACTTCCAAAGAAAACAAATCAAATCCTATTTCCAATGCTCTTCAAAATATTTCTCCTTTAAAACTGTCTTTGATTGTTTTGTGTTTAAATAAACAAAAGGTTTTTCCTTGAGTTGTGTCCGTCACTCACAGGCTCCTCTGCAGTGCTGGCACCTCTCACTGAGCACTCTCAGTCCTGCAGCTTCAGCTTCATTAACTGATTTTCTTCTGCCCTCTATTCTTGGAGTCCCAGAGTATGACAACATTAAAATACACCAGGAAGAGCAGGAAGTGCAGGCAGGAAAGCACGGCCACGGCCACGGGGAACAAGTCGGGCAGGCGCTGGGGAGGAGGCGCGGCAGCACTGAGCACTGACAGGACTCCCATCAGGGACAGGGACAGCAGGAACTGCAACACAAGCAATGATGGAACCCCTCAGACAGCTCAGCTGCCACTCCACTGCTGGCTGCTCTGCACTCTTCCACGTGGCACAAAAAAGTGACAGCCCCCCCTCCACTGGTACTTCAGTGCTGGGAAAAGCTGCAAGTAAGAGGTAAAGGAAGAAAATTTGCTTACCAGGCTCCTGACAATCCTGGGAAAGGACTTAAACCAGGACACGTAACCCTTGAGGGAAAGGGAAAAGGCCTTGAGCTGCAGGTCCTCTGCTGAGGTCTTCTCCAGGATGGAGAAGGAGGCCAGGCACACGGCCAGGAAGGCGGGCGTGGTGACGGCGTAGGGCAGCAGCAGCCCGTCCTTCAGCAGCAGGGGCAGCAGGCTGGGAGGGCAGGGCCAGCAGCATCCAGGGGTCCACAGGATCCAGGGAGAGAGGGAAAAGCAGTAAATAGATTTATCCTTACTAGAACTGGGCCACAGCAGGGTTTTCATGGAATCACAGATGGGTTTGGGTTGGAAGGGATCTTAAAGCTCATCCTGTTTCAACCCTGACACCTTCCACTGTCCCAGCCTGGCCTTGGGCACTTCCAGGGATCCAGGGACAGCCACAGCTGCTCTGGGCACCCTGTGCCAGGCCTCCCAGGGAACAATTCCTTCCCAACATCCCATCTGCCCCTGCCCTCTCGCCATGTGCAGCCATTCCCTGTGTCCTGTCCCTCCATCCCTTGTCCCAAGTCCCTCTCCAGCTCTGTTCACAGTTTCCAACTCACCTGAAAGTTGACACAAGTAGAAACCACGTGGCCATAAAGGGGATTTCATTTATGATTAAGCAGACTGGGCTAGAATGAGAAGAAGAAACAGAGATATCAACTATTTCCTAATCAAACAGCACTCCCAGTCCATGTAGGATATCCCCATGGAACCACAGTGCTGGTGACTGTCCCCACAGCCACCACTGAAAGGACAGACCAGCCTGGCTGGACTTGCACACCTTCATTTACCAGCGATTTAGAAAAGCAAATGTGCAGAGTTGTTAAAATCTGATATATTTGTAAGTGAAAGCAGCATGCAATAAGAAGATGTGGAAAAGATCAAATTTTATCCACAGAAAAATAATTTACTTACACTGACACGAGAAGAATAGATTTTTCATGGACTTGAAAGGAGAACAGGAAAAATGACAAGGCACAGCTGACCTTAGGAGGGAGAGCAGAGATGTGTCAGCCTGTGACTGCAAAACAAAGCTCAGCTCTGGTGTCTGCAGGTACAGGCTCTGCGTGGGGGCAGCAGCCAAACGAGCTCAGTTTTCTCATTAACTGCTGCCTTTCCTCCAGTGCTGCCCCAGAGCAGCTCCTGTGAGCACCCTCATGTACCAAAACCACCTTGTTTGGAGTTTATCCAGAATTAGTCACAAAGTCCTTCAGGTAGAGCCTCACTCTTGTTCAGCTTCCCTGGCAAGAGCAAGGCATCACAGTATTCCCACACACAGGCACTGGCAAATCCCACTCCTGGTAAGAATTATTTTTGACATAAAATTTTGCTCCTCATCATGACCAGCCAACAGAAAAAGTAAACAAATTGTCTTTTTATTCCCCCACCAAATAAAAACATGTAAAACCAACCAGTTCTTAGGATAAATGTTAGTTTTGGGTAATACTGTGATAAAATTAAAAAGAGAAATTATCTTGTAACTCTGAAACTTAGGACCCAGCTCCATCTAGTTTTGATTCCAAGGAGAACTCAGTTTTTACACAGGAGTCATGGCAATGTGCTTCAATTCAATGATGTGACTAAGAGAAGGCAAACATTTTGGAAAACAGGATCATTATATTTACAAACCACTCATGAGCTCACAATGTCCATTTGGGGAATTTTTAATGGAATTTTGCAGCCAGTGAAGGAAGAAAAACTGGCACTTTGGAAGCCAAACAGAAAGAGAAGAAATCCCAATCCTATATGAGGTTTAAATATATGTGGAATCTTCCAAAGGCTCTTCAGAGGAAGATAATAAAAATACAGAGTTGAATAAAGAAAACTGAGCTTAAGGAACAAGTCTGGGTTTAAAGGACAGGCCAGAGCCCTGGATTTGAGGCAGTAAAACACTTTTTAACCAATTCCTTCAGCACTTGGTGGCTCCCACTGATGCCTCAGGTTTGAGCTTTTATATTTTCAGATTCTGTGCTGCTTTAGTGTGTGGGTCTGGGCTTCACATTGGGGATGGTGAGCTCTCTGCACAGAGCAGGGAGACAAAATAATTCCTTCTCCAGCTGGGGACCAAGGACAAATGATCCAAATCTCAGGCCCAAGAGCACAAACAACGTGGGCTGAAGAGAGAAAAACAAGAAGGATGGGACTTGATGGGCTAAAGCTGGAATTGGACAATGAACTGCAATGTGCAAATGGAGCAGAACTGATAAAAGTGCCAGAGCCCGTGCCCGGTGTCCATTTTGGGACCATTTTGGTTCATCTTGGGTGCAGCCCTGGCTGGGCTCTTGTGCTGCCCAAGGTGGATCCATGGAGGAAATCCTTTTCATAAATCCCTGCTTTATTCCGGAACTCTGCCCAGCTTCTGTTCCAGATCAACCTTCACAAGGCATCACCACCCTCTGTGCCCTGCACAAGTGCTCTTGGCACTGCTGGTTGCCCTCCAGTGCTTGTGGTGGGTACAAAACAAGGAGCAGTGAAAAGCAAACACTCACCAAGGCAAATTTAAACCCTCGCAGGGAAGGCTGGACAGTGAGCTTGATACAGGCAGGGAGCAGGCTCAGGAATGTTACAGCAAAACTAAAGGATTGGGGAAGAAAAACAGTTTTAATACATGAGTGACTACAGCCATTAACACTTCACTCTGCAGAGCCAGACCTGAATTCTTCACTGAGTCAAGGAGAACTGGGAGCTCTGACTTTTAAGAGCATTGAAAGATATTTGAATTCTCTGAATTTGCAAATTTTAACTCAGTCTTAACCAAGCAGCTTAAATCACTATATATACAAGCAGGGAATTTTTTAGTCATAAATATTCCCAGTATTTCTCCCTCATGACTTGGCAGAAAAATACAGTATAGGAAAGAAGACAATTTGAGAAAATTTACACCTCTTGTAAAAAATATTGCAGATAAAAACTATCTAAGGCACTCCAGTTATGTCTTACCTGAGTTTTAGCTGAGTTCGAGGGGATATTACATTCTTTATCTTTATAAGGACACTTAGACTGCACCAAATATTGGCTACTTTATCCTGGAAGGAAATAAAAAGGTAATCAGTGATAATTATATATAATTACACTTATGTTCGTGGGAACAGTGGGGCTTGGGAGGTGGGGATTGTTGGGTTTCTACCATGAGAGTGCAAATAACACTTGCAGGTGTACATCACTTTCTCAGATGTACTGGGGACAATTATGCTCTTCAAAAATGGAAATGTTCAAGAAACCAAATTAAAACAGGCTCTAAAACAAGTGAGAAATAGTTCTTCAGCACAAGAGACAACAACTTAACCCATGAAGCAGACACTGAGTTAAGGCTGTGAAAGTGTCCCTGAGTAAACCCTGGCCCACGTGAATCCTTTCTCACCGTGTGCTCACATTCCCTCCCGTACCTGCCTGTGCTCGCTGCCCGCTAGCACTGACAGAGTTAACCCCAATAAATCAAGAACTCTAAAGACATTAGCACTTGTGCTAGGATCACTTTCAAAATTAAATTTGTAACTGCAGCTCTCCTGCTGGTGAAACTCATCCCCAGACAGCTGCTGGAGGCACAGCTGTGTAGACACAGCTCCCAGCAGCAACTGAGCCCCCTCGGTCCCCGCTGCCAGCGCCCGGAATCTGCCGGGGATTCCGGGGAACACAGCCCTGGCAGCAGCAGCAGCCTCCTCCTCACAGCCAAGCTGAATTTCCAGCCACCAGCAAGTGTTCCCAGGCTGCAAATGGGAACTGGCACACCCTGGGCTGCAAATGGGAGCTGCACAGAACCTGTCACACCCCAGGCCAAGTTACTGAGCGCTGCTTACGTGGACAAATTCTCATTTTATCTCCATCAGCATCCAGCAAGTCACTGCCCTGAGCAGCTCAGAAAATATTTGGGCTAATATTAGATTAAAATCCTCCAGCTCTTTCAGACTCATTGGTTATTATCATTTAAAGATTTTAGTTTTAAACTTGGTACTCAATAAAAGGTGTGGTGAGCAAAATGATTCCTTTATAAATTCCAAATAATTCTTAAGGAAAAGGGTCATTGGTTTTTTGGGGGGTGTCTTTTTTGGAGAGGTTGTTTGGTGTTTGTTGGGGTTTTTAAAATAAACTAGCAGAGAATACACTAAGAACACCTCCACTGCCTTTGGTACATCAGCACTAACTTTTGGGGAGGAAAAAAGTGCCAGCTGTGATATTATTTACATCTGAAAAAGATTAAAAGAATAATTAAGATTAATCAAACTACGTGAGAATTTGCTTTAATCCCTGTGACAACCTGGAAATTCAAAGCTTCGTTCTCTGGGTTAAGCCTGGAATTGAGAATCTGCTGTAAAAAGTGTAATATTGACTCGTGCCCCAATTAAAACAGGTCTTACTCCCTGTGACCTGAGACATGAGAACCCTTTCTTTTATCCCAAATTCCCGTGGCATTGCTGTTTGGTAAATGAGGAACTGAGTGACTGGATAAAGGCTCAGCACCTTCAGCATGGGCGTGTCCACAGCCTGAGCAAACCAAAAGCAGAAGTGGCCTAAAACTTTGGGAAAATCTTGTAGAAACTGCACAAGGTGAGTCAAAAAAGAAGTTCTAGGCTGCATCTAAAATACCACTTAAAAATTATTTTAAGAAAATAATTAATCCCATTGAAAAGAGGGGAGCAGAACTCAAGAGGCTGAAGCCATTGACTTTCAAGGTTACATCTTCTGACACTGTCAATTACCATGGAATCTATTTCAATGGAAAAATGTATGGATTGAAGTATGGGTTTGATGATGGGATAAGTGTTGTCTCCTGGTAAAATATCCTGGAAGATGCCAGCTGAGCTGGGGTTAAACACTGGATTAAATAACTGGCAAGAAACGACTGCTGAAGAAGCTGTCTCGAGTTACTCGCCCTGCGCTGTGTCTCCCCCATGAAATCCTAAAGGTCAGCCTGAAGGTTTCTCCAGGGATCTAAGAATACAGGACAGGGCAGTGGGGGGAGAAGAAAACATGCATGCCTCAAACAAGCCTCTGTCAATGGGAAAGAGTCTTCTGAGTACTTGCATGATTTGTTCCACGTCGGTGCCGAACGGGAGCCAGCAGGCAGCGAAGGACACCAGCACTGTCCCTGCCAGTTTAGCCAACAGCACCAACCTGCAACAGGACAGCACATCAGCACTGCAGCCCTGCAGCAGGACAGCACATCAGCACTGCAGCCCTGCAGCAGGACAGCACATCAGCACTGCAGCCCTGCAGCAGGACAGCCCTGCAGCAGGACAGCACATCAGCACTGCAGCCCTGCAGCAGGACAGCACTGCAGCCCTGCAGCCCTGCAGCAGGACAGCACTGCAGCACTGCAGCCCTGCAGCAGGACAGCACTGCAGCCCTGCAGCCCTGCAGCAGGACAGCACAGCAGCACTGCAGCCCTGCAGCAGGACAGCACAGCAGCACTGCAGCCCTGCAGCAGGACAGCACTGCAGCCCTGCAGCCCTGCAGCAGGGCAGCACTGCAGCACTGCAGCCCTGCAGCAGGACAACACATCAGCACTGCAGCCCTGCAGCAGGTCAGCACTGCAGCACTGCAGCCCTGCAGCAGGACAGCACTGCAGCCCTGCAGCCCTGCAGCAGGACAGCACAGCAGCACTGCAGCCCTGCAGCAGGACAGCACAGCAGCACTGCAGCCCTGCAGTGCTGGGCACAAACCAGCAGCAAGGCTCATCCTGCATGACTAGAACACATCTCACAGGTACCTCCCACAGAAATGAATCCAGGAATGCCCATGTGCAGATAAGGACAACCCCATTCCCCGTGCCAGGTTGATTCCTGAAGAAGACAAAACACTTTAAAGCCACTTACCCCTTTCCTTTCAGTCCTTTCTTGAAGCACTTTCCAAGTAAATAGCAAAAAAAGGGCAGGGAATGGTAGAGCTCCATTTGCTTATAATTTAAGGCCAAGCAAAATGCCACGGAGCCCAGGAGGTCCCAGTCATGGGACAAACAAAGGACAGCCCACAGGGCCAAGCCAAGGCTCACTGAGTTGTATATGGTTTTTTATGTCAAGGACAAGATACACATCTCACTTCTGGAAGGCAGCAATTAATGCCCTGAAGGAAAGCAGAAATAGCTTGTAAAATTAGTTTTGCCAAGTTGGTTTTAAGAACACATTGCCAGTTATTGTGATTATGTTGCCCCCAGGGATAAAAAAATAACTTCCATTGAAAGCGTCACGTTTATATTTCCAAAGTTTGATTCAGAGCTTGTCCAGGCAAATCTAAGGGCAAATTCTGTATGTGTTAATTACACATGTAATTACACATGTATTCAGCCAACCCAGCTTTTGGTAGCAGTGACAGTTCTCTGCAATAAACAACATTTTCTTCTTGGTATTTACATGAGTAATGATAAAGCTCTCACAAGCTTTCCCTTCCAGCTCCCACTAGACACGTGCAGAATATTCAAATATGTCAGTGTTTAAATTATGTATAATTTAGTTCAAGGACTTTTGAAGAGTTTGTGATTCTGTTACACACACAAGGCACCCTCATCCATGACCAGTTCCCTGACTGCTAATCCTGCTCAAACAATGAGTAATAGCTGCTAAAAACAGTTACTGCCTTGTGACTTTGAAAAGAGCTTCCCAGGCTCACGAGATTTTGAGGAGACTAAGCTACACTTACTATTACACTGCAACAAATTATTAGCTTTGGTTTTCACCTATTTTTTGAAAAACTTAGATAAACCAGTAAACACAGAATCCCATAATGGTTTGAATTGGAAGGGATCTTAAAGCTCATCCCATTCCACCCCCTGCCATGGCAGGGACACGTTCCACTAGCCCAGGCTGCTCTAACCTGGCCTTGGACACTTCCAGGGATCCAGGGGCAGCCACAGCTTCTCTGGGCACCCTGTGCCAGGGCCTGCCCACCCTCACAGGGAAGAATTTCTCCTTAATATCCAATCCAAACCCACCCTCTGGCAGTGAGAAGCCATTCCCTCCTGTCCTGTCACTCCATCCCTTGTAAACAGTCCCTTGTATTTCTTGTATTGTCAGAAATGTCACAATATTTTGTTTTCCCTCTGTCAACCTAAGCAGCTGTGACAACACATCCAGCTTGCCCACGGAGCTCTCAGCCCACTCACATTTCCCACTCCACATCACCAGGTGTATTTGACACCTCATTGATTTCACATCAGCAAACTCACACTGAGAGGCCCTGATCTTGCAGAGGTGCAGCAGCTCAGGGAAACCAATCTCTGCCTTGCTGGAGCTGCTCAGAGGGTGGCCTTGGTCACCTCAGAGTGGCAGGGCTGGCACAGAAATCTGCAGGAAATCCCTGCCTCCACAGCAGCTGCTGCACCTCCAGCACGGGGAGAGCTCACAGCATTGGGCTGTTCCTGTACAAAACCAGTATAAAAGCAGGACTGTTACCAACAAAAACCCCCCACAGCACTAGGGACCAGCCAGCCCTGAACTCACCTCCCTGAGCTGTGCAGCCAAGGCAGGAGGGGAGGTTTTACAGAGCTGAACATTTCACACCTGCCACTGCTCTGCCATCCCAGGAAGATCTAAGGGGACTCCCTGTGCACACACAAATCACAGGAGCACAACCCATCACTCTCCTCCCTGTCACAACCCCACTGGTGCTGCCTGCAGTGAAGTGACTGACAGGGAGATGAGCTGGAGGCATGGCAAGAATGATATTCATGCTGGGATTGATTTGTGCCAATATCAATAATTTTTATCTCCAATATGTTTCAGACTTGCAGCTTCCTTTGATATCTCTGTTTGGGGTGGGCAGAATCCCCCAGATGGCTTTGTATCCAAAAGCCACCCTGTGCTCAGCTAACGAGTGCTAAGGAGCAGTTATCCCAAAAACAGGAATTCATTTCCATGCAGAGCAAGGATACTGGAAGTGCCCATGGTCGATAAGGATGAGGCCTGGGTAGAGCAGGATGCAGAGAGCACTGGAAACCTGGCAAGGAGGATCAAAAAAGAGAGGGGAAAAAGAATTAGTCCAAAATTAGATATTAGATAGAGGAACTTCTCCAGCACAAAAATGTGCCCTTCCATGGTGCATCCTATATGTAGGAATCTTATTCTCTACAAGTAATCATCTGTCAGGAATTTTTGAGGAATAAAAATGGAAAAATATTTTCCATAAATTAGAAAATACTGAATATTGCCTGCCCTTAACAACAGCTCAAAAGATCACCTACACCTATCTTAAACCACTCCAAAAATCAGGAGACTTGTTATCCTAAAATCTACTGTTCAAGACAAAGCAGTTCCCAAATCCCCCTCTGCCAACCCACAAATCTTTTTTTTTTTTACTATTAAAGTAATAAATTCATGGGAAATCTTGTTATTAAAAGCATTGAAATAATTGCCATAAGATAAAATAAAGGCTTTTTTAATGTTTTAAAGTGAAAAGCCTATAATATGAGCTATAGTGGTTGTCATCAGTTTTACATGGAAGCCATCAGGGTGTTCTAGGTGTTAATTAACTCAGTGTAATATTTCTACTCTGTTCTAACAGTGTTTTCTTTGTTTAATTTACACACACCAGGTACTTGCCTTTTTTTTAGCAGATGTTTCTTTCAAGGAAAAACAATATAAAATGACTGCAGGGATATAAACCAGCAAATCAGCAACAAACACTGAAAAAATAAAGATTAACTTTCCATTAGAATCCTCCCACAAGGAGGAGGCAAGAAAAAATCACAGTCAAATAAACATCAAAATATCAGAAATAAACTGGGCAGTTCCACTTCAAAGGACAAAAAGAACCAGGTCTACAGAATTTGATCTTGTTAATGTTTCTAAGGCTCATTTCTGATGTCCCAAAGCTGCTGCTTCCACGTGTTCAGCTGTCCTGGCTCCTGGCACAGCCTCAGTCACTCTCTAGTTCCTCACATGCCACAAGCAGGGCAGGCATTTGGGAATGCCCCAGAGAAATCAGCCCAGCCTGGGCCCAGGTTGTGGGACAGGACAGAGGGGCTGGGGCACAATGAAGGAACTGCAGATTATCCCAGTCTCTGTGTGAATTATCAGTGATGGGGATAAAGGGACTGAAAGCAGGGATCTGGCTTTGATCACCTGCCTCCAGCAAGGATTTGTGAGAGGGGACAAGAAAACAGAGCCAGCAGGTTCCCCTGCCCAGGGTATGTCCAGCAGGTCAATTCTTGAGTTGTCCTAAAAACTCAAGAAAAATCTCAGATTATTTCTACAAACCACGTTCAGCAATTGGCAAGTGGCTCCAAGAGGGAAAGGAAATGTTTAAATATTTCAGTTATCCAGGGATGAATGGTTTTGCCAGCTTAAGCCACAACTAAACAAATATAACCAAGGTGTTAGCAAAACAAATACACTGATGCTTAAAATAAAGCTGCCACTGACCACCCTGAATTATTTTAATGCACTCTTCTAATGGCCCCTGTTAAAAAGTGTTTATCAGCTCTCCAGATCCATCAGTGTTGTGTCAAGTGAGTTGATTTCAAAATTAATAAAGACCATTTCAAGGGTAATTAAATACTAGTGATTTTAATTTTTTTTCAATTCAATCAATTACCAGAGAGCAGACTGAGAGGTTTGTGAAGTACAGAAAAGCTATTGATGAACAACAAATTCTGCTGTTGCAATCAGAAAGCATTTTGTGTTAGAAAAAGCAAAAGGCATTTCAAATGAAAGAAAACAGTACAAAGAAACGAGTTCACTGGCCACATTATTTGCTCTCCTACTGCTGCAGCTACTGAATTATGGTACAAATCTTCTTCTGCATTTGTTTGCAGTTCAAAATAATCAAATGGAGTAAGACAAATTTAGAATACAAGTAGTAAGATAAATGTTTACTTTTTTGCTCCCAGTAATAATATGAAATATCTCTGCCTTTGAGATCAGCACCTAATGAAGATCTCTGATACCTCCAGAGGTTAAGTCAGTAAATATCAGGCTACATGTAAAATAACTTTACAATAAAAACCAAGTTAAGCTAAAAATAAAAAGACTGTTTGTCAGAATAGAAGGGAAACCAAGAACATTTTCAAAATTAAAAAGTGGGTCTATGTTACAAAGAGTAGTTGTGTTTTAGAGTTTTTAATTGATTAATTGGGTTGAAAACTTGCTTCTATATTTTATATTTATGAGCTTCACAAATCATGGCAGAAGAGGAAATAATGCAGGAATTTGGCTCAGAAATGGACCTGCAAAGCCACCCAATTAAAAACCTGAGAATAAACCAGTAAAGACAGAGAAGCTGCATATTAAACATGCTGAATTAGTAAGCAAGACAAATGTGCAGGATGATCCCAAGGAAATATAATCTTCCTACCTGTTGTACGCATAAATAACTTATGGGGCTGACTCTCATAGCCCCGAGAGGAGTGCAGAGCAACCCAATCAGGATTTATTAACTTTGCACTGTAAAACAAAGTACAGACACATCAAAATGCAGACAGTTCTCATTTCCCTTTACACTCCTTGCAGCAATAAAGATGACACACACAGGAGCAGATTCCAAGAATTAAGATGAATGAGAAGAAATATTTCAGAGAGCAATAGTGATCAATGAAAGCTTTTCCTCACCACTAGATCAGTTTACACTATAGACTGTTTCACAATTAAAAAAAATAACCTTTGGAAACAGCAAAAATGGAATACAATATTTATTAGGACAAGATAGCCACCTCCAGTCTGGTTCCAGGGACTTTAAAAAAAACAATTGTAAATACCTTTCATGCTTAAGTATTAAATATAAACCATTTACAGTTCACACAGATGCCCCACATAGCTGTGCCTGTGCACTTTAACCTACATTCTTATTCCATAAGTCTCATTCCAACAGCAGCAAGGCCCTTGTGGAAAAAGTATTCCAATAACAGAATTCTATTTACATGATATCCACTCATCAAATGTCACTTGGGCTCTGCACACATGAGAGCTTTCCCAGGCAATGCCCCCTGTTCCTTTTCCCTGGCCATCCCAGATCCAGCAGTGGCTTGCAGGGAAAGCTGAACAATATCCAGAAAGAAAAATGTAACACAGGATTTCAAACACTGAACTTACATGTAAGCACACAGAAAACTGTGATAGGCAGTGAGAGGTGGGTAATCGAGGCCCCAGTACAGCAGGTTGTTGTCACTTGTATTGAAGTACCTAGAAAAAATAAAATTCAATTTAAAGACTACATTTCCAGCTTGGTTTTGACCCAAGGAAAAGACTGAATAGTAAACATATTCCAAATCCAAAACTGAAGGTGGCAACATCCATACCTGCTTGATTTTACTTCACATTAAATAAGTCTCAAGCAACAAAATAACAGCAAAAGTGATGCAGAGTTCACATATTTGTGGCTCCAAAATAGCTGCTAAAGCTCACTTCAGTGGAGAGGGAAACTCCTGGTTCTACCTCCAAACCCAGGTGCACCATGTGAAAGGAAGGAAAAGAATTTTCCCATTTGGGAGGATGTTGTGTCAGGATTTCTATGGCAGCAGCCAAAACGAATTCACCTCTTCCAAATGAGATCAGAGGGGTTTGTCCAAGGCAAAGTTCCAGCCATGAGGAGCAGCCCCTTTCCATCTCCAGTGAAACACTGCTCCACTGCCACGGGGCAGGCTCTTGGCTCTTCCACTTCCTCTCTTCAAATGCAGCCCATTTTTGACATTTATAATAGTAAATGATATTTCTTGAATTCTTTATGAGCTGCCTGAAGTGTCTTCTGAACAGATGATAAATCATATTTCTCTGAGTTGCATCTCTGCCTCTTATCCTACAATTCAAGATTGCTCCTGCCAAGGCAGTGCAGATTCTTCATGCAGAATGTCACAGTTTGCAGCTTGCAGGGAACTTGCCAGTTTTGGGGGTTTATTTTTTCATTTTACCTTCCGTAAGGTTTTCAATAAAAAAAGAAAAAACAACCCTTATATATCCAGTAATATTTAGTAAGCTTTCAGAGTTTTAATTAGCAGTAGAATAAAAAAGGATCTTCCTAAAGGACTTTACAGAATACTATAACCCAGAAACATTTAAATTCTAGAATGCAATCCCTTGCACATCAGCCAAGATGTGCTGTTCCAAACACCCACTTTGCTGTATTAGAGATTCAATTCCCATAGCAGACCCAACCCAAAAACCCCTCCAATTATAAAATTACAACAATTATAAAACCAGAGAGGAAATACAAGCCCAAGGTGCCCACCTGGCAGCCCCTCAGCTAAACCCAGCCTGCAGCAGTGTCTGATCTGGCCCCTGGGAATGCCTGGGAATATTGGCTGCTATAACTCCTAATTTTAAGGAGATACAGTTCAGTGTAGCAGAGTGGATCGAAGCTGCCAACTGCATTATTATGTAACACCTCTTATCCCAACTCTGGCACAGTCAGGGTTTGGATATCCCAGAAAAAAAAGGACAAAAATGATAATATAGGAACTACAGGATGATCTGAGGTCACCATACAGAGCCATCTGCAGAGTTCACATGTATTTACAGAACACAAATGAATTAATTTTCTATTTTGTCAGATTAGTCTGCTCCCCAACAGAAAAGCAGGGAAAAATTACACCACACAAAAAACACCTCTGTCCTCGCTGCAAGATGAGCTGGAATTCCAATATATTCCAATCTGAGTTGTAGCACATACATGGACTAAATTTTTACTCTAAAGAATATTAGAAATAATACATAAATAAATAAAATATTTAGAATAATCCTCCTTCTGTTTTACATGATCTGTACAAATGAAGCTCAGTAGCCTTAAATCTAAAATTCAGAATTCCCACACTTAAAAATCTCTTGGATCATGGAAGCAAACAATCAACTCAGAGGTGTAAAATACGAGCAGGATTTCCTCCCATTCTCCCTTTGTAAGCACCACCTACCACTGCCTGATGGGTAAGTTGTAGGTGATTTCTTGCCAGTGCCTCTGAGCCTCGTAGTCTCCATACATGGGTGGTTTTCCTGCCCCTAAAAAGAGAGGACACAGCATTTAGGACATTACTTGGTCTATAGATTGCTTTCCTCCAGTTAGGTATTGCATATTAATTGCTGATTTTATTCCCATTCCTCTATATTGAGAGCAAATAGAGACCTCATCATGCAGTCTAACAGAGAGAAAAAAAAAAAGTTATGTGTTCTTTTGGCTTTCTGGAGATTTCTGCAATGAGCATTTATCAAGATACTCTGCTGTGAAGAACTGCTTCCTCATCTGACAAAAAAATCATTTCCAAGTGCAGATGAAAAATGTGGTGCTTTCCCTGAACTAGGAAAATGCACATAATGGACATGTTACAGTGATTCTGTGGGAACTGCTGCACTCCCCTGGTGTGTGATAATTGTCAATATTCTCACTTGTGTTTCTGCCATGTCATAGTACCCTACTATTAATATCATTATAATACTATTATTTGCCATTTTCATGGAAAAGAAAGCTTTATCAATGCAAATATTCAGATGTCAAATACTGCCCTCAATGGAAGCCTAACTGTGATAATGGCAGCATGCAAAGCATCTTCCCAGAGTTTATTTACTTCTATTAACGTGATCATTGAGAACAGAAACTGCACTCATTGTGCTCCCAGTGAAATATTGACATGAGCCAGACAGAGATTTAAGAGGTTCTTTAAAATATAGGAAAGCCATCTGTGGTTTTAGCCATGATCTATGTTTGTGGGAATCCCACGAGCTCAGCAATGTGCAGTTTATTCCCAGAAAGTAGAAAGGACCTCTTATCTCTGATAATTTCTTCCTGGGGGGTGGAGAGAGCAGATTATCTCCACTCTCACACATTCAGCCTAAAGTTTCCCAAATAAGTGAGGTCACTGGGGTTTCATCAGTGCCAATTCTGTAGCTGTAAGTCCAGTGGAACAAAGAATCTGCCACTGGACTGTTGAAATACAAAACAGATATTACCCAAATTTTAAAGTGTTTGTGTGTATATCAATTTCTCAGTCTCTAGGAGAAAAAAGGGATGAAAAAAATTCAATGGCTTCAGAATGATCAAAAGATCTTAATCCAACTTTTGATTATTAAAAGCTAACTACTGATCAGTTAGTTTGACAATGCACATTTAGCTTCCATCTGCACCAAGTACGCAGACAAACTGAGTTAAAAATTAATAAAACTGGAATGTTTTATTTTAAAAGGCTCAAAAATACCTCAAAAGTAGTTATCTTATTCAGTTTTATTGTTAACCTGGGAACAGACTTTTTAAGGGTTTGAAGCTGCCTCTCAACACCTGTATTCAGCAGGAGTTTGGCAATGCATTAAAAATAATGCATTAACCTATGAAACCAAATTTTTCCTCAATAGTTCTCCACAACCAGGTCATCACTAATGGTAACTTTTCAAATCCAGGTATTAGTTTCTGCTTTTTCCTTTAATTTCAGAGGCAGATCCAAAAGCAAGCTGATGGCAAGGAACAGGGTGAGAATGAGACAGAGATCCAAGAGTGCACAGTAAATGAGGGTGGAATTAAAAGTTTATCACATCTGCAGGAAGTCAAAGAGAAAAAAAATAATCCCAGTGGATTTATGTGTTTAACAGGTCTAGCACTGGGGTTTGTCTTTTTACAGCCAGCCAATGCTCAAAGTTCAGCTTTAATAATTTGCTGGACTGGATCAGATTCAGCTTTTCCTACCCCAAAAGCAGTTATATCAGCACTGTGGAGGAAATAAGATTTTAAAATTGTTATTTTAGCTCAGGCTTTATTTTAGACTCTCTTCCACAATCTTGATTGGTTTGAAATTAAATCAACTTACAAAAATTTAGTTAGCAACAGAAATCTAAATCAATCCTCTTGCACAGCAAGAGAAATTCAGTGTATGCCTAAAGACAGGGTGTTTCATGCCTAGAGATGGGTAAAAACCTCAGTTACCTACAGATGTCTTAGAAATGGCATTTTGAGAAAGCAAACTCAAACCAAAACAATTGGAAATGCAGTTCAGCTTCAAGCAAATTCTTCAAGTAAATGAATCCCAGAATTACCAGTTTAAAATCACCAGAATGCTCCTGAGCAGCTCCAGCTACTCAGGGGATGAGGCTCCCCATTGCCTCAAAAAAAAAACAGAGTAGAATTTAACTTGTGATTCTTTGGCCTGAAGAGGATTGAAAGTATTGGTTCATCTTCTATATTTTTTTTTTAATTTGCAGAGAGCAAGCTTTGTGCAAGCTTATTCCAAGTGTGGGAATGGAACTGGGAGGCTTGGAAAGGAACTTGCTAATTCTTTGCCAGCCTTCTGACACGAGGAGGAGAAAAACTCATCCATTACCAGAATGTAGCTCTGGCTCCTGCTGTAAACAAGCTTAAGGAGGTACAGCTACAAGGCAGAGTCATTGTTCACTCCATGTCACCTCTGCACTGTCTTCATTAGCACCAGGATTAGCTAAATATAAGCTAAATAAAAATATAAATAATAAGGTTATATCTGCTACAGAATTTAAAAGACAATATGAGGCAAATGTAGAAGTGGACTGCAAAATTCTGCAAATAAAGGCACAGGGGAAAACAGCCAGATATTGATCTTAAACATTAATGATCATCAGCACCATCCAAAAAAACAGAAGTTATGGTGGTTTGTTCCAGTGTTTTGCTCCAAACTGTGATGTTATCATGGCACACTTCAAAAAAGAAGAAAAAGGAATTCTCAGGGAAATGAAGAGGAACTAAAATACAACAACAGTTGAAACGACATATTGCTTCCTATTTATGATTTTATATAAACAACAATAAAATAAGCAAGCAATAAATAACATTCATTTTCATTTCCCACAAGCCCCATTACCCCTCTCTCCCTGAGGCTGCTGCAGCCTGTGCAGGTGCCTTACCTGAGTAGGAGCCCAGGGACACAGCCCAGCGCACGGTGAGTGCCAGCAGCACCGTGATTGTCATCAGGCTCCACTTCTCCATGCCTGGGACACTGCAGGGACCTGGCAGCACAGCAGGAACACTGCTGCAGCACCAGCCAGCCTTCTGGCCTCAGCCACTGCTGCTAAACAATCCCTGCATTAATAACTCGCTGCATTATTAACAAGCACAGGGCTTTACAAAGTGAGTAAATGTCCCAGTATTGAGTTAATGCCACTTCTTTCCTCATTAAAAGCACCACGGGCAGGTTATGCAAAGTGCACTTCTGGTATGGGCACTACTGCTGGTTTAAACAAAATAACAGTTATTTAAAAGTTCATTGGTGCCAGCAGACATTATTCTCCATCCTTCTGCCCCCAAAAAGCAACAGGGCTGATGTCCCACCAAGCTTATCTCACCACACCAAGGATCCAGTAAAAGTAAGAAATATTGCCAGGTCTGTCAAATTGAAGGCTGCATGCATCAAACTCAGAAATCAAGAAACAGTGAAATTATTATGCTGCCCTATGCAAAAAAAAAAAAAATCAAACCACTAACTATAGAATATGCAAACTTAAACCCAAAGAATCAAAAAAATTTTAGTCTGAACTGGGAAAAAGTGAGGAAGAAACTACTCCAGTCTTGAAGGGTACAACTGCCACAGACCTTCCTTGCAGAAAAGTGATTTAAGATTTGATTTAAATGAGGTCAATACATTTGTTACTGACCAAAACCAAAAATCCCATACAGCAGAAGCACTGAGCTGCTGTTTTAGTTACAGACAAGCAACATCTAAGGCATGTTTAGGTTATTCTTCTCCAACTCCACCCGTATTTATTTACTATTCACAGAAATGTGTGACCCACACCACCACCAAGAGGAAAAAAGAAGTTAATTAATAATACAAATCTGTGGCAGCAGATCTCCATCTATAGGTAGGAAGGTGAACACTGATATTTGCATGTTTTCACCTGGGCCTAAGCCACAGGGGAGGCACTTTTACCTAAATAAAAGATACATCTGTCCTTCTTTTCTATCTCGCCACAACATTAATTAATTATACCTTCTTAATTACTACATAGCACCAGCCTCACCTACAGACTCCCCCATCTCTGTTCCACTCATTTACTTTGGCCATTCCCTATGTTTGGAATAACAGTTGTTTTCTGGGATATTGAGTCTCCTTGTCTGCTCTCAAAAGTGCCTCTTAAAATATTCTTTACTACTTATTTTTCACCTTTAATAATTATCCCATACTACCTATAACAAAAAGGCACGCTTTTATTAGATTCTAAAGCACAGAACTCTTAATTCTTGGTATCCTGTGGGTAACAATGTTAGACAAGGAATAATTTTTAGGGGATGACAAAGCCAGTTTGGTCAATCCCAAACTTTCCACCTTCCTCTGGATGTGCAACACTTGAGGGTCTCTCAAGATCCCACCTGTAATCATGAGGGCAAGATCACAGCTAAAAAAAACAAAAAAAAACCCGCCATCCTTCCACACTGCCTACAACGAAGATTCAGATAACTAACACCAATACAAACCACCCACCCCTGGCCCAAGGAAGCTGACAGAACTCAGCCATAGATGCAGGGCCCTGAACAGAACTTGCTTTAAAAGAGATGTCAGCACACATTCCAGCAGCTGAAAAACGCACACACCGAATGAAGAATTTAATTTGTTGCAGCCATACCTGTCTACAACCCTGCTGTTCCCCTAACCCTTGTCAGGAGACGCCTTTATACCTCACATCCCCCCCACTCTCACCCCCCGCTCTGCCCGGCCTCCTCAGAGCCCCCAGGGC
>VXAX01007079.1:404336-488460 GCA_013399835.1 Leptocoma aspasia | reverse complement strand
GCGGTTCATCCGCGGGTATTTATGTGCCCGCACCTGCTCCCCCCGGGCAGCCCCCGCCGTCGGGGCCGGGGAGCGGCTCATCCTCGCACCGCGTCCATCCTCCCACCGCCCCTGCGGTTTCACCCGGAGCTTCTCCCTGCTCCGGGTCTAAACACCAGCCAAACGCCGTGTTTGTGCAGAACCCCGAATCGCCTTGAATTTGGGGTTCGTTTTCCTGAAGGTGCGTCCTGGCGCTGGTCATTGCCTCCCCAGTCCCTTCCCTCCCCTGGGAGCTGGCGGGGTGCAGGTGGAGGGGCACCCAGCGGCGCTGGCTCATCTCGGCTCGCTGTGACACAGCCCCGACTTGGATACAGGCAGGAAAACATCCCGGGGAGCTGGTAAAAACAGGCAGCAGCACTCAGATGTCCCAAGGTATCCCCTTGGGATCCACAAAATAAAATCAAAAGGGTCAGAAGAGTGGAGCCTGGTACAGGTTAGAGATTTGGGTGCTTTACAAAGCAAGGAGAGAGCAAAATTAATCAAATAAGTTAACATACAGAATTATTATTAGGCAAATGAGGCTTTGTGAGCAGAGGAGCTCTGCCGCCTTTTGAGCAAGAGGGCTGCAAAGTTAGCTGAGACCTGATTTGAAAAACAAAAACCAAAAACCACCCAAACATTTGGCAGTCGTTCAATCAAAATTCGTTTGTTCTTCAGATTCTCATTTTGCAAATCCCAGCCCTAAACAAATGGATATTTATCCCCAATTTTGGCTGCAAGCACCTGCACCCACTCTGCAGTCCCACGCAGCCCTGGCATCCAGCAGTGCTGATTCCTGGAAGGGCCCTGTTCATGTCCCCAGCCGTCTCCAAAAAATGGCTTAAATCCATCCCCTAAACACCCTGTCACATCCCTGCCCCTGGAGGAGGCTCCTGTACTGTGAGGCGTAATAAATACACAGGAGCAAAAATCAGAGGCAAAAAAAAAAAAAAAGTCCTTTAAATTTGATTGATTTGAATTCTTGGAGGGAAGGGATGGGTGGGAAGGGGTGACCCTGGCCAGGGTGCTGAGGGGGGAGGCTCAGGGCACCCCCCAGCCCTGCTCCATGCACAGCAGCAATATCGGGGTGAGCTCATCCCCCAGGGAATGGCTGGTCTGGGAAGGGATGTGCTTAGACCACCCTTGCTCCTTCAAAACCTGGGGATTCCTCCATTTATGGATGGAAAAGACACTCTGGATAGGCTCAGGAGAGAAGATTTCATGTGAAAATGAGGGAATTTTATATGAAAATGCCCCTATTTGTCTGAATAAATCAACACGACGGAGTATTTTTTCCTACATGTCTGTGTGGCCCAAAGGGACGGTGCAAGTGGCGCCGGTTTGGCAGCAAATATGGGGACACGCCTCCAGAGAGGGGGGATGCGACACAAAAAGAAGGGACACGACTCAAAATGAGGATCCACAGAGAGGCAGCAGCGGCAGCTCCTTTCACACCGCTGTCCCCAGACCTTTCACACCGCTGTCCCCAGACCTTTCTCGCCACTGTCCCCAGACCTTTCTCACCGCTGTCCCCAGATCTTTCTCACCGCTGTCCCCAGACCTTTCTCACCGCTGTCCCCAGACCTTTCTCACCGCTGTCCCCAGACCTTTCTCACCGCTGTCCCCAGTCCTTTCTCACCGCTGTCCCCAGACCTTTCTCGCCACTGTCCCCAGACCTTTCTCACCGCTGTCCCGGCGTGTTTTTACACCGGCTTGGCAGGTAGGCAGGAGGTGTGAGGAAGACACAGCAGGGCTGTTTTCTCAGTTATTCCCCTGGCCAGCGAGATGCAAATGAAGATGCTAAGAGGATTTCCAGGGCTGTGAGGAAATCCCTTTGCTGAAAGCTGGGAGCTCTCCATGGGCTGCCCCAGTCCTCCTCCCAGCGTGAAGCAAAGACACTCAGCTCACAGAACCTCCCGTGAGATTTCCCACATCGGGAGATCCACGAGCTGATTTCATTTCATTCCTCAGCACAGCCAGGACATTGGTGGGAGCCAGCTCTCCCTCCACGTGCTCTCCTGCTTCCCAGGGCTTCAATTGTTTGTTTTTAGCAGGATAGTTTTGTGAGCCGCCCCTCTGGCTCCTGTACAACACCCTCGATTCCCTTTATTAAGCACGGCAAGACAAGCGGTGAGTTATGGCTGTTGTTAATAAAATTACTCTGCTAATATTTTTCCCCAACACATGGAATATTATTGATGGATCAGGGATGGGGCCCATCCCGAGGCATGGGGCCCATGCATCAGCCCAGCTCCACGTGCACCATCCAAATGGGGCCTTGGTGGAGCGTAAGTGGTGCACAGGCCTTTTATGGGCCTTCTGCAGAACACTGAATTTTACCCAAAATGCAGGTTAAAACCCATGTTAGGTATTAATGTAATCAGGTCCATAATCTCTCTATCAAAAACTCCCCAAGCACCTCTTCACCTGATAAACCAGGTAGCTCCTTATCTGGAGAGTGCTGTAACACATTCTAGGGGACTTCTTGCTTATTTTTGGTAAAGAAAATATGCATTGCTCAGCCCCTGCAAGTCCTGGCTTAGGGCAGAGCACGGGGAGTCACCAAAGGGCCATCCTGATCTGCCAGTCCAACATTTTCCTCCTCCACCTTCAAACACAGAATTTAATGATCACAATTTTTCTATGAAAACTTGGTGACTTCCACAAACTTCTTCGAAACAGAAGCACCAGCTGCAGAAAGAAAAAAATCCTGCTTTGTTTTTTTTCACCCAAAATCTATTTTTTAAGACCAAAAAAATGCCTATTTTTAATTTTTTGGGGGCAACACACTTCCAGGAGAGCTGCAGATTCCTTCCCCCACAAAGCTTCATCAGCTTCATTCATCAGGGCATTTCTGCAAATTCCATTTAGACCTTTCACCTTATTAGAGGTGTTTTATTAAACATTTTATTAAAGTCTTTTAATGCCTTCCAGGGCATGTTGTAAAACCCTACTGATTTCAGTAGCTTCTGGATGAGCTTTTCTAGCACTTCCATGTTGAGAGCACAGGTTGGCAGCTTAGCTCCTGTCTAGGACAGGACAGTTAAAACCAGGGAGGGTTTTAACTTTGACCAAAATCATGAAAGGGTGGTATTTCCAATTAAAAGTGGAGGATGTGAAGAATAAATATTTATTCCCTAAAACACATCAATATTACTATTTTTTGTTGGATTTCCTGCTTTTGCCTAGGTAAGAAAGATTTCCAAGAGGAATTCCAGCTAAGGAGGTGATGCAACACTTTGAGATGGTCAGGCAGTATTTGCAGTCTGTAAATAAAGCTTATTTAGGGGCTCTTGTTAAAATATTCCATGATAGAAGAGTTCAACAGGCATTTTTGAATGGATTCTGAGCAATTGGGCAGAGAGAATATATGTCTGTGGGACCATGAAACATTTATCTGTCCAGAAGGAGACAGGGAAAAAAAAAAAACCAGGAATGATCTATCATAANTAGAAGAGTTCAACAGGCATTTTTGAATGGATTCTGAGCAATTGGGCAGAGAGAATATATGTCTGTGGGACCATGAAACATTTATCTGTCCAGAAGGAGACAGGGAAAAAAAAAAAAACCAGGAATGATCTATCATAAGGGA
Source organism: Leptocoma aspasia (assembly GCA_013399835.1). Classification (NCBI taxonomy): domain Eukaryota; kingdom Metazoa; phylum Chordata; class Aves; order Passeriformes; family Nectariniidae; genus Leptocoma; species Leptocoma aspasia. Next base: position 484,850 of record VXAX01007079.1, on the reverse strand, counting down.
GGAAATCTGCACCTCAGCATTTGCCAAAATGTCTTAATTGCTTTGTAAACTCATCTAAATAAATAAAACGTGGAGGGCTGTCTCTGCTCTCTGCTAAGGAGCAGAGAGTGTTGCCTGGGGATAAAAGTCTTAATCCTACCCAGGGCTGGGCTTGTGCCCAGTTTGGGACTGCCTGCTCCTGGTGCAGGAGGTCAGGATGCTGTCACAGGGTTTGGGGCAGGTCCTGGAGGTGGGGAGTGATCCCTGTCCCAGTTTGGGACTGCCTGCTCCTGGTGCAGGAGGTCAGGATGCTGTCACAGGGTTTGGGGCAGGTCCTGGAGGTGGGGAGTGATCCCTGTCCCAGTTTGGGACTGCCTGCTCCTGGTGCAGGAGGTCAGGAAGCTGTCACAGGGTTTGGGGCAGGTCCTGGAGGTGGGGAGTGATCCCTGTCCCAGTTTGGGACTGCCTGCTCCTGGTGCAGGAGGTCAGGAAGCTGTCACAGGGTTTGGGGCAGGTCCTGGAGAGGGGCAGTGATCCCTGCCCCAGCCCTTGGCCATGGACAGGAGACACTTGGGTGTCTTTTAGCTCTGCTGGAAATTCCCACACATTGTGGTTCCTCTTTACTGTTGTTTTTTTACTGTTCCTTGCATTTTTCCTGGTGAAAATGGCTCTGTGGCACTCACAGATCATTCACTTCGAGGGCTTGCACACCATGGTTATGAGAGGGCTCCTTCTGGCTTGCTGGCTTCATTTAAAACTTTCCAGTTTGTGGCTTTCCTCCTCAAAACCCGGATGAGATCATTGCTCAGGGCACATTCTCATGGTTCTTGTGACAAAGGTGATTGTTCCCCTCTGCTCCTCAGTGGTGAGACCCCACCTCCAGCTCTGGCTCCCATCAGAACGTGGAGCTGCAGGATAAAGTCCAGAGGAGGCCGTGGAGATGCTTCAAGGCTGGAGCCAGGCTGGGAGAGCTGGGGGTGTTCACCTGGAGAAGGGAAAGCTCCAGGGAGACTTTAGAGCCCCTTCCAGTGCCTAAAGGTGCATAGCATTTAAACCATGTAAATTAATGAGACTTAAATATGTGCTTCAGGCTAACAATATTCTAAGGCTGAAGTAGAGCTTCATTTTCCACATAGGTCTTGTTCAAATTTGTAAGGTAAATTTTCATCTTCATATATATGAAATATCTTCCTTCCTGCCTTTCTCCTGATAGATTTCTAGTTTTATTTTCATTTCTTAGTGAACCTCGACCTGGAGCAATGGTCATTCCTGTATTGAAGCTGCAGCAAAGGCAGCTCCTGAGTGGCTTCAGGCTGGAAATGGGGCTGGTGGGTGTTTAACAAACTCTGCTCAGGGAGAGAGAATGACCAGAGGAGGCTCATGGCTGAGATTTTGTCACACTATCCTGCTGCTTTGGCTTTTATTAATTCATTAATTAGGCTTCTAATATCTAACAGCCCAGTCCTGCACTCCTTCTGCATGCAAAAAAGGGCATTTTCTCATAAAGCTGTGCTGGATCCTGAACAACTTCACTCATGGCATTGCTTCCATTGCAGTAATTATTTGCAGTTTTTCCCTGAGTTGGTAAGGATTTTTCAGGCTGTCATGCTGGGGAGGACATATGTCCAGCATAGCTATAGCTAACATGTCCTGCATGATTTACATGTTTCTTAAGTGTGTGAAATGTAATATACTTATATGTTTTGGAGTCATGTATTTAGATATGATCTCACATAAGTCTGGCAGATAAATATATTCATCTCATATAGCACTGACATACTTATTTTCACTTAGGACTGCTTTTATTCAAGGACTTCTTTCTGTCCTTGTTGTTGGCTCAGCTGGATCATTATCAGGTCCACATTTTCCCTTCAAATTTCAGTCATCTGAAATAAAACCATGTAAGCAACGTAACCATTGTTTTTAAGTTAAATATTAATGTTAGATACAGATCCAGTGATGGAAAGATTGATGCCTGTCTGTATGGGATTGGATCACTGCTGGGAACAGGAATGATGTTTTATTTTCTATCTGCCCACGAGACTTCAGTGACCAATCTCCAGGGTTTTATTCCTTCAAAGAACAACGTGGAACAGGCTGAGCTGCAGCTCCTGCCCAGGTGAACAGCACCTCCCTTCAAAAACAACTTTGTGCAACTTGCTGCCAGAATTACCTGGACAGAAATCTCCTTAAATTCGTGTTTCTTTCACACTGCTCATCTGATTTCCTGAACCTGAGGAAGAAGGGAGAGGAAGAGGAGTGTCCCGATTCTGAGGAAGGTACAAATCTGAAAAATGAGAACTTTAAAAAAAATTCAAGAGGAGAAATTAATAAAATAAATGCTAATATAGAAGTAAAAAACCCCACTGCCTGACAGGAGAGCAGTGTTTTAATGGCATAATTTGTGAATAATCTTGCTGAAAGGTCTTTGTGCTCGCTGCCCTTTGGTACCTGACTGTGCTTCTATGCTGCAATGTTTGTTCCTGGTTTCTTCTGCTCAAGTTTATAAAACCAACTTTAAAAAAAAGGGGGGAGTGTTTCCATAATTATCCCCTCACCAATCTACTGCAGTAAATTACCCCCCAGCCCCATGCCTTGGTGCTTAACATGAATCAGATGAGAGAGCTTCATATTTAGTTTAATAAACTGTAATTTCTGACAAAGGTAACTGTCACCTTCTGTTTCATTCTGCGCGTTTATTTTTCAAGCACCAGAGCTGACCTCCGAACTCAATCTGCACTTGCCTATTGATGCATAAATATCTGTAATATCACAGTAAATTAAATTCAGTTTTAAAGGGTTTCTATTTAACAATCTGTCAGAACTTTCACAGCATTTGATTTCTAGTTTCCTCTGTCCACTGACAGGTTTATCTCGGTATGGCTTGATTAATGAAACCTTTTATTTGCAGTAAGCACACCTATTATTACCATAATCTCTTAATGCTTGCTTAGGCAACATTGTAGTCTGACAGCAGGGCTCCAAAAACTTCCAGCCCCTTTGCTCCTCAGCAGAACAGGCAGCAGGATTTGGGGTTGGAGAAGGGATGGCAGGAGATGGAGAAGTGGAAGTCCTGCCCTCCACTCTCAGGGGTGTTTGCAAAATCAAGCAGTTTCCCAGTTTAGCAGGTTTGGAAACGTAATTTTAATGGAATAAACTTAACTTATTAGAAAGTATTTTCACCTGAGATTCCAAATCCACATTTAATTTTGATTAGTGTTTCCTAGGGAGGAAAGGGATGTTCTCAAGATGAGTTCTTAAGGATGCTTTGTTGAATTTAGGGAAATACACTACAGGATAGCCTGAAGAAGTTTGTATAGGTTTGGACATCAGGGTTGTTGGCTCCAATTCCTGGTTTTCTTAGGAAAACCCTGGGAAAATCACTTCATCTCTCTGTGCTGTAATCCCATCTCACTGATGGTCGTGGGTAATGGAATAAATAGAATTACACCACACGAGGGGCAAAGTAAAACTGCTTCAGATGAGAGACAGTCAGGCCAAAATATTCCAAATTTTTTTCCTTACTGCACAGGAGGAAGTTGAATTCCTGACCCCCAATACTTCCAGCTCACAGAGCTGCTGCTGTGACTGAGGAAGGCTCTGCAGCAGGGACTTGGATGAAAGATGAGGTGCCTTGGTACCCTGAGCAGGACAGAACAAGGAAGGAGCCAGCAACTCACACCCCTGGACTAGGAAAAGATGTGATTTTCATCCCTGAGAGAGCTTTATGTTTAGATAAGTTAAGAAGAACTGCAAATTTCCCTGGGCCCCTGAGGATTTTCCCTTTACAGGTGAGGATGAACTTGCAGCCCCATGAGAGCAAAAGGAGCTCTGACACCAAATTCATCACGGCCATGCTTCACTGGGAGTTTGATTCCATTCCTATTCTTGTTTACAGCTGGGTTTTGGGCTTTTTCCAAACTGCTCCTCACTGGGAATTCTTTGTTATAAGCTGATTGTCAGACTCTGTCAGATTCTGAAAATAAAGACCCCACCTCCCACCTGGAGCACCTAAAATGAGACTGAATAATTTAGGTGGGCTCTGATATTTGGGTTGTCTCCAACTTTCCAGGGATAACTTTTGCTTTTAGCTCTTCAGGATCTCTCTTCTGTTGAAATCCACATCCCTCTGGAATCAGGCACAAAGTTGCCAGTGAAGATTTGATTGCTTGCATGCCAACATAAGGATGGCATGTGGAAAATATCACTCCAAATGGTCACAAAACCCTCTTGTGCAGAAATATCAAGAATTTCCATGTCAGCACTGTGAAAAAGGAGAATAAGTCTGAAGGTGATTTGTGCACTTGTTTCTTCAGGATGAAAACATTTCAAGGGGTTTATTGCACTACCATGTTAATCAGCATCAGGAAACACATTCTCAGTTCTGCAGTAAGACCCAGAGAGGCACTGACATTCCTCAATAAACAACTCACAAATGAGGATTATATTCATCTCTACAAAAGCACATGCAAGATTTGTCTGTACAAGCACTCTGCACATATAAACCTGATCTCAGAATATTTTCACAGTATAAAAAGAGACTCATTAGAAGCAAATTGTATATTTTCAATCAATAAATGCAATATGGTTCGATGGCTCTGCACCCAGTGTGTGTTTCTGCAGCTCCAGGAGCGACACTTCCAACACACAACTGCCTGTCATAAAAGTGTTTATTTGCTCAGAAGTACAGATTCTGCTCCTGCAATCCTGCTGCTGGAATTATTACAATTCTCCAACACGTTTCAGACTTTTTTGGGTTGTTTCACACTCTGCTTTTTAACCTTCAACAACAAATATTGTTGTATCATGAAGACAGCAAATCCAAACAATTACATATGTAGTCCAAAGGCATACACAAGAAAATCAATATTTGACATCTTTGCAACTCCCTCCTTGGAGCAGCGCTCAATAGCTCTTATTCATTATACACTTATATCTCTTTCAGATTCGCCTTTGTCACCAGAAACCCATTTTTTTTTCTCCTTTGACTTCCACATAACTTCTTTGCCCTGTACTTTTACAGATGCCTTCTGGCTATAAATACTAATGAAATCTCTTTGCTTAATTCAATTTTGCTGGTACACTTACAGTTATGACCTAACTTTCCCACGAGAGAGACTGATTGAACATTCCAATACCTTATGGATGGGAGCAAACACTCCACAGAACTGGACTGACAATTTCCATAATTATAGAATTCACAGCCTAATGACCTTAAAAAACAATAAAAAGATCTCTTGTTAATTCCATTTCTGTTACTGACATTCAAGATATTTCATTTTTCACAGGACAACAAATTTACTTTTTATTTTCAAAAGAGCAGTCTATCCTTTTACCCTAGATTAAATTTTCTGAATATTGAAGGATTTCATTGAATATTTAGCATTTCTTTGTCTTTTAAAAGTTAGAATATTTATGATCCTTAGAATGCTCCTGACTGATTTATAGCTATCAATTATAAGAGTGCGTTTTGAAATAGCCCTTTTAAAAATGAAGAATAGAATAATTAAAAAGATCAGAAGTCCTCCCTTGCATATAATTATTTCATTATTTCATTACAGTGCAGAAATTGTTTTTGCTGACTGCGAACTATTTTAATTGAGCAAAAGCTGTATTAATATACGATAGCAAGCAGTTCTTCCTAAGAAATAAGAGCACTAATTGCCTAAATTTTTATTCAGCACAGTGAGCCTTAAAAGCCACATTGTAATATAAGCCTAATCACTGGCTGCAGCGGATCCTTTTGCCGTGGTGGAGACATTCCCAAAGCATAACCTTGCTGTGCAGTTAATTTATGCCTTCAACAGGTTTATTGCTGCATGAAACATTTGTTTGGGTGCTGATCTGTGGCAGGCTGAGAGCAGCGAGCTCTGTGCCTGCCCAAGCAGGGCTGCCCGTGCCACCCATGGCCACCTTGTCCCCACGTTTTGGTGGGGACACCACCATGGTGGTGCCTACATTGCTTTGGCTCCTCTCTTCCCACCTGGCTCCCCTCTCCAGCAGCTCAAGGATTTCCATCTGAGCAATGGGGAGGAAGAGAAACACCACCAGAGAAAAATTAAAAGCAGGAGCCAGACTTTGGTGTCTTGAACCACCATGGGAGTGAGGTTTCCTCTCACTGTAAGGATCTGGGGAGCTCGAGCTGTTGCTGAAAGCTCTGAACTGTACATAGCCCACCCTGGGTTGGTATCCCTGCTTTTCCAAGGAGAAGGTGGTGGTGTTTGCAGCAGGCTGGGATTTGGCTGGGCTTGCTTTGGCCAGGAGACCTCTTCTCATTCTGCTGTTGATCTCTGTGTTGGAAATATTTCACCATCACTGGTGCCACCTCTCTTCAGGGGTCTGGACTCTCTCTGCCACCTGCTGAAAACCACCCCTGGGCTGGAGCTCCTTTGGCCCCATGTGACGTGACAAATTATTGTCACCTTTGCAAACACACACCAGTACCTTGGCCACAATGGTGCTTCCTGGTGCTTCCCACAAGGGACTTGCAGAAGGGTGGGACTGGGCTGTCCCCAGTAATGAGAGCACTGGCAGGGACTCTATAGGGACATGGCTATAGGGGCAAGGGCACCCACCAGATGTTCTTATCTCCCAAACCCTCCCCACACTCTGGGATGTGACATTCCAGTGTGCCAGGCACGGGCAAGCAGTTCTTATGTTCAGGAAGCACTGGTGAGGTTGGCTCAGAGTCCTTTAGCTTCATCAGAGACAGTTTTTTGGAAGGAAGCAAAGTCTTTTTAATAAATAATAACACCTTAGCTGGCACGGTGCTGGCAGATGGCTCGTGATAGCTTCTGCCTAAGGTCTCTGAGCTCGACAAGAGGAGTCTGCAAGTCCATGTCAGAGGCAGTGGAAGTGCAGACATGGAGTTATCAGGAAATAATCGCTGCAGGGGAGATCTGGAGTTTGTCTGAGGTCCAAGTTTCTCCTGTCACGGCGTGGTTGCTTCCGGGGTGCTGGGGGAAGTCGCCAGTGGGGCTGCTGGTGGTTTGTGAATAACGCTCTTTGTTAGTGCCCAGCTCTGACCCCCCTCCTCTCAAAGCCTGGCTGAAGCCCATGCAAAGAAGCAAAGTGGAAATGAAAGATAAAATTCTGGTCCAATGCAGCAGCATTAATATAGTGTCTGAATGGGAGAGAAAAGATTTATAATTACCTCAGAGTGAGGCTAGAATTTTCCTCTTGAGCTCGTTGCTTTCCAGTCCCACTGTGAAGCCTTAAACGCAGTTTTGGTGCCAAATTAACACTGTAGTGTTCAAGTAAGAGCAGTGGAAGTACCAGTCCCAATAACAGCCGGCAGCACTCAAACACTGCCACATTAAGGATTGCCTGGCAGCAGATGTGATGTATCCCTCTGCTATTCCATAGTGGCAGCCCTCAGGTACATAGCCATAATTCCTGTGAGAGGCAGGCTCTGGAGATGACAGACTGAATAGTTACAATCTATCATGAAAAATTTTCAAGGATGAGTTAATGATTTTGTGCAATTTCCAGACCAGTTAGCTGAAGCCTGCAAGCTGGAGTTTCCCTGGGCTGCAGCTCACCAGGAACAAGTAACTGTTTTCTCCTTGTGCCTCAGTTTCCACTTGAATAAAATAAGTGAACTTATTTGCCTTTTCTGTGAAATGATTTAAATCCATTTCAGAAAAATGCTGTAGAGGAAATACTCCAGAGGAGGAAAAAGGGGTTATAATCAACACAACTTTTCTTGCAGTAAAATCAGGGCTAAAACTAGTCCTGGGTCAGCGCTTTTGTTTTTCCGGAACTGCTACATCCCATGTTTTCCTGAAGGAGGTGCACAGGGTCAGACAGACACGGAACGTGTCTTTCTTTGCCTGGGACTCTAGTGGCTGATGTCTGTGCAGATGGAGGTGGGAACTACTGGAAACTCCTTTTGTATGTGCTTGCTCCTAGCTGGAGCCTGCTGTTGTGTGCATGGATTTTGTGCATGTGAAAGTCTTGCACCTTTCCAGGTGAGCTCTGCCCTGTTGTGGTGAAAGCTGTTTACAAACATCAACTCCACAAATCCCTGCACTGGCTTAATTTCCTTCCCTGTCTCCACTGAGTTGGTTTCAAGGAATTCCAGAATCCCAGAATGATTTGGGTTGGAAAGGACCTTAAATTCCATCTTGTTCCACCCCCTGCCATGGTCAGGGACACCTTCCACTGTCCCAGAGTGCTCCAATCCCCATCCAACCTGGCCTTGGACACTTCCAGGGATGGGGTATCCTCCTTTGCAGAGGTCTGAAGCTTAGTTTTCCAGCCTGTAAGAACCTGATAACAGCCTGGCCTTCCAGATGTTGGCTGGAAAGCTAAAAAATTGGGAAAGATCCTCAGTGACCCCACAGTCCACCCCTCCTCCCTGGAGGTTCCAGGCAAGGCTGTCCTCACTGTGCTCTGGGACTCTGGCAAGGAGAGGAGGTTCCAGCTGTGTCCAGCCACATTTTTGCAGCACTGGCCCTTGGCTCACAGCTCTGTCCTTTGAAAACGTTGGCACTTTTACTCTAGTGAGCCCTCTTGGTGCTTCCTCAGTGCCCAGGGTAATCAGAAAGAGGTCGGTTCCCTCGTAGTCCCAGGACAGCTGTGCTGGCAGTGTGGGATACAAAGGATTTACGCTGCCATCTGTGCCCTTTGTGCCTGCTCACGGCATTTCCCCCTGTGCCTGGCAAGAGGGAGAAGGTTATTTGTCTTAAGAACATTTTCTCCTTCTCTCTCTTTTGTTTTGCACCAGTGTCAACAAGCAATTTGCACCATAATTCATTCTTGTTCGGGCCCTAATTGTCCCTCCCCGTCCGGAGCTGGCTGCTTGCCCCACTGTTCCCAGGCTCTCCCGGGTGTTTCCCAGTGCTCCACCGAGGCAGGGTCACTCCTCGGCTGCCAAGTGGAGGCTGCTGTTCCGAGGGCATCCCGCGGTATTCCATGCCAGCGGGAATAGGGAGAGCTCCAAGCAAACACTTTGGGGCAGTTTAAGGTGTTGTTCCCTCCAGGAGAGCTACTACTGCCCAATTCCCAGCCCTCCCACGGAGCCTGGCTGAGAAAAGGGCAGCTCTGAAAAGACGTGCGATTGGAAGTGGAGAGCATCCTCTGTGCTGCCCCAGCCAGGCAGCCATCAGCACCCAAAAAAGCTCAGTTAAGGCTAAACTAATTTAGTTATACACAGACTGTACAATCATTAATAAAACACCCAACAGAAACCCCCCCCCATCTTTTGCCAGGGTGACACAAGGCTTAATTAATTAGCACTTTCAGGTGCTTGGATAGTCCATTGGTGGGAAATCATAACTTATTCATTTTCCCCTCCAGGTGGTCAGAAAAGAGTCGGCATTTCATTCTCATGAATGCAACAGAGGCATCTCCATTGCATACAAAATTTTGCAAGGGAGACAAGACTTAGCAGAGTGCTCTCACTTCCTGGAAGTGATTCTGATGGCAGAAATTATTCAAAAGGAGAGAAAAGCATGCTCTTGGGTAAAGGACTGTATTGAGCAAAACCCAGAGCAGGGTAGGAAGGCTTGATGGCAATCCAAAAGTTTCTACAAGGACAAGAGAACTTTTGTCATGGCCTTTTCGACCTGTGTCAGTCAGGGAAGATGACAGGGAGGTGCAAGATGATGCTTGGCAAATTCATAGTGAAAAATGGAGCATGCTTTTTAAATGTGGGGAGTAATTTAATTCACCTTCCTCTCTTTGATGCCCAAGAAATTGTAGGAGGGTTTAAACCTCAGGAATTCCCAGGGGGATTTGGTGACTCCTCCTGAGCTCCCTGTGCAGTTGGTGTGTGCAAAGTCATTTCTGCACCCACTGCCTTGCCAGCACCACACACACACAGACACACGCTGCACCTCTGATGGCAAAAGCCAGAATGTATCATTTAAAAAGGCTCCCAAAAATCCACTTTTCTTTTATAATAATATTTCCACAGGCCAAGCAATTGATGGCTGGACTAGGGGAAAACATACATCTTTGCTTCCAAGTAATAGGCTGCAGATTTGCAAGACTAAATCCTTTTAAAAGCCTGGAATCACATCCACTCAGTCCGTAAAAGAAAAAGAAGTCTAATTTGATAACATTATACATAAAGCATTTTCTTGACTTAGATATATTTTAGGCATGCCAGTTATATAATACAGAACAAGCAGGGGGAAAGGACTTGATCACATTCAGATGATACTAAATTATCTTATGACACAGGCTGTATCTTTTTTACAACAGAAAATGGAAACAACTGTGTCCTTGACCTTCAAAAAGGAATTGACTTCCCTAGCTTAACTATTCAAACAAACAACTGTGTACTCTCTTCAATTCCTGTGATAATTTTGATTTACTGTAAATGACTGGATTTAATGAACTAAATTATGCTATTTAAATGCATTTTGTGAATGGTATTGTAGTTTGTTACTAAGCATTATGTCTATGCTAAAGTGTGCTGTAAATGATATGATATGGAACATATGTGCTGTATTCATAATTTAACTGTTGCTATGGAGTGCCTTCTTCAATAGGCTCCTTTGAAAAACGAGTTCTTTATTTACCTGGTGAAATGAAGGTGATTTCTCAGCAAACCTCTAGGTCTCACTGACCTTGACAGAATTACAGTGCTAATATTTTCACATGGATGAACTGTTCTTCAATAATTTTTCCCAAATAGATGGCACAAATAGGTTTTCCGTTAATGCCGTGGCAGACTGCGTGTTTTCTAATCTCACTTTTCTTTTTGTTTGAACAAATGTTTATTACAGCTCTTGCAAAATGACTCCCATCCTCATTAGTGATAACAGGTTTGAGTTCAGAGCTGGATCTCAGGGTCTTGGATGTGATTCCCAGAAATGCCTTGAGCCTGATGCTGCAGAAGCAGCCAGTGCCCAGCTCCATTTCCAGCCATGCCACGCTGTGGCTGAAACCCTTTGTATATTTGGATTTCTCTATTCTTAAGGCCACAAATTTGACTCTGTCTTGCTGATATTGGTTTTTTTTTTTTTTTAACATTTAAAGCCAGGTTCATCAGAGCTAAATCCTGAAACTCTTCGAATTCTCTTTAGACAGACACCTTTTTTCTTTCAATGTCTATGTGCCAGTCAGGCACACATAGATAGTGGTCACAAATTCAGGGAGTTATATGTAAAATAATATATAAAAATAATTCCAGTGTTTTCAGAAAATGATGGGAAGTTGAGTAAATCCTCTAGAATTGCAATGGCTACTTTCAAATTTGGAGCCTCATTTCAGATTTTTCTTACTTTCCTCTTCTTTCCAAAGAGAAAATGTCAGTAATTTCTGAGAGGAAATAACAACGCAAGAAAATTCTGGCAACAACAGGGATGGATTTTTTACAATATCTCGGAGCATATCAGTCTTCATTCAATGTGCATTCAATGGGTCAAATAAGGACACTCTTGATGAAACATTGAGCCATATATAACACCACCTTTTAGCTAATTTGAACATCCACAATAAATTATGGCTGCATTTCATAACTCTTCATCAACCATCAGCTCCCAAGGAGAACAGCTGAGTTTTCTGAATATGGAATCTCTTGGAAAACCTGGCTGGTTTTAACTATGTGAAATGTGTTATCATTGCAAACAAATGCAGCAAACATTGAAAGGGGTTCTTTTTAATAGCCATATTTCCACCAGTGCATAGCACTGGTGGCATTTTCAGATGTGCAAAGGCTCCTCCTGGAGGTCAGTTGAGTTGTCAGATGCCCTGCTCCATGCTCAGGTGGGTTTTTGCAGACCAGCCTCGATTCCTGCCTGTGCCAGAAAACACACTTCTAAAACAAACTGTTAAAAATACACATGTAGCATGATTAAAAAAATTCCTCCTGAAAAGCTCATTCCAAAAAGTTTCCTAACCTAATAGAAGTGCGTCTGTTGGTTTGGATGTGTCTACAGAGGGAGAAAAACTTGAGGGCAAGTTTATATTTTCACTTTCTCTTGAAAAAATAAAGATCTGCTGAAGAAAGGTGTACAAACAGCAAGGGGACAATGCTTCCCAAGACCTCACTGAAGCAGGTACTCCTGGCATCTCCTGCTGCTGGGAGGTTGAGCACTCAGCCAACATGTCCAGGAGGATGAAAAAGGTTTGGGCTTCAGCGAGTGCAGTGCCAGGAGCAGGATGGGACCCATGCCCACCTTCCCAGCCAGCACAGCTCCATGAGAGGAGTTCCTCCTCTAGCACTCTGTATTTTGGGTTAATCAGCTGTGATCCCAAATGATGTGCACGGAGCGGAGAACCCCTCCTGAGCCAGGAATTGGCATGGCAGAGCAGCCTGCCCCGGGTACCTGCTCTGCATTGTGCACCATAATTTTGTGAGAGAAGGAGCTATTTTTCAGCAAGTGGCTATCGAATACGTCCTGTGCTGCATATCAACAACCAGATCTTGACCCAGAAATGTCAGTCCCCGCTCAGAGCAGACAAGGAAGCATAATTAGAGATGCTCTGGCAACGTATTTTAGCACTGACGGTGACAATGTTTAAATTTTTAATCAGGCATGTAACATAAAAAGCACATAACATGAAATGTGAAAAGAAAATTGGCAAATACCAACGTGCTGTTTGACACTTTATTTCACTGAAGGAAGTGAACATCAATAAACATTATTTATCATAAATGACAGAGAGGAAGGCGTGTTTCTAATAAAAACCTTCCCATTGCAAGGGGTGAATCTCATAAAAGCACCCTGATAGTACTGTAAAAGCCATGCTGGGCCAGACCACAAAAGGAAACACAGAAATATTTATTGGGAAGCTGTCATGTGCACCCAGATGTGTTCCCTCATGACAGCTGGTTTTGGGGGGCAAAGAGGTCCCTCCAGGGTGCAAGGATTTTCATCTAGATGTGGCACAGCTCTAAGCCTTACAGTAGGGGACACAAATGTACCTGCACATGTGATACAGCAAATGGTGCCAGGTTTGAGGGTTGACCCTTCAGGAAGTGCATCCCATGGCAGATTTTGCTCTGAGCTAGCAAACACTGAGCCAGATATTTCTAGCTGGAAATCAGAACAAGCTGAAGAGGTGGGGTGAGCTGGGTCCAATGTGCTGACTCAGGGTGCAAATGGGGAGCTGTTGTGTGACCCCCTCACCCCACAGCTCTTTCTGTTTCAGCAACGCCTTTTAACTTCAGTGTCTTTGTAAACATTGTCAGCATTTTCTCCTGCCTAACCTGGCTCTGCTGAGTGAGGCCCCGTGGTGATCTGAGCCTGGACATGCACTGAGCTCGCTTTACAGGGTAGATGAATGCACCCAAAAATTACTTGAGGGAAGTGCCAATCCAAGTATGCCAAAGTTAGAAAAAGCCTGATTTGGCGCTATTCTGGTCACTTCAATTTGTCTCTGTCGTATGCCTGAATAGAGAGTGAGTCTCCAACTGCATGATTCCAGCTGGTGCCACAAGAAAGTACAAACTTAAAGAAAACAACCCCTCTGTGCAGTGCACACTGTGGCTGCCTCTGAAGCCCATGTGAGCATACATGCACATTCTGATAATTTCTGAGTGTCCAAGCTCTTCTCTGCCTTCTTGACAGTTCTCCCTTTCCCTCCACTTGAAAATCCCCTTCTTTTCCAGCCCTATTTCCCAACATCTGCCTCCCTGATCCAGATTCCTGCTTTTGCTTCCTTACTGCCAGGTCTGGCTCATCTCTGCAGCAGGGTTGTGTTTCCATGGTCTGTGCTGCTGGGATGTTGTAAGGAAGAGCTGGGAGCCTGGGAAGCCCTGCTCCAGTGCCAAAGCTGTGGGCTGCTCTTCCCTTGCTTTCTCCAATTGGATCGTGGTTGATGGGAGCTGTGAGAAGCAATGTGCTATGTGCAGAAGACAGTTTTCAGAGGATGTTGTGGACAAGCTCTAAAACCTCTGATTTTTTATAAACTTCACCAAATCCAGACAGAGTCAAGAGTTCATTCCCAAAAGCCGCAGAAGCCTGCCAGCCAAATTTTAAGCTCAAACCATACTGAAGTGAGATCTCCTCAATGAGATTGTGAGATTCTTTTTAATGTGGGCAAAAGAAAATATTTCGCCTTTTCTTTGTTCTAAGAAAGATGTGAATCCTCTCTTTTTTTTTTCTTCTCCTTCTTTCTTTTTCTTTTTTTTTCTGAAATGCAGCAAGAGAATCCAGCTTGAGGCAGACAGTCATCATGGGACATTTAATCTAAAATGGGTAAAGGCTGGCAAAGATTTGGGCAACTGGAGGCAGATTTATACAATGCGGAGTGTCAGAAGCTGAACCGTAGGCACTGCTCTGCCCCACTTCTCATAGAACTCATAATAACCCTTTTCATGGGAGCCTGCCTGGGTTAACTCCTGGGCAATCACAAGCCTGTGTGTTGCTAATAATAGCATCATTGGCTAAAATATCTCCACGTTTACTGGTTCATATTGCGATTTTGTGCCTCTGTTTTGTCCTGCTTGTTGTCTTTTGTTTTCCATTCCCGTCATGCTGTTACACTAATATTTTCCATCTTGGTTCCAAGGGCTGCCACCATTAGCTGCTGCACCACGTGAACATTTGTGTCTCTCCATCAGATTTGTGAGGAGGCTGCTATGGCATGGCCAGCTCTCATGGCAGTGTTTCCTGAGAGCAGATGGTGACAGCTCAGCGCTGTCACCAGAGGCAGCTGGGGTGAGTTCCCTCTCTTGGAAGCATAGACTGTGACCATAGCATGGCTGGAACTGATCAGAAAGTCTGGGGAATTTGGGCAAAGAAAGAGGAAATTGTGGTTTTTATCTAAAGATATGTAGTTTTGATTTATTTCAAATTGAGGCAGCTGATAAAATGCTGCTGTCAGCCCTCACCACCCAGCAGGAGAAGCTGTTTCTATTATCTAAAGGCATCACTGCACCACCCCAAATTAAGTTCCATCACACCATGCTTGGTAGTTATGACAAAGGGTAAATTTGAGTCATGGAAGGAAACAAGAGAGTTTGCTTCTCGACTGTTAGTCTTGCTTTAGTCTCCATGAACTTGGTCAAGCACAGGACAGTTTTTGCTGGACTGAAATCATAGCTAAACCCCAGGAATTAATGTTTATCCCAGCTCTCTATCAATTTTGGGGACACTGGACTTCAGATTCTTACATTTGGACTTCACAGATCCTTACATTTGACTTCATGGGGACTTAGATACTGAAGGATTTGGGTCTTAACCTCTGCTCTAGTTTCCCAGCTGAAAGACAGTAGTAATATTTCTCTGCCATACAGCAGGCTCACAGTGAGTAATTATTTCATATTTGTAGAGTACTTTGGGAAGAATGTGCTCCATATTGCTGATATTATTAACTTCTGGAGCCCAAGATGGAATAGTGAAGTGCCTCTGTGCTGTGCAGACCTGATAATCTTGAAATGTAAGGAATATTTAGAAGTTTTGACAGGAGAAACTCTCAGCAACAAAAAGAAATCCTTTCACACAGCAAGGATTTGGGGAAATGATGCAGAAGCATCAGTACACAGTCCAACCTCTTGTTGCAAAGTGAGTTTGTTTCCAACCCACATCAAAGCTCTGTCTACTTCTCCTGTCAGATGATTTTGTGAGTGTCGCAGGGGGCTGAAGCATGTTGGGGTGACAGAGTCAACTCACAGAAAGGACTTACTGAGGCAGCAGACGTGCAAGTAGAGGTCAGGGTTAGCATGGACAGGGCACAGGGTCTGGTGAGTGGATGAGAGATGCAGAGCAACAAATAAATGTACTGTAGGACAGACATCCAGCCATGTCTGGGCTGCATCAAAGGGAGTGTGATCAGCAGGTCAAGGGAGGTGATTTTTCCCCTCTCTCTGCCCTGGTGAGACCCCACCTGGTGCACTGAGTCCAGCTCTGGGGTTCCCAACATAGGAGGGATGGGGACTTCTTGGAATGAGTCCAGAGAGGCCTTGGAGCTGCTCCAGGGCTGGAGCCCCTTGGCTCTGGAGCCAGGCTGGGAGAGCTGGGGGTGCTCACCTGGAGAAGAGAAGGCTCCAGGGAGACCTCAGAGCCCCTTCCAGTGGCTACAAGGGCTCCAGGAGAGCTGGAAAGTAACTTGGGACAAGGGATGGAGGGACAGGACAAGTGAGAATGGCTTCCCACTGCCAGAGGGCAGGGCTAGATGGGATACTGGGAAGGAATTCCTGGCTGGGAGGGTGGGCAGGCCCTGGCACAGGGTGCCCAGAGAAGCTGTGGCTGTCCCTGGATCCCTGGAAGTGTCCAAAGCCAGGCTGGAGGGTGCTTGGAGCAACCTGGGACAGTGGAAATTGTGCCCTGGATTATGGGAGCTTCATTCTGCTCCTCATTCCTGTCTTCCAGTGCAAGGGGCTGGGTGTCTGCAGAACAACTGGCCATGAACTGCTGATGGAAAGATGCCATTGAGTACCTCAGCTTTTTCCTCAGCCTTTGTAACTAAGTCTTTTTCCCTTTCCTGCTGGGAAGCCATTAGGTATTGAGGTACTTAATATAAAATTTTGAGTTTTATTGTTTGCATTGGAAATCGTGACCTGGCTCACTTTGAGGCATTCAAAATGAAGATTGGGATTTTTTTCCTTTTCTTGCTTTTATGTAATTTTTGATAATTTCTTCTTGCCTTGTGCTATTTTAAGATGTTTAACTTAGTAGCTCCAGAAGAACCATTCACAAATAGTGTTGATCTGTGTTTTGAAAGTTTAACATACACTATCCAATGAACATTTACATACACCACTGAAATCCGGCATTTGGGAAATTAAAACAACAAAACTTGATTGCATATCATGATTTCATATTTTGCAGATGTTAATATTTAATCATATGCAGAGCCATTTAGCTTAAGTGCATTAATGTAACTCATTTAAAAGAGGCCAGTAATTGTCCTATTAACTCCCAGCCTGGATGTTATCCATGCTGCCCTGCTGGTAAGGCCAGAGGGAGAGTCTCCTATTGGCACCCACAGAGATTGCTCTGATCTGTTGAAAATCCTGTTAAAATCTAATTACTTAGGAGAATAGACCAGGGAATATCTAATGAGCTTCAGGAAACCCATTGAAAGAAATTCTCTTTTAATACAGACTGAAACATCTTCTGTGTTTCAATTACAGTGGTACCACATGAACATAATTACACTTGTATAGAACGGGACTCGTCTTTGTTGTTTTAATTACATATCACTAGATTTTTCTTAGTCATGGAGAAAAATAATTTGATTTCCCATAAAGGTTAAATGTTGATGAAAAGCTGAGTGTTAAAATAAATGTAATCTTTGTTTATGATAATTTCTTCTTTGTTTTGTGAGGAAATGTTAGTCAAAGCAGGTCACTGAGGGAAGCTGACTGACCAAACACACACTGGGGAAGCCCTGGGAAGATGGAGATGTTGTACCGATGAGAAAGATTTCAGAGAAGGTCACTCACTTTGCCAGCATGAAATTTGGCCTTACTTTTGTTATGGTAATTGAAGCTGTTGACATTAAGCTCACAATAAAATCTCATAGCAGCAGCAGCACAACAGACTCCTTGTACCAACAGGGGGGACTATTTGCAATTTCTTCCGCTTGCAGCCTCGTAATTTTTTTAATTTGAAAATTCCGGTGCTAACGTGACAAAAATTATCACTGATGGCTTTTTGCAGGGACACAAATGGTTCTGTTTCTGCCCAAGATACTGGAACAGGCTCCCCAGAGAAAGGACGTAGCCCCAAGGCTTCCAGAGCTCAAGGAGTGTCTGGACAACGCTCTCAGGAATGCACAGGGTGGGATTGTTGGGGTGTCTGTGCAGGGATGGGATCTGGGCTCTATGATTCTTGTGGATCTCTTCCAGTTTAGGACATTCTGTGGTTCTATGGCTCTAATCCATGGACCTGCATGGCCTCGCTCGGTTGGGGAATGAAGAGCACAGGACTGCTCGTGGGTTTGGCTCCTTTGTTGTGGCAACCAACAACCCTGGAACCAGAGCAGCTGATCCAGACAGCCTGGAGCATTCTGCTGCCGCTGCTGTAACTGGGCTTTCTGTGGAGAATCCACTGAATTTAATGGGGTTAAACCCTGAGGAGACGGCATGGGCACAGAGGACGCCATGTCTTCCTGCCTGCAGGAACAAGCTGGGTGGCAAGGAATATTTCCCATGTTATTTCTGCCTCAGCACATGGTCACACCGGTCCCAGAGCAGGGATGGCAAAGAAGGCAGTGCAGGAGTAGGTGTGGGATAAATCCTTCACCATCCGCGGCCCCAGGTCCCTCACGCGCTGCGAGGCAGGAAAACGGAGAGGCGGGAAAGTGGAGAGGCGGGAAAACGCTTCCCTCACACACAATCTTAGGCTGCCATCAGTTCGTTATGAGCAATCCTGTGTGAGAACGTGACTCCCACACAGCCTGGCGGCCCTGAGGGAAGAAGAAAGGCCGAGAGAAGCTGAGGAGAGGCAGGCGCCATGTCGGGTGCCTGAGGGTTCGTGAGGAGACAACCGGCCATGGCTGTTCCAGGTAGGTTTGCCCATCCTGTGTCGGGCAGTGCTGAATCAAAGAATCACAGAAACTGAGGGGTGGGAAGGGACCCTCAAGGATCATCTAGTCCAACTTCTGAACCTGCACAGGCACCCCAACAATCCCACCCTGTGCCTAAGAGCATTGTCCAAATGCTCCTGGAGCTCTGGCAGCCTTGGAGCTGTGCCCGTTCCCTGGGGAGGCTGTTCAGTGCCCAGCCACCCTTGGGGGGAAGAACTTTTTCTTGCTATCCAGCCTAAACCTCCCTAACACCACTCCAGGCCTTTCCCTGGTGTCCTGTCCCTGGTCACACACAGCAGAGATCAGTGTCTTCCCCTCCTCTCCCCCTCACAAGGAGATGTAACTGTGATGAGTCTCCCCTCAGTCTCCTGTTCTCCAGCTGAACAGACCAAGAGCCCTCAGCTTCTCTTCACACGGCTTCCCCTCACGGCCCTCCGCCATCTTTGTTGCCCTCCTTTGGACGCTCTCAAATGGTTGAATGTCTTTCTCGTGGAGCCTGGCTGGCTGTGCAGGTTGGTGCAGTGCCTGGCAGAGGTGCCCTCAGGGAGCTGACTGCCCTGAGCTGGGAGATGCTTTGACATTCCAATATGGGGGGCTGACTGTGTGGTCCCACAGAGTGATGGGTGTGAGGGGGGATTCTCCTCCTCAGAAGTGGCATGAAGCTACAAACAGAAGTAATACAGACTAACACCTGCTGTCCACCACTTCAAACTCCTACACAGGGTTTTAACTATTGCAGTCAGTCTGATGGAGAGTCAGGGCTGTGGAATAACTTAAAAAAACACATAACAGGCTGCTATGAGCAGGAGCAGCCTTTGGGGCTATTCTGATTTCACAGAAAGTTGGACTAAAGGTTGCAAAATGAGGGATCCATGTACAACACCTTAATTATGTTTTCTTTGCTTCAGGTCGTGCACCACCTCAGAAATGTGCTGCTGTTTTTGCTTCAGAGGTCACCCCAATGTCTTCCTCTCTGAATGGCAGCCCAAGAAAAGCTGACACAGGTAGTGTACACAATTCCTATCAGATTCATATCTGATATGGAGCTCTATGTTTTAATTTCCTTAATTTTTTAATAACGGAATGCATTTTACAAGTGTGACTCTCTTGCTTGTGAAAATAATTTAATATTGCTACACAGATAAAGAAATGGAAAACACTATCAAACTCCATTCTGAATTATTCCAATAATATTTCTAATGAAGACAAAGTAGTCCTATTTTCTTAAGATGTTGGGCGTTGAACATGATGTGTCAGAGAAAAAGCTGCAGAGCCATAGGTTTATAAATTTGAACCCTTTAAAAAGCTTTCCTTTGAAATTTAAGTGATAAATCTTTGCCCAACACATTGTAAACATATTTACTGTGTTCCTTCCAGCTATCAAATACAGTTGAGTGGGAATGCATCCATTATATTTGGTGTTAATGGAAGTGAGGTATTCAGTGCTTCATTTGACTGCATTGAGGAGAAAAATGTGCTTCCTCAAGCTGAACTCCCACTCATCTGCCTGGAATTTGAAGGCCAAGTGCCTTATACGTCCCATGTAAAATCTATCTGTAATATTTCTCACTGCACCCATTTAAATACTTTTTATACTATTAAGATGCACATTTGGCAGGAAGAAGGAAATGAACTCAGGGAAAAAATATTAAGATTTGGCTGAACTGTAAACTCCATATCAGGAATTGGTCCAAACTTTGATTTTGCCCTTTTTAAACCACAAAACTGGATCTAGATTTTCAAATTCTGAGGCTCAGCTTGGTGTGAAATTGCAGAGTTCTCAAAAATCCTACCCAGCCCCTCGGGTTGGAAAACCCTTGGAGGCGACCCTGGCACAGCTTGAGTTAGAGTGAGAGCTAAAGAACCAGAGGAACCTTCCAGGCACTGCAGTCACATTCACTGAGTGATTGTAGTTTAAACTTCTGCAGTCTCTTTCCTGAGTCTCATCCTTAAAAGGTGTCAGATAAAAAAGATTATTCTACCTACAGAATGAGCAAAGGAGTTTGGAGACTGCAGAGACTCGGGGAAAGATGAAACTCATAGACATGAAGGAAAAAAAAAAAGGTCAAAAGTGGAAAGGAGGGAGGAAAATGGCTACTGTGAAAGACAGAAAAAAATCACTGGAAATGCTCCCACCCCCACCCAGCACCCTGGCTCCTGTTCTGTGTCAAGTAATTTCTTTGGAAAAAGAGCCAGTCCGAGTACATTGCTGCTCAAGCCCGAGTGAGTGCGTTATAAAAATGGAGAGTAGCATGTAAATCATTCATGGGGACGGGGAAATAAATAACCCTTTATGCCCATATAAATACTTATCAGATGTTCATAAGGGGAATTTACATGGAGTTTTATTCAGTACTGTCAGCCATTCCTCTGTCTTCCATCATTCTTGCCGTGAAGACAATTCAAAATATGGTGGTGGAGAGAGCAACCTTTCCAGAGCGGATCTGCGCCACATCATGAGGAAAGCTCTGAACTTGCCCTCAGTGCTGCTGTTATTTTTATTATGGCTCTCAGCCGAGTGAGATCATTCTTGCTGGTTTGCCTCCCAAGAAATAATGGGAAGCAGTATGTTTAGCCAGTGGATTGATTCAGTGATCTATTAGTATAATCCTGACTCTGCCAATCATCTACTGGGTGACTGCAGGCGAATCACGTCACTTCTTTTGTGCCTCTGTTTCCTCTCTGACCTTCTGCCTGTTTTGTTTATTTGGACTGTAAGTTATTGAGGGCAAGGGCTGCCTCTTGCTGTTTGTGTGGACTGACCATGTCTGGTGCTCTGGGACCTCTGCAAGGCTCCATCTCCAAGTGGTGCTGCATGTAAATAACAACATTCAGCTCCTCCTCTGGACATCACAGAAAGAGAAGGACTTGGCAGTTGTATAAACTGGTGGCAAACTAGAAGGACATGAGGAGAAAGAGCCTCTGCCATGAGCTTTTCTTGTGCTGAACAGAGAGCACAGAGCAGAAAGGTGTTCCCTGCCCCACAGATAATGATGTGAGGCCACTTTGGCCATCACGAGCTGCCCGGGGGGCTCAGCACCAGGATTCATCACTTAGGGACACTTCCTGAACACCAGGGACTGAGCCATACACAGCAATGAGGCAGATCCACGCTGTGTGGCACATGGAAAGTGACTTACTTGGTCCAAAATTAGCCCAAATTATTTGGTGTTTATTGCATCCACTGTGAACAAGGAACTCCAGGGCCAGGTGGAAAACTGTGGCAGCCCAGCCCTGGGTTGTTGAGCTGAGCCTTTGGGTTATGGCCATAATTCCCAGAAGGATTAGGTTGAAAATTCTTTTGGGCTTTGGGCGCTCCGTGTAATGATGAGATCCATACCTGTCACCAGGGCTACACCAGAGATGTTTGCCATCAGTGGCAGTGCTGCCTTTTCCCAAGGGTTTTTAACCATAATTTTGGTTTTGAAGCCCCTCTTCTAGGTTCAGGAGTGACACCAGCAGAAGGTAAGTCTTGGTTGTACTTGGCTTTCCCTCAGTGGACTATTCCTCATGGATACTGTTGAAAACTTGATAATTTTTTCATATAGGGCTTTATTTTTGATAGACCTGACTCTTTTTCTGAGCTATTTCAAACAGCAGATTCTGGGAATCTCTAGAAGTGTCTCTGTTCTGTTTTGGGGGAGATCAGCAATGGAGATGGGCTGTGAATCCCACAGTAGAGCCTGCGATTGCCTTTGCCTGACTGATTCCTTTCTAGTCCCTGGAAAAGGCAGTTTAAAATATGAAAAGAAGGGGATGACCCTGCATTTTTCTCCATAGCTTTTAATATGAAGCTTTTAATACGATTCTTTTCATCATGTTGCTGTGTTTATGTAATTCAACCTCATCTTTCAGAGACTACTATTAATTCTTAACTATAACCTAATAGTTAAGGTCAATTTTGTTTTTTGGATCATCCAATTCAGTTACCATTTACTTGCAATTCTGAAAAGAAAATTTGACCCATCAGGAACAAAAGCATAACAAGTTATGTCCCTTTGTTAAAAATGAAATAAGAAACTTGAAATGATAGATGTTGTTTGATATTTTCCTGATGGGATGATTTATTAAAATAGGAGTTAGGGATGTTCAGAGGTAAAGGAATCTTCTGAAATCATAGGGTGTAAGTATATTATAGAGCAATAATTTGGGTAATGTTATAAACCTGCTGAATGGGAATTTATGGAAGCAGATCCTACTAATTTTAATGGCAGTAACAAGCATAAATTCCTGTGCAAGAAGATTAAACTGAACTCTCCAGTTTTAATTATTGGTGACATCACTTTTTTATTTGTCATGTGTCCTTCTTGGTACTGGAGCCTCAGTGCAACTCTTCAGGCAGACTGGTGAGCAAAGGTTTGTGAGAGCAGCCAATGCCTCTCCTTTTTTGAAAACCACCTCCAAACTGCATGTATTTGTTTTATTATCCATCCTCCATGAGTCCTGCTCAGAGTCTGTATTTATAATATTAAAAAGTACTGCAAAATGAGACTGTGGCTGTGGTGAGCTGCCCCAGCAATTGCCACAGCACCTGAGGTCCTCCACGAGGCACCACCAGCTCACAGAAGTGTTGTTCACACTGGACTGAGAAAAAAGGACCAACCCAGCCTGTAAACCTGGGCTAGTTCTGTATTTCTAGAAGATAATGTAGGGAAACATCCTCAGCTGCCATAAATCAGAAATATTCCATGGAAAAACTTCAGTCAGCTTATTAATTCACTTGAATTTTATGGTGTTACACTTATTTCTGCCAGATGACAGTCTGCCCCATCACTTTTGTCATTGCCAAAGACTGACAGCAGTTAAAAGCTGAACACATTTTTTATTACATGTATGTGTGTATATATATATATATATATATATATATATATATCTGGGTGTACTACATGTTCTGCAAAGGAAACATAAAGTCAAACACTTGGAAAGAACTGGTTTGAAAGTTAAAGCCAATTTAAGCCTGAAATCCAAACATTGATTATATGTTAAAAGGTTAGATAAATAACTTTTAAATTAATTGTGTGTCTGTATGCATACGTGTCTTTTATTTCTTGATGTGTTTCCTTATAATACCTTTGCCTGATATCTGAGATAATTATTGCCTTTCTCTGATATCTGTGTATTTTCAATTTTTGCAGAAAGTTAAATCAGACAGAAACATAAACATAAAATACAGTGGTTAAACGTAAAAAAAAATAAGTACCTGGAATCAAAAGTAGTAAGATCATTGTTGTGAAATTAGAAGAGATTCATCAAAGTAAAAGTAAAAACTGTGACTAAGGACTATGAAAATATAAAGGGATTGACATATGTGGTAATAGGGCAATTAAATCCTCAGCTTTTTCACCGTGATGATTTTATAGCATCTTCTTACTGTTGCCAGTTTGGAAGCTGCCAGCAAATATTTTCTTAATTGCAAAAGGAGACAATATGTGTCCCACTGTTTCATTCATAACATTTGATTAAGTTAAAGAGGCTGCACTTCTATCTGGGAGAACAAAGAGTTGGTGATGGAAATAGCAAAGACACATTGTGTGTTTGAAAAAAGATCCCAGGAACAAATGATTAACCAGAAATTTTACAGGGAAGAAAAAAAAGTCTACTTGTCTTGACAGAATAGCCTGATCCTGTAATAAACCCTCCCAAAGTCAACAGTTCATAAAGTCTTTTGTTCTAGTAAAAGGGTCTTTAATTTTTAACACAAACTCACACTTTGGTATGCATGAGCTTAAGTAAAATTAGAAGACATGTATATAATAGGATTTAATGGATTATCATCTGCATTTTCCAAAGATGTCAGCTTCTCTCGGCTCTGATGGAGTAGCACTTAATGTAAATTTAATTTGAAGTGATGTATGGAGGGCTTGAGGTGGTACTCTGTGATTCCCTAACTGCCTGGAGAGGCTCTGTGGGTAGCATCTGGATTTGGCTGCTCCACATGCCCAGCAGCATCTACTAACTAGGATTAATGAGGTGGCCTGTTCACCAGTGATCCAAAGGAGGTATGCTACATTTACTCCCAACAATATGAATAGGAGGGCCAGTTTCCTTTGGGGGCACACTGTTTGATGAAACTTAATGATGGTCTCGATATTAGGTGTAATAAATATACTGTATAGAAAGCACTTTTGCTTTGTCAGATTTAAATGTTATTTAATCATAAAATGGTGTTTGGCTTAGCGGCGCTGAGTTAAAGCTCATAATGGCCTCAGATGACATCTTTAAAGCTAATGTTTTGCCTAAGTTGGGAAATAAAGTACCAACTCAAAAGATCTAGTATTTACCTTTGAGACAATTAATTTTTTTTTCAGTTTGGGGAAGAGAGAGAGGAAATCTCTGCTTGCTTGCAAAGTTGTGAGACGGTCTTTAAAAATATCTTTGCTCTTACCTCAATGTGTTTGTGTAGAAATCAACAGCTATTAACTTTTAGGCAAAACTTCTCTGTGTGGTCTCAGCCTCATTTACACGTCAGAATTGTATTTTGCCTTTGTGTCTAACTGAGCATTCAATGAATTCTCAGCTAATTTCAAATTCCCTTTGTCATCATGGTTTTCAGCCAAAAGTCTATAATAAATGGTCAGAAGATGAGCTGAGACTGAATGAATAGTGAGTGGTATTCATCAGCCAAACATAGAGTCCAGATCCAATTATATGTATTCATTAAGTGATAATGATATCATGGTCTTTAACTAGGAAGAAAAGAGTGTAATTGAATAATAACAGTTGTACAATCCCAGCGGAACACACTTTCCATCCCAGCACAGCGACCCTCGGGGATGATGCAGAATTGATGGAATTCTATTACTCTTTGATAGATTTATTATGAAGGGCTGAGTGGACTTGCTACTCCACTTTGTCACTCACACTAATCAGTATCGTAAGGCCCCGAGCGTGCAGGCTTTTGTATCCCTTTGACAAAGACAAGGTTAGGGGAGGATGACAGACACCCAGACCTTTACAAACCCATACCGCAAGATGAAATGGGCCAGCTGAGCTCTGAGCTGGGACAGAATTTTAATTTGTTTATCAATGGCTCACATGTGCAACACCATAAGGATATTTGTCAGAGGAGTAACACTGAAGCTAAACTCTTTTGTTTGGCAAGTGGAGCTTGGAAAAATATTTATTGAACTGTAAAAAACAGGGTAAATGAAAGGAAGGTGAAAAGTCTAAATGGAGTGGAAAATAACTTGCATTACTGTGCATAAAGTATGAGGAGGATGGGTATCTTTGTCTACTTTTGTTTGTTTCTGTTGAAGGAAATTTGCTCACAAACTACAGTCTGATCTCTGGTTGATTTAGATTCTGGGGGGGACTCAGACAAAACACAAGTGGGCAAAATGAATTTCAAGTGTTGCTTTTTATTGCTGTTTATTTATAAGAAGCTTCCAGTTCAGGCAGATGGATTGCTCTCCTGCTTTTTCACTATTAAAATCCAGCAAAGTAAATAAAATACCCTGGCCTTAAAAGCTGGAACTTGTAAATACAGTCTTGGATTTATAAAAACAATCTTGTATGTGTTCAAGCGTGGCTGTTTCTCCTATCCATCGTTCCCATTCAAATGCAGGCAATGGGCTCTGTCAGCATGGTCAGTAGCTATCAGAGCCCTCTGGATTCAGGGAAACAGACAATTTGTTGTGCTTCTGATCCCAACAGGAGCTGCAACCAACATTGGCATAAACAAGGCAGTGCATAGGAGCCTGCTGCCAGGGTTTGTTTTTTGTCAGTGTTGTTGAATGATAGATATTTCCATCTTTTCTTCTCTCTAAATTGCTTTCCCTTGGCTTTTTTTAGCGTGGCATTCTGCATTCTAAGAGGCACTTGACAATTCAGTGTCTGGGTTCAGCGTCCCTGTCCATAGAAACAAGTAAGTTGAGTGGTGCTGTGTCCTGGGTGGAATTGCCATGCCAGTGCCTCTGCCCTGGTTGGGATTTGTGTCAGAGGCAGCACAGTCAGCTGTGACCACAGCAATTGCCTGAGCTGGCATTCACTGTGGGCAACGAGGAGCAGGGACACCAGTGACCAGAGCAGAAAACATTTGGGACATTAGAAGACCTTAATTTCCCACATTTTGTGCCGTGGATTCTCTCTTTAGGGCTCTTCTCCCACAGAAGCTCTTTTTTCCCCCTCTCCAGCCAGAGGCACAATGGTGGGGCTGTGGCTGTGGAGCTTGGTGGCCCTGCTGGGTACATCTAAACAGCCAGCTCAAGGTGTATCTGGAGCCTGGGAGGACCTGCCCACGCTGGTTGTTACCCTGCCAACAAAATCGGTGAAGGGAAGAAGACCCAGGTCTGGCCATATGCAGCAATCACAGACCTGCTGGCTGGCTGGTGCTTGGGTCCTGTGCCCAAGCCTGGTGTAGTATCAGCACAGCTACTGAGTGTTTTATGTTTTGTCTCTCTTCTTCCCTCTGTATAAGTAATTCTGAGGCCAGGCACTGGATCCTTGCTCTCTTCCAGGACCCGCCACATCCATAAACTCCGTGCTTACTGGGGTTCACTGAATTTATTTGGTTAAGGTGCCAGGGAGTCAGTGAATATTTCAGAACTGAAAATGACTGCGCTACAAATCAGACCCCCGTGACAACAGCCCTTCCCTTGCACAGTACAGCTTTGTGTCTGCTTTTGGGTTGCATGATGACAGCTTTCCCATACAGGCACTTCTTTTACTTCTTCATCTTGCACAGTCATGGGCACGGTGAACAGATGGCAGCGTTTTGCATCTGTTTTGCAAGAGGAAGCCCTGAAAATTCTGTAAATGGAGCACAAGAAGGGTAATCCTTTTCAGTGCCAAGTGTTGTGATGACAGCATGGAATCTCACAAGCCTCCCTTGCCTCTCCCAGGGGCTGCCACCACTGCCTGGGAGCAGCCACCTCCTGCCCGGCCCTGCTTTGCTGCCTTTCCTCGGCAGTGGCGATCAACAGGCGCAATCAGGTGCGGGGGGTGTGAGCAGCCCCGCTCCCGAGGGACGCGGAGCAGATGTCACCAGCAGCCTTCTGCCGCCTGCGCAGGGAGCCCCTCGGTGCCTGCCCAAAAACCCGAGCGCCCTGCACGGGCTCAGCGCCTCCCTCCCAGCCAGGTGGGCACAGGAGCGGGCAGCCCCAGGACCAGGTGTGGGCAGGGAATGTGTTGGAGCTGGGCAGTCTGAGCAGCAGGAGTGGCACAGCGGCCTTCACTCGGAACGCCTTCAGCGCAGCGGGGCAGGAGCAGATCCAGCTGAGAGGGGAGTTCCCTCTGTGCTGCCAGGAGGAGGCGATGGGCTCGGTCTCTCGGCGCTTACAGGCCCTGAGGTCAGTGGAGTTCCCCTGATACTCACTGCTGGAGCTGAAGGCAGAATTAACCCCCCGTGATTTTCAGATGGAATTCACCTCTGGATACAGATGTGCTCAACAAACAGGCCAACAGGAGTCATTCAGCTGGATGTTCTTTCACAGCAGATATCAAAATAATGATTTTTTTTGGACCAGATTTTTGTTATAGATGACATCAAGCTCCTTGGGGAGCAAGGATTCATGTTCCTGGGAGAGTCCAGCTGTAGGGAACAATCTGTTCCTTTGGGATCTCCACAGTGCTGTAGTGGAGGAGCCCCAGCCCTGCTGGCAGGGCTGCTCCAGGCTCCTCGTGCTGCAGCTGACTGGGGTGGATGTCTGCAGTTCTGCCAGCAAAATGGTGTGGAACCTGTTCCTGTGCCTGTCCTGGGATTTACTTCCCACAAGACAGTACAGTGTACACTAGCTGACTTATCTGTGAACCGTGGAAACATTTTGAAAAGGTAAAGCAGACAGTACACTGAAGAATCATTTGTCACAAGTAATTGCAGGCAGTCAGAAAGAGCAGGGAGAGTATATGAATCATGACGTAAAAACAGTGAAGGGCAGGCATTTAGTCTGGTCTGTGGCTATAAGTGCAGTGACACAGGTTAGTCCTGGCATGATATACAAATGTTATGTGCAGAGGGACAAGTACAATGAATAAAGAATCCCCGTTTTCTCATTATCTCATGCAGCAGAGAGGTTTTTTACTTCACACATAACTCATAACTTTTAGTAGGCAGGAGATGGCTACATTGAATTAGTGAGAACATTTTGTTTCCTGAATTTAAATATTCTCCCTGTGACAATTTATTTCTAGTGTAAAATCCTGGTAGGATGCAGAGAGACAGGGAAATTAGCCCTAGCAGCCATTTCAGCTGGCCAGGGCTGGGCACCACAGACCCACCACCACCAGAGTCTGGCAGCTTGGCTCTGGCAATCCTGACAGACCATCAGGGGAAAATATTGATCAGGTTTGGCAATTTCCTGGGCTATAAACAGGGGAAGAGCTCTAAATAAGGAGGATTAGGGGAAAAAAATAGTGTAAAGAATTAGGAACAAACAAGACAACATTTTTTTTTATGCTTTTGCTTCATAAATGAGTGTTTCCATTCTGAAATATTAAAAATAACAAAATCCATGCAACTTAAATAAGGAGAGAGGTGTATTTGGATTTAGAGGGAAACCTATCATTGGAAAGGGAACAGCTGAGTGAGTAATCATGTACAATGCTATTGCTTATGAATTTGTTATAAAGGTAGACAAGAGTGGGAACTTCTTAGGTCTGCTTCAGGAATTTATTATTTATGGGCAAACACATGCATGATACATAATAACTTTTAGTCGTTCTGTAATTCTCTCCACTCAGACATCTCAAAATTATCTGTAAATGCAGGTAGAGTTATTAGCTCCTTTTCAGAGGCTGGCCAGCAGCTGTCCATGAGGAAAGGCTGGGTTGAGGTGCAAATGTAGGAGCTTGGAGTTCCAGTGCACAACTGGACAAAACATCTGTGAGTGGGGGATAAATTGATTCCTCTCACTCCAGTTTTGCATCATGGTAACTCAAAGGGTTGGCGCTTCTGGTTCACAGTCCAACTCAGATTTAATCAAAGCAGTTATCACCATCGTTTCTCCCCCATAAAAAGGTGACAGACAATTTTCAGCCTAAAAAATTTGCATAATCATGTGAATAACAAAAAATATTTTAAAGTATCCACAACCTATCAAAAATAAACGGTATTGGGTAGTGGAATAAGGAATTAATGGCTGAGCTTGATCATGGAGCAGTCCATCAGCTTTCCCCTTTCTGCTGACAGCCACTTGTCCTGGTGATTCCTGTAAATGAGCAGCCCAAGCTAAAAGTTCTCATTTTCGAATGAAAATGGGAGGGGAAAAAGTTCCCAGAAAGTTGAAATATCCTGGTTTGACATTTTCAGAGCAAAAAGTGGAAATTTCAAATGTTGAAATTACTTTTCATTTCAAATATTCAAATTCTGTATTATATTTGAATGTTGTTAAGAGATAAAAAGGTCAAATTCTAAAAGGCCATGTTAGAATTATTATTTCAATTTTGCACTGAAACTGTTTCCCATGTTGTACAAATTTTCCTTCATTGAAAATTTCAGGTTTCATTTCTGATTGTAACAAAGACAAATGTTCAAACTTCAAAATCCTCTGCTCAGTTCTTCTCTCTCTTTCCTCAGAATATTTCTCAGCCTGAGTTGTGAGAAGCCCAGTGGAATCAGCCAAGAATTTTTAAGAACCAAAAAATGTTCTTAAACCAAGACATGAATTAGGCTTTTTTTTTGGAATTCACAAACAGAATCAATGAATTAGAACTTTCTGTTGGTGAATAAAATAATAAATAAATCCTAAGCTTCAACGAGTCAGACAGGAAAAAAACCCAAACAGTCCCTACTTTTCCTCAAGTTTTTTTCTGTATAAAGAAAAAAAAAAGCGCCAAGGATCTTTCTAGATGTATTTGTGCATGTTTATATTCTAAAGGCCAAGTTCTGCTTTACTCTAATTACCAGGCTTCCATTTCCAGTTTTGAGATTACAGACATCAGTCCCTATAGTTTTACCTCCTTTCCATTTTGTCTGGAATTGGCTGTCATCTTACCTGTCCTCTCTCATGAAATGTGGATTTTCCTGGCTCTGATCTTTGCAGTAATTGTGTTATTGTCTGGTTATTTCTGTCTTGGGTTACTGTGGTGGGGCAAATCTGCAAAAGACCCCAACTCTAAATTTCGGTGGAACTGAAATCTCACCTTCATCTGGGGCTGCATTCAGCACTAAATTCCATAATCCATGAATTTTTTCCCCTTCTCGCCGATGCCGTGTTTCTCCTTTGTCAAGCAATTGCAGCAGCTACCTTTGAAGTGAAGGATCAAGCTCCAAATCTTACTGTTTTACAAGGGAAAAGAGATTTGGAATGTCAGGTCTTTTTCAGCCTTAACAATAACATCACTGCCAGCAACTCTATAACAAGGACTGTTATACTCCCACTCCTCCTTAGTGGCAGAAATTGGGCTGCTTTATGTTCCTGCTCAGACATTTCCATTCATCTCTGCCTTGCTTTTAATGGCCCAATCTGCACGGCTCTCGTTAGTCAGTGTTTACATTCATGGTCCATTTGGGTGGAACGATTTCTCACCTGAGAGCTGCACAGCAACTCTTCTGCTTGGGCTTTGTGCACTCGGTGCCTTTTGTGCTGGATCGGGCTATGGGTGGCCTCGTGTTTTCAGGTGTTGGTGGCTCTAAGGGTTGGGTGCTGCTGTGGCAGCCCCAGCCTGGCTGGCACAGGGTGAAGGGTACAGACAGGTCCTGTCACTGTACTCTGCTTGTGGAAGGGTCCCTGTCACCTGAGTGTGCTCTGAGTGCACTTTTACCTCCAGGATTCGCTCCCTTCAGAGACAATTCCGTGGGTAATCTAGACACATAAATAGATGAAGGTTATTCTGGGTGTCAGATCATCCTGTTTTTTCAGGATTCTAGGAAAAGGTTGGGAAGAAAGGTGGAAGAAAAAAAAGGGATGGAAAATTACTTTCTGAGCTTATTATAATGTATCAATGAGGCATAATCTCAGTTGGTNTGGAACTCTGCCCAGCCTCTGTTCACAAGGCATCAGTCTGGGCATGGTGCTAATAGTGCCAAGGTTGTGGGATCAATCCCTGTATGGGCCATTCACTTCAGAGTTGGACTCAAGATCCTTGAGAGTTCCTTCCAGCTCAGAATATTCTGTGAATCTTCTTTTCCTGAGGCTGCCAAACACTCCTACCTTTTCATCTGTGGAGTTTTCCAGCCTCAGATGTAACTGAAGAAACAAGTTAATATTCTTACTGCCAACAAATAACCCATCAGAGGTGATTTTTGAAGACAATCAGAATACAGTGATTCTCCCACCAAAGGGTGTCTGAATCAGGCACCTGCAATATGCAGGTGTAACTGTAACAATTGAACAACTGAGACCATTTTGTTTCAGTTAAAATCTTAGTGAACAGCTGTTAATTCAAAATTATTTGGGTTTAAATTTTATTTGATGTTATTTATTTTTGGGAGGGGTAATTTGGCTATTTTTTTAATTGAAGTTGGTTTAAATTGTGCATCTCAGCTGCTGATTTAATTTAAATTTAATAAGAGCTATTATAGAATAATTAGATACCAAAGGACTAATAAGAATGTTTTTAAATTTAACAGTGGTACTGCACTCTCATAAACACACTCTTAATAATTGATTGATCTTTAATCACACAGCATTTTTGTGAAACTTTTATTAAATATGATTCAGATATAATTTAAACTGAATCAAAGAGATACTCAGACATCTATTACTGTAGAACAGCAGTTCATCTTGCCAATATGTTCTGGGGAACAGAGAGGCATTGCTACATCAATGATCAGCACTTCACATGTTTAATTTTCTGCTCACCATGTCCTTTTAAGTGGCTTTATAATGCAAATAAATGATAATAATGGTGTTATATATTTCCATTAAGAGTTTGGATACCAAATATCAGCTTGTAAACTTTCTGTAACTGCAAACCTAAAGCCCATGAACAAATCCCAACTTCAGTTAAGAACTTGAAGCATAGGCCTAGTTTTTAGGGAGCTGTTGGTGGATTTGTGAGGGGCAGAATTTCTCAGCCAGCCAAAGGGTCACAAAAGACAATCAGGGAAATCTGAAAACTGAGAACACCATTGCCTGAGGAAAAGCCTCCTCTTAGCCTTCTGTTCTCTCATCCTGCATGCTTAAATATTCCCTGCCAGCTTTGTAAACCCTTGCACCAAGCCCCTGTTGTTACCTTGGGGCAGGTGTAGTACCTTCCAGTGAGGTTTTTATGCAGTATAAATCTCCCCAAGCCAGAACAGGTGTCATGCCTAATTGTGTGTGCCTGTCCCCCTCACGTAACTTAACCTTGCAGGCAGCAAGTGTTTGTGTTGGAATCTCTTGGCACAGGGTCAAGGCATTGGGATGTTTTTAAGAATCCCTGGATCTGCATTTCTGTGAATTTGAGTAATCTCAGCATCAGAGGGGCTACTCCAAAGGGAGCAGGTCTGGGTTGTGGTCACTGTTTCCTCTCAGCCTCCAGCTCCGAGAGCACAACTGCTGCTGTAATGAGTCATTAACCAGCTCAGCCACAAGAGCCAAAGAACCTGCCACTAGAACTCGTTAGGCTGATCAAATCAGCAGCCAGCTCTGCACTAACCTGTGGCTACCTGCACAGTTGTGTTGGCTGCTCCAAGGGGGCCAAATCTCCAGTGTGGTCCTGTGCCAAGTCACCCTTCCAACAGCATCCTTACTCCTTCCTTCTACACAACACAGAGCAAATATCCTGATCTCAGGGGTCACACAGGCTGGTTGGAGTTTATCCTGCTCATACACTGCTGCCTGAAGGTTCCATTTATCCCAATCCAAACTGGGATTCCCTGTGCCAGGCTGTTCTTGAAGTGAAGGGGTAACTCATGTCCTGTACTGCTCTGTCAGATATTATGAAGAGGGAATATTAGAGACAACAAAGTATTTGTTGTTCTAAAACTGGGAGGGTTGCTGAACTGCAGCAAGGGAAATTTGGAAGGTTTTAGCCCGTTTTGAAAATGAATTTGTACATGACAAATGGTGACATTTATAAGCTGTTGGAGAGGGCCCTAAAATAAAGAGAAAAAAGGTCAAAAATATGAAGACCAGCCTGGAAAGAGACCAGGAGGAAAGACATGAATAGCAAACCCCTCCCTGAAATGCAGAGAAGTAATACAAGACAGCCAAGAACATTCCCACTGGTGGATTGTTTTTTGCTCTGACCCTTCTCAGAACGTTTCATGTAGTTCTGCTGCTTCACAAAACTCTGTTGTCACACAGCAAAAAAGGCAAAGGTCTCTAGAGCAAAACCTTGCAGCTCAAGGTGAAGTTCTGCCTTAGAGGGGTTCCTCTGGCTCACCAAGACTCCTCAGCTTCGTATGGAAAACCAGTACAGGCTCAACAGGAGCATCAAGGGATGCACAAAAAGCTGACACTCAATAAACAGAATTTGGCCTGTTATGTTTGGTGTTTTTATATCTAAGCCTTTGGTCTGAGAACCCCCAACATCCAGTGAATATTCAGTTTTTGCAGAATCACTTTTCAGGAGGGAATTACTGAAATTTCATTGAAATCTAGACATTGTTAGTAGTTACTTAGTATTATTTAGTATAATATTTTTTACCTTTTTTTTTTTACTTAAACAAAAGCATTTCAGATAGAACTGGCAACCTCACTGTGATTGGAGAAGGAGGACTTCTGAGTCAGGGTAGTCAGTACCTTCCTTTCTGTAGCTCTCCTGCCCTGATGTCCTGTAGAAATGCAAATAAACACTGTACAGGTGGCATGTAAGAGCTTGAAGTGTGAAAACAAGGAATTGAAAACCTGGGGGACTACCTTTTGCTTCTGTTTTAGACAGCCCTGGCATCTTGGCTGCAACTGGATTATTACTTTCACTCTTGCTGCATTCTTGTTGAGGTTTCAGTGAAATACATTTTTCACTTTCCCTTCGGAATAGCTGACACTATTGTGGTATCACAGTATGCTGCTAAATAGCTGATTCCTGCTCTCTGTGTGGGGTGGTATTCCTCAGGAATCCCAAATAAATCTTCAAATAAAGAATGCTGCCTAATGTCAAATTATCATTAGGAACACAGATCTGGAGAGTCCATTAACAATACCATAAAATGTCAGTAATATGCCTGAGATCCTTTAAAACAAATCCTTTCACAAAGGGAAATCACTCTCTGGCACCTGAACTGGCTGTGGACAGAGAACCATATCCCACAGGATTTTGCTGTTCTCAAGTGGATCCTATTTCCTCTGAGATTTGAGTGTGGTATAAATGGCAACTTTCTGTAGTTTCCAAGACCTATAACAATCTCTTCTCCCACTTTATTTTAACAGCCCTAGTAAATAATGGTCTGTTGTGACTGGGAGTGTTACAGCTGTGGGGTTTGTAAGCACAGCAGAACTTTCTTCACTGCTGGTTAGCACAGATGGAAGCAGGAGCAATCCAGAGCATGTCAAGAATCCCTCTCTCTCTTGCATGGATAAGCTTAATAAGGCAAACTTGTTGTTGAGGGAAGGCACTCAACTGATTCCAGAAACAATTAGGAATTACACCAAACAAATAAGCCTTGGTGATTTGAGTTACTTGGGTGATCCACCTGATTCACCTGCTAAAATAACATTTCCCTTAGTTATAGACTTGTTGTTTTCTCACTGAGTTGGAGCAAAAGCTGGCAGAAAATCACTTCTCTTTATTCATTTTAAGTGTTACAATAGGTGCTCATAACTACAGTAGAGCTGTTAGGAGATGGGGGTCAGGGTTATGAAAATCAACAGAGAATTTGAATGCCCAGATGCAGAAGTCTCTGATTTTTACCACAAGTGCCAAGCTTTTTTTCTGAAAAGTAAATTTAGTGGTGGATGGTGATACTGTGATTTGGCTGTTAGCCAAATTGGCTACTACTTTTTATTCTTCTCTAAAATAAGTTTTCCAAGCTCTTTATGGGTTACTGCTGAATGAGATGTGATCAGTGCACAAAGCAGAAAGGTAAATTTGGAGTAATTTTTACTTTGTGATCACAGAAGTCACCCTGGCTGTATGTTCATACCTGCAGTTTTATAAGGCATATGATCATGGATTTATGTGGTTAATTTTTATTGTAGTTTATGTTTTGTTAAATATATATTGTATTAATATATATACAAGATAAAGGAAGGGCAAATAAAAATCCTGTTGTCTGGCCAAGAGAATTCTGCTGCCAGCTCTGAGTATTGCTTGAGAAACCAGAGACCTAAAATGATGTTACACAGCCATAATTCAACTTTAATCTACTTTAAAGAAACAAGCCACTTGATTTTATATTACAGCAAAATAACCCCCAACCCTACATTCAAAGGATATTGCGGTGAGAGAATCCTGCAGAAAAAAAAAAAAAGGAGATAATGATTTTAATTATGTTATCTCTAAGTGCTGTGCTGTAACATAAAATGGAACTAAATTAGAGTTGTTTGAAGCAAACTTAATTCTGGTATTCCTGAATGGGAGTGTTGGAGTTGATGATTTTAAAGCTGATTTTATTATCTGGCTGTTAAATAGACAAACTGGGTCTGACTGGAAAAATCTTGTAGGAAACACTGTGGAACTACATCCTGTTTGTCCAAAGAGCTGGTACCTTTGGCTTCACCACAGTGACTTGGAATTTGGGTTCATGGATGTGAGTCACACTTTGTCACTGGATCTCACAGATTCTTTCTGCAAGTAGAGGAATTGTGACTTTCAAGAAGCCTGGATTCCCTCATGTTTCAAACTATGGTCAGTCTTTTTCCCAGTTTTCTCATTCCAGCCCTGACCACTTCTCTACTTTAGGTTTTCTTCTTGGATCAGTCTCTCCCAAATATTCCTTGCTTCTAATCCACTGCTCCCTCCTTCCCCACTCTGTGTTGTCCCAGCTCTTTGTCCTTACGTGGAAATTTCCTCTAATTCAATCTCAGTTTCTCTCTAAACCTCATCATCTCAGCTAATAAAGTTCCTCATCATCTATCAGTGGCCCCCTAATTTCCCACTTGTTTCTTTCAGTCCTGGATTCCCTGGGCCACTCCTTTCTGCCAGCTCCTCCAAGACTCTCACCAGCTCTCTGTCCTGCTGTGTACTGCTCGATGGTGCCCCTCTCTGCCAGCCACGGCTTTTGTCTCCTGGCTGTACCCCTGCTTTTGCTGCCTGGGTGCTGGGAAGCAAATAACTGATGGTAGTGGAAGCAGAGAGTGAAACTTCTTGGAACTGACTTCATGAAACTGGATTTCAGTTTCTTCAGTTCTTCTTTTTATTTCTGTGTTTTAGTGTTGGCATCAAATATTTAATGTTTCTGACTTCTAAACAGAGTTCAGGAGAGGGTAAAAACGAGGCCGTGTGAGCTGCCAGTGGGGAGAAGGCTTGGAGGAGATGCCTCCCCCGCCCGGAGCTGTGATCTGGGCGCTAACCAGGAGGTGGGGATATTCCATGGGAGGATGGAGCAGGGAATCCGCGCAGGGATCCTGCTCAGCGCTGCTGCTGCTGCGCGGCTTCACCGAGGAACAGGGGAGGGGGGAAACAGAGGCCAGAGTGGGCAGCAAGGCCAGAAAATCCCCAGTCTGTTCACACCGAATTTTTTTTTTTTCAGTTTCTGGCTTAAAACTTTGGATTGCCTGACAACGGATAATTAAGTAATTTTGTAGCTTTGCAAGTGTCTGTAAAAAAGGACGCTGAGGTCTATAGGAGTTTGCAATGCCACCAGGACCAAGATTTCTCAATGCTTGAGGGCTTCTGTCACCACTGCAATGTCTGCAATGGTGCTGAGCCTTTCTGGAGAGCCATATCCATAGCTGTGGGTTCAACTAGTGCATTGGGTTCCCTTTTTCCAGCTGCAAGGATCCAGAAGTGCACCTGCATGGGGTGCCCTCTTTCACCCTTGAAGGGAACCCACCAGGAAGCCAGAGAGGGATTCTCACCTGGGTCTGTAATGACTGGACAAGGAGTAATGGGTACATATTGAAAGAGAGGAAATTTAGATTAGACAGTAGAAGGAAATTTTTTACCGTGCGAGTGGAACGGTGGAAACCTCATCTCTGGCAGTGTTCAAAGCCAGGCTGGATAAAGCCTTGAGCAACCTAGGAGGTGTCCCCACTCGTGGCAGGGGGTTGGGACTAGATAATATTTAAGGTCTATCCCAACCCCTTAACATTCTATGATTCCATGGATTTGTGGATCAAACCATTGCTGAGCACCCTCAGGGGCCAGCCCTTACCCAGCAGAGTGCTGGCAAACTGGAACAGCTCGGCAGGGGCTGTGGGTGGGGGTGCTGGGGAGGCAGGGCTGGGTGCTGGGGAGGCAGAGCTGGGTGCTGGGGAGGCAGGGCTGGGTGTGCTGGGGAGGCAGAGCTGGGTGCTGGGGAGGCAGGGCTGGGGGTGCTGGGGAGGCAGCCTGCCCTGGTGGAGCTTGCATCCTGCCCTGGAGCAGTGATAAAATATGCAGGAGGTGGCTGCTGTGTCCAGGGATGTGCTCCATGGAGACAGAGTGATTGGAACCATTCCGACAGCAACCAGAATGCCAAGTACCCCCCTGCTCCTTGGGCTTCTTTACCAACTAGATCCATTAAAGCCAAAGATAACCCAGTTCCAAAGCAGCTCACCCCCAGTAACAATTCAGAGAACACATGGGATGAAAAAATAATGTAGCTAAAAAGTCATAAAAATGAAGCCTATTTGATTAGATCCAAACCAGTGGCATCAACTGATTTTGCTCATTTAACCTGTCTCCTGATCACAGTACAGCCATCATTTAGCTGCAGGGTGGATGTGTTCATACTGAACTATTAATCTGTTTCAAAATGCCATAACATTTCCATGAAGAACTTCCTAATTTTTTTTTCAGAAATTAAATGTCTGTTTAAAGTTCATTCCCTCCTGCTGCAACTAATTGAAATGAGATTTGGTTTATCTTTATGACAAGAAAATGAGATTGAGTTTCATAATAATAACAATAATGATAACTCTATAGATTTTAGGACTAGCAGTTAATAATTATAGTAATATGTGGAGATTAGAAAAGAGTAATGCAGCATAAACAGTCCATTGTTATTTGTTGAGATATGGGATTACGTATCAGTTCATACCATTTTTCTGGTTTTGTGTCTGTTTTCAGTTCTCATTGAATTTTAGACAAGTGCATTAATTAATTTCACCCCAGTATCTGGTAGTTTAAGTAACCTTTTGTGAACTAGTGCTCAATCTCAGCCTTTCTAAATGTGGATTTTTAAAAGGCAAAATTCTTGAAAAGCAAAAAGCTGAGGAATATAAACATTAATCATTCATCTGTCACCTCCTTTCTCCTGGGGGTAAATGATCAGGAATTGGCCTTGTGGGTGACTGGAGCAACCTGAAGGTGAACCTGAAGTCCATCATTCCCAGCTGGGGCTGGGAAGGGGCAGAAAGGATCCCTGCCTTGCCCAGACTCTGCTGGGGGTTTGCATGGCAGGGCAGGAGTCCTGGGGACACTTCCCAGTTCTCCTTGAGGAAGGGTTTCTAACCCAAAATCTTTCAAACCCTTGCAAGCACTGGTAGAATGAGCTCCCTTGAGAATTGCAGTGATTGTGTTGTGCCAAAATCCACTGCTGGAGAAGAGCAGATTGTTCTGGAAATGTCTTGCTACATTTGTATGTGTATGTGCTGTGTCTATAGGTGTATATATCTATATACATATCTACATGTATTTTATTAGGTGTATACATCTATATACATACATGTATTTTAGTGATCACTCAAAATTTTGTTAGTTGTCCTTTAAACTATCCTAGAAGTTGTTTTACTGTTATAATTTTGGTTATTTCACAGCTAATGCTGCTTATTAAAAGGGTAATGATTTGAGGAAGAAAAGCAGCAATATAGCTCTAAAATTAAAGGGTACATTCCAGAGGAGAGCTACATGTTCATTTTCCTCATGACAGTTTTCCTTTTTTTGTTTTACCTGCTTTGATTGTCTTTATTCACTGAAATTTCAAGTTGTATGTGGAAAACCTCCATATATGGAAAAATACAACTACCTTGAATCATATTCCCTTGATCCATGATGAGATTTACCTTATAATATAAATAACCCATTGATTGCAAAGGGCTTGTTGGGAAGTAAGGCAGTGTTTAATGCCAGTCCACAAAAATCTGGTCCATAGTGCTTTGAATTGTAACACCTTCTTATGATAGGAGTCCAAGAAAACTAAGGAACCAGCAAGCACAGCCCCGAGGTTTGTATTTTAAATTATTTATATTGTCTGTAGAAGACATGGGAGAAAATCTGATTTGAGACTCCTGACACTTCAGGAAATTCAGATTTCTCAACCAAAACAGGAGCTAAAAAATCACCTTACAGCCCTCCATCCCCAGTGGGCACAGAGCAGAACAGGGATGGTAAAAGCTCTCAGCACACTTAGATTTAGGAGCTTTTTACCTTTGGGACATGCCCCCACCCCCTGTGTGCCTTAGAGGAGGAAGGCTGAAGGTTTGTTTGGGATGGGGGTGAGCTGCCAGTAATGCTGCCTGTGTAGTGTGGCACCATGGCTTGGGGAGGAAGGGAATTGTTGTCATTGGAACTGGGGTCTCCAAGGGGAACTCAGCTGAGCCCTTTTGGGTGGCAATGGAAAGAATTTGTTGACACAAAGGACAGTTGGCTATGATGGCTCTTTCAGATGTTTATGTTTTGTTGTGTAAATGCATGTTTATCAGCTTTTTAAAAATGCAGATTAAACACCGAGCACTACATTAAACTTGGGGAAGAAAACACCACATTGACTCAACAAAGCACTGCCCCTTCTTTTGAGCTGATGGGTTCCTTTGTGCCAGAAGGTGTTTGGACAGTGTTTAATGTGAGTATTGCATAACCAAGTAGGCAGCGATGCTGTGACAGAGCTGAGGCATCACAGGAGATGCAGGACAAACAGTGCCTGGGCAGCGTCCTGAGGATACAGACTCAAAGATCGCTCCTATTGCTGTGCTGTCAGGGTTCCAGCTGTCCCTGAGGGTACAGACCCAGATATTACCCCTATTGCTGTGCACTGGTTCCAGCTGTCCCTGAGGGTACAGACCCAGATATTGCCCCTCTTGCTGTGCACTGGTTCCAGCTGTCCCTGAGGGTACAGACCCAGATATCACCCCTATTGCTGTGCACTGGTTCCAGCTGTCCCTGAGGGTACAGACCCAGATATCACCCCTATTGCTGTGCACTGGTTCCAGCTGTCCCTGAGGGTACAGACCCAGATGTTGCCCCTCTTGCTGTGCACTGGTTCCATATGTCCCTGAGGGTACAGACCCAGATATCACCCCTATTGTTGTGCACTGGTTCCAGCTGTCCCTGAGGGTACAGACCCAGATATTGCCCCTCTTGCTGTGCACTGGTTCCATATGTCCCTGAGGGTACAGACCCAGATGTTGCCCCTCTTGCTGTGCACTGGTTCCATATGTCCCTGAGGGTACAGACCCAGATATTGCCCCTCTTGCTGTGCACTGGTTTCAGGGTGGGAATGAACGTGCTGCCTTGGAGCTGGAAACCAATCCACTGTTTAATAGGAAGTGCTGCCTTCCAAACTGTGCGTTGGATTTTGTCTGTGCAAGTTCACTGACTTTAGTGGGACCAAGTAGCTTCAGCAGAATAAGGTTTTGCCTGAGAGAGTCTTTTACACATCCTGTTCTGCTTCCAGAGCTGCAATCTATCTGCTCTGGCTATTCCTGCTGACTCATGGCAGGTTCAGTGAAGAAAAACTCTCTCTGTTTCTTCATTACCCCTGTGATTACCTTGTAGCATGGACACGTTGGCTCCAATCACCTCTTAGGGTGGTGCAAATGAGAAATGACTCCACTGTAGGGATTGGGTGGAGAGACACTTCACACCTGTACCAGTGAGGAAAAAAAACCAGTAATGCCATTGGCCAAATCACAGAATGCTTTGGGTTGGAAGGGATCATTGAGCTCCACGCCCTGCCATAGGCAGGGACACCTTCCACTATCCCAGGTTTCTCTAAGCCCTGTCCAAACTGGCCTGAAACACTTTCAGGGATGGGGAAGCCACAGCCTCTCTGCGCAATTATTCCTGAAGGACAGAACTTAGCTATAAGGAGTTAAAAATGGTTTTTAGGAAAAATCAGGAAATAGGTAATTTGTTTTTTGCAGCTTAGTTACTAAATAATGAAGATTATTTCAGTGCTCTGTAGGCTGAAGAATCAGGTCCAATTATTTCTCTTAAACCCTCCAGTTTAGGGGAATCAGAAGTGTTATGCCTTCTCCACATCATTCCACAGCTTCTG
Source organism: Leptocoma aspasia (assembly GCA_013399835.1). Lineage (NCBI taxonomy): Eukaryota > Metazoa > Chordata > Aves > Passeriformes > Nectariniidae > Leptocoma > Leptocoma aspasia. The sequence goes on along the minus strand of VXAX01007079.1, from coordinate 443,278 downwards.
TCAGCACTGCTTCCTGGAAGATCCTCTTTCCAAGGATTATGCTCAGTACCTTTCTGAATGCCTAAAAAGATTTTTTCTCTCTTTAAACCTTTCACCCTCATCATCCCAGGAAGTTTTGCAGAAGATGAGATGAAAACACTCTTGGAAACCTTCAAGTGGCCAGGCTGGTTTGCGTGGCAGCTCATGGGGACCGCTGTGTCCCCTCCAGCCCCCTCCCACACGGGGCTCTCACATGAAGGAGCACAATCAATAGGCCACAAGGGCAGCCCCAGAATACATTTCCAAAGGCACGTTCTTGGCTGTCTTCACAATAGGAGATATAATGACATTGCTGACATGCAGTGGCACTGAAAGCCTTCTGTAATAGGGCTGGTCAATTTTTTCTGTGTTTAAAGGAAAATGAGGTTTTCTACTCTGAATATTTTTCCTGACAGGTGCCCACTTTCCTCTGAGCATGACAGTGTCTTGTTAAAACACAACACTTCCAAAGTGATGTGTTTAATTTGAAAAGTAATGTTTTTCATTTTTTGTTACCTGACAAGAAGAAGGAATTTTGCCAGGAGAAGACACTGATGCAGATAGGAAAAAAAGACATAATTTTCTTAGGAAACAAATTACTGTTTTCTGTTTCACTGCCTTATACCTACACCTGTAGGGACACACTTAGATCCTGGGCATCAGTGATAACAATTTTAAAATGATGCCACTTTTACTGGGTGTAAAAATAGGTATTGTTAAGCACAGGTGGTGCTACCCTCCTGCAGATCAACACTCAGGCCCAACTTAGTGTCTCTGTGAACTTACTGAGGGTCCACTCAATCCCCTCATTCATAAAGATATTAAAGAGGACTGAAAGGCTGCATTAAGTATTTTTGGTGTCTCCTGAAGAGAGAAAGTTTGTTAGAAAAGGGAAAAATTGAGTCATTAGAATGACATCTGTCCCTAGTAGGTGATGCACAGATTTGATATTTATGAAAAGATTTGTTGAGACATACAGGACTCAAACTATGTGGTAAAGCTTTCAAATAATGTTGAAACAGAGAAAATGTTAATCTTCATTATCCAAGGAGCCTGGCCTGGCCCTGTAACATGGTTTCTTGTCTCACAGTTTTAATACATTTAGACATGTTAAAGCTGTAGGAGCTTGCACAAAGAAAGAAATCTCTTTGGTGGCATTGCAAATACTCATCCACTAAACCAGTACTTCTGGCACATATTTAATAAGCCTTTGATCAACATGCCCTGGAACCACATGGAATTTCCTAAAGGACAAAAACCCCACTATAGTATTAATTTTTTAATGCCGAGGTCCTCATATTCACTGAGATAAACATGTTGTATTCTTTTAACACACAGTTGAATTACCATAAATGTTTTTAAAGGATGACACCGCAGATAATTCATTGGATTTTAATTTCTCTTGTGATGTTTCACAGAAAAGGAGGCCTTTGTTTTTTCTGGTGAGCTGAGTGCAGGCAGAAGGATTCTTTGATTTAGTGGCAGTACCTCAGGAGGGTCGCAGCGTCACTTAAATGTGCAAGGTAGCCCTTGGGGATGAATACAGCACTTATCCCTACCCAGCAAACCATGTCCTGCTTGGCAACAACCGCTCCCTGACTGACAGGGAGAAGCTTTTGATGTGTCAGCCCAAGGTGGGGCTCCCTGAGCAGCGCTCCCCTCCCGGCGTGGGCCGGTGTCCGGCGGAGCCGCCGCGGCCGCGCCGACCCCGCGCGATGGCAGCAGCCACTTCAAACATGGCCTCATGAATAGGGGCTCGTTTGACCCTTGACCAGGAGCAGCCTCCAAATTGGCAGACAGAGAATCAGAGTAATTTGTATCATTTCAATTAGTTACTAGCTGCATAACAGGGAGGTCATGACTTTTTTGGGATGATTATTGCCCATGGCAACCAAACTTCAATGTACCATCAGTTTCCAAATACTTTCACTTAATAAATGTAAGTTCATAAACAAGGCCCGATTGTTGGGGACACAACAAAGCCAATTATCCGCGCTGCTGCCGAGGGAGCGGAAGATGACATAACTTTGTCGGCAAAATCCTTTTTATTAGCAACAAGAGAAAAAAGTCCCTGATAAATGGCTTTAATAATGTTGGCTGAATGAACAGTATTGATCTTTGACTATGTAAAATGGCGAGGAAAGGCAAGTTTATATAAGAGCACTGTTGTTGTACTATTGAGAGCAGGCCGGTTTTGTTTCACAGTTTGTTCTATGCACCAAAATTCTGAAATTCTAAAATCAATGTTGCCATTGTTGGGCCAAAACAGCACACCCTTACCACAGACAATGCAAAGAATTTCAAAATATAGATAGCTCCCTGATACATACAGATCGGATTGTAAGAAACATTGGGTTGTTTTTCCTTTCTGAAGAAAGGGCAGCTTGTTCCAGGGTACAGACAATAGTGTGTCTACATGCCTGTGAAACTTCATGAACCCAGTGCAATAATTCAAGCCTTTGATTTGAAAAATGTTTTGTATGTCTTCCTCCACATCTGCAAATACCTCCACTTTCCCTTGATGCCAGCCAAGAGTTGTTAGCAGGCGAATGTTTTCCACTTGAGGAAGAAAAAAAAAAAGTTAGGCACGTACATAAGTTTTGCTATTTGGCTTTTGTTTTTTGAATTAAAATAAAGGTTTCCTTCTTTCATGTCACAATCTATTAGCCACTGGGATACCTGGTATCACAGTTCTTTCCCCTTCACCCCTGCATTTGTAGCAGATTTGACGGTGTGTGGAAACCAACACAGGCACTGCGCTGTGACTGCGTCACCTGCAATCAGCCGGAGATGCTGCTGAGATTAATCATGACAGTAGGCAATATTTCCAACATTATTAGAAGAGAAACCTAATATTTTGGGACATCAGGGATCTCTGAGCTGTTGTCCATCAAACTGAGAACCTTCATTTTCTACTCCTTGGATGGGTAACCTTAAGTTTTAACCATTTCACAGACGGCAGGTTCACCCACACAAACACAGGCACTGTGCCACAGGCAGGGAGTAAATCCTGAGCACTCTTTGGAGCTGCTCTCAGACACTTGCACAAACAGGGGACTGTGGTCAGACCAAGCCTCTGTCTCCTCTTTAAGTTGTAGTGAGCTGCTGTTCACTGCCTTAACTCACCCTTTGGGTCATTTGTTTGTAAATCTGTGGGCATTTGCACGACAGAAATGCAGGCGCTGGTGCTCAGCAAATATCTGTCCATTCCACTGCATGGCTGCTAAGGGGAATGAATTCACCCTGCTGATGGTCTCTCAATTACAATTTTAATGAATCATATTTGAAGAATGCTTAAAATTTGGGGCTTTAGGTTGTACAAAGAACCCACTCCAATGTTTAATGACTCTGGATGAGCTGTTTGGACTGCATCATTTTGAAGGATAGAGTTAATGCAGCTTTTGTCTGAGGCTGAAGCAGTGCAATATCCATGTTAATGGGCTGGGAATTTTCATCACAGTTTTACTTTTTTCTTGCAGCTGTTGGTTGTAGGTCAGTGACATAAATTTTATTTAAGGCTTCATCCTGCAAAACTTTATTATGGATGGTAGAGATTATTGTCAGTGATACTGGGCACAGCAGTAAGTGCAACCTTTCATGCTAAGGGCTTGCAGGGTCAAGCTGTGCTCTATTTGCAGGAGTAAGCAGTGCCTCAGGTTAAAAGATATGGGGGATGTGGCTCCTACACTTTGGGAAAATCTCAAAGACCACGCACAGCATTAAGCACATTTAGTTCCTCATGAATGCAGTGGGAGTTGAAGTCACTCAGCACCTTCTGGGATTTGGCCCAGAATAATTGTTTTCAAATGGGACTGCAATATTTGATTTTAGTTTTGAAACAACTGCAGTCCTCAGTCAGAAGGGAAGGCTGACATTGTTATGAAAAAAAAAAAAATCAGGGATTTTGTCCTCCCTCAGCAGAGAGCCTGAACAATTGCCCTTTGATTTAGAAAGAAAGAGCACAAGTGAGCTGGGCACTGCAGATCTGAGATGGATTTGCATGTTTACTTTCAGTCTGTGCCTGAGAAGCTGGTGGGAAAGAATGTCTTTTAAAATCACCACACCTTCAGCAGAATTTTTCTGCAGAACGATTTGGGACCTCCTCTTTACACTCACTGCATTGCTCTGAGCTCACACACAAAGGTGAAGGTGCTTCTGGAATAAACCAGCAGATCCTGTGAAGCTGTAACCAGCAAATTTCTTCTGTTCTCATTTGAAACATCATCCTGAGAGACACTGAGCTTCCTTGCTCTCCACAGACCCACTGAGTGAAGTGCTCAGACAGTGGCCTCCATGCCATCTCCTCCACAGCTCAGTTCCTCTGGGTTTCAGTGGCACCCAGCCCCACTTGGAGCTCCTGAAGCAACTCAGGCTTCCAAGTTTGGCCCATTTTGGAGCTCAGCATCCTGCAAGAACTGCACGTACATATCCAGAGACAGTGCACCTCATCCGGGATGGAGCCCTCAATATTCTCCCAGCATTCCCACACTCTAAAAGTCATCAGCAAACTCCACAAGCAAAATAAGTGGTGAGACAGCAAATAAAATCCATTCTCTTGTGTTCCATAGTACCTTCCAAGGAAACCAACAATTCCTTCCTGCACCCTTTCCCCCCCTCCCCCCCATGATGCATTTCTGAATATTTCTGGAACCTTTTCACACTCCTTTGGCAGCTGATCCTATCCCACCTTATCCATCATCATTGCTGCCTTGAGAGCTGATTCATTTATCTCATTGCTTTAGAGCTGTCACCCAGAGCTTTGGATACATAGACCCAATTTCTTGGATTTGGTCTTTCATGTGGCCTCTTCCCTGCTGGCATCCACTCAATCATCCCCTGTGCCAGCTGATCTCCTGAGCTCCTCATATGTCATACACTCCTCAACCACCTGGTGGTTGCACACAGGATCTACTTTTAGATCTCTTTTCCCCCCCACATTCCTTCTTTGCTGCCATATAATGCAGGATTCGTCTTTCTGTGTCTTTGCAAGATTGTTTTTTCTTAATTACAGGCAGAGAACAGCAATCCAGACAAATGATGGGTATGTCCATTCTTCTTTACGTTAAGAAGGCTTTTCTCCTCTGGAAAATAATTTCATGCTCATGAAATTCAGTTTTATTCTATGCCTCCTTTTCCTTATTTCTTGCTCTCTTGGCCCTAAATAAATTACTTACACTTTAAAATAATGTAGTTATTTACATACTCTCTTCCCCACCATCCCCACAGGTCTGCCCTGCCACGTACACCTGGATGCTATCTTGAAATCACCCTTGTTTTTCACTGCCCACAGACTGTGACTTTGTCAGATGAAACTCTGCCATTCCAAGTTCCTTTCATCTGCTCTCCTTTCCACCAGCTCCAATTAATATTCCTTGCTGCAGGAAGCATCTTCGGCATATTCCAGCACCTTTTGCTCTCTGAACATAATTCTTATCTAACTCTTGATATGATAAGTCATACTGGCCAGAGTTAACCTTATTACTAGAGATGTACTGAGCAATCTTGCAGTCATGAGATACCAGGGATATTTCAGTAATGGGAAATCTGCTTCCCATCCAAGATTGATTTTAGTGATGACCTTTAGCTGGAATGATACCTGTAAATTCTTATCTGCATTAATTTCTTGTTTTCTCGTGTCACATGCTGTCAGTGTATGTGTATCTTGCAGATATGAAGTATTAAGAGCCAGCCCTGTAACAGACTGTCTGTGAGGACCTGGAGTTATTGCAATACACTCAGCTTTACTGGAGTGAAGTATCTGGGCTCCTCTACTGCCTCTAGGACATAGTCCTTAAGAAAAATGCAAATCCTAATACTGACTTTTCTGTTATTTACAGACTGAGAATTATTTCAGAGCATCTTCATGTTTTCTTAATGTGACTTAGTAAGAAATTCATGGCCACAGTACTCAGTTTGCTAAAATCAGGGTTTGAAGAAACAAAATTAGATTGTAAAATTAAAAAATAGGGTTTAATTTTCTAACATCACCTTTCCTTCCAGTGTGCTTTTTGTGGCATCTCAGTCACACCGGGTAGTTTGGATTCTGTTTTTCTCCTTCTGCTAAACTTTGTTGTCATTGCTGGTAAGTCTGAGTTCATTAAACTGTAAAAATGATCCATGAATTGGGGTGGAATATTCCCCCCAAAGATGGATTACAGCTCACACACTAAGGTATGCTTGTTAGAGAAATCAGTGGGGAGGTCCTGTGGCCATTGTTATGCGGGGGGACAGTCCCCTTTGACCCTGAAATATGTGTGTGTGTAGAGATGAGAGGACCCTGACTGTGTCTTACAGAATCTTTGCACCATTAATTAATTTTGGAGACCTTATGTGGCAATCAACTCCCTAGTGCTCCTTTCTGTTTGCTGTGGATGATATTTGTATGATGCTCACTTCAACAAATTAACAATTTCAACTTCTGCTCCCTTATAGATGATCAACCTTTGACTGTCTTACTGTCTATAATGAGGAGATAAATGGCATTACAGATAATTTAGTAAAGCAGACACCCCATTTCCTTACTGCTGAAATGATTGCAAAGGAATCTCCCCATTCCATAAGATGACTATCCATGAAGAAATCTGTCCCTTCCATCCTTTAAACTTTAAGGGTCAGAGACTTTTTTATAAAGCATCTGATGGCCTTCTCTTATATAATGGAAAAAAGTGCTCACAAAGAAGACCTAATTAATAGTGTGGACACGCTGTAGTAAAAATGTTTGCTCACTGCCTAAGATTGGTTAAAAATATCTAGAAGGGAATGGAGAATCATCCTCAACATTCTGTCAATGCTGGGAGCTATTCTTGTCTTTGACCTTCTGGTCAGTCCTACTTGCTGAATTTTGAAAAAGATATAGCAGAAATATCAAAGAGCTCCAAAAGAGCAATAATTACTGGTGGAAGCTTGAAAAGCTCATATATTGTAGGAGTCAAACTGTGGTTTCTGTGCTCAGTTCACCAAGGAGGTTGATGTTATTTGTTGTGTGAAACTCAGCACATCAGGAGAAATGGGTTAACTTGTGTCCTGGTACCCAAACCAGCGAACTGCATGGATGGAACATTTTGAAAAACGTAATAAATTAGGTTGTGGAGATCCCAGTCACTAGACAATGAGGCAGAAACTGGACAAAAATAAAAGTTTAGGCCACAGTGTGAAGAAAAGGACATCTGTGGATACATGAGGTAAGGAAGACATACATAAACCCTCTTAGTTCAGAATAAAATCAGCTGGTATCAGGAACATCCCCAACGGGTGTCTTATTGCATAACTGTCTGTTATAGGGGTTTTATATCTAGCACTGGATGGACCATTGGTCTGATTTAGTATTGAAACTCCTCTCCTTCTTCCATCATTTTCTCCTAGGGATACTTCCCATCAAAGTCTGCAATGTCATTTGAGTTAATTCATTAATTTTCATTGGCTTCTTCCCTGTCTTAAGCTGGGTGCACTGACAAATCAATTATGGTCTCTTCCCATGGCTGAAGCTCCTTCTGGATGCCCTGGGAAGGTGTTTGTCACTGACCCACCTCCAGCCTGAGCTCTGGGCTGAGGAGCCAAACTTGTCCATGTAGGACCCTCTCTGTGGTGTGGCTGCATCAGCTAGACTCCATTTCCCACCTGATTCTGTCTGGTTTTAATCAGGTTCTACTTCTGCTTATTTCTCCTGCAAAGGACGTAGCTCCTTCTTTTCTGTTTATCCTTTAATAAGGTCAGTAAGAGAGTTTACATTATCTTTTTCATTCTCTTACCTCTTCTGCTCCACTTCTTTTTCCTAATTTCAGCTATATGAAATCCATTTGTCTACTGTTTTTAACACATCACAGAGTGAATATCACAACATTTTGTCCTGGGAAAACTATTTGTCTCCAATAGGAGCTTCCCAAATGACATCAAAATACACGACTATGTCCTTATGTATTTTGCTGGATTTAATTTTTGAAGTTGTGCATGATATGCACCTGGCTTACTGCAGTGTGGGACAATAGACAATGCAGCAAAACTCCCATAAAGATAAATTGTGATCTACTGACAAAATTCCTGACACATTTTTTCCTAAGTTTGCCGAGATCATCTTTATAATTTCAGGTTGACAAAATCATGGGGAGAGAAAGTAAAAGTAGAAAGTGAGGGAAAGGGAACTGGATGTGGAAGTGAAAGAACAGGGCTCATTATGGCCAAAAGGGAATGTGAGAACATCATCACCTAAACCCAGTCCTTGTGAACTCTATGACTTTTTCCTCCAGCATTTCTCAAAGCCTGGGTCCTACCCTGCAGAGTGATCCTGTGCAAGCAGTGACAGGTCTCTGCTGTGATACATCTTTAACCATCAGGGATTGCTTTCCCTCTCCTTAGGCAGCCAGGCTCTCTTACTGCCAGTTTCTCCTGGATCCTTGTTTTACATCTCTGGAATTTTAGGAATGGCAGGAGTGGCCATGGCCACCAGTGCAAGCTTCTGTCAACTCCAGGTCTTCCTTAGCCTCAGGAATTTTTCCCCAGGTCCTTGAGTGCGCTGTGATGGATTCAGGATTTTGTAGTAATGGAAAGCATCTTCTTAAACTGCTCAGAACACAGTGAGGGACTCCGTTTTTTAAATGTCTTCAATCCATTCTCTCCAGCTGTGGTTGGTGGCCAGCCCTCTGCCTCCTTTCATCAGCCAGCCTGATGTGACATCACGAGGACATGCTGACTTCAAGTGTTGACCCTCAGAGCATAAATCTCATGGGTGTCACAGCAGAGCCAAGAGTGAGGAGCTGGAGGACACGGCCAGGTCATGTGGCCAGGTCACATTGCCAGGGGCTACAGGAAAGGTCTCACCCCTCAGTGAGATTTGCTTACCCAGCTACAGTGGAGCCATAGAAAACACAGGTGCAGGCACTGGGCTGCTGAGGCACAGCTCCCATGTGGGAGTGTGGAAATTGTGCCTTCAGAGGTTATCCCTGATTGGCTGCCAAAGAGACAGGGGCCCAAAAAGTGCCATCAGAGGGTAATTCGGGGAAGCATGGAACATCACAGCACTCTTGCGATGTGATCTTTCATCTTCCACCTGCCACCCAATCTCCCTGACTCACCCAGGAGCACAAATCCTGCCTTGGGTTGAGTCGTTCTGTGTTGGGAAACACCAGGACCAAATCAGCCCCCATATCACCCCCTGATGGAACAATGCAGGGAAAACAAAGCTCTAGCTTTTCTTACACTGCTTTCAGGCTATAAGGGAATCTCAAACACTGTGAGGAGCCCAGAATGTCCAGGTTTCCATGGCAGATCTACAGGCAGCTCGAGACCCACTAATAATCCTCAGTGTTAAGATGGCAATATATGTGGCATTACCTGCTGCACAGTACATCTTCTCTTTCTTTTCCTGTTCTTGAAGTCTCTAACTTGAGCACACTCAGTCCCTCAGCCCTAACCCGGCCTTCAGAATTCTGAGTTCCCAGAGAACCTGCCTGCATGTTTTCAATGCAATTTTATCACTTTTTTACTAGTCAGTAGTTGAGAAGTAATGGAAAAAAACCTCAGAGCAATAGGCTAAGAATTACTTTGAGCTAATTTTTAATCTCTTTGAATGTTTTAGGCTTTTAGGGTTTTTTTGCTTTTAAACAAAATTGCTTTTGCTTAATTGCTGCCACCAGCTGCAGCAGTGGAGCCTACAAGATGATGGCCTACAAGATGATGGCCAGAGCCATCAAGATGATGGAGCCTACAAGATGATGGCCAGATCCAATTTAACATCTCTGGAAGACTCCTTGCTTTGTGCAGTGATGCTGGGAGTTCTCCTTACTACCACACAACCAGTTAGAGCCTTCCTTTAGCAAGCTGTGGAGGAGCCTGTATGGTTTTTGTGCCATGAAATGTGTCTTTCACAGAGGGGCAGAGCTGTGGCTGCCCAGGTGCTGCAGGCTCCATCACCCCATACTGCGATTAATAGTTTGCTGCTCTTCCAGCAAAATTGTGGCTCTGGGCTTTGTTCTATTTTTGTGCTCATCCTATATGCATCTGTTCTCACTTTATTCTACATCCTGTTGCCATCCTCCTGCTCATCTGTCTCTGCCATCTTTAGACATCTTCCACTATCAGGTTGACACCACTGTAAATTCAGTGCCATCAAAGGAATTACTTCTGAGTTATGTCAGTGAGTAAAGACTTCGGGCCTTTGTTTTTCTCTCACACCCACCTTTCTTTTCTTGCCATGTGCAATTGAACCTCCTCTCAAGTGTGGATGTGCACTGGTCATCAAAATTCTTTGCCATCAAATGCCACTGTCAAGTCATTAATGGCCTTTTCACTCTCTGGGCATTCTTTACCCCAGGGCCAGGGCAGTACAGGATGGAGAGGATGATCTGAGGAGAGTCGGAGAGAAAGTGCTGCTGGGTCCCAACCTGGCCCTCAGATGGCTCAGGAAAGTGGTATTCCATGGAATTCAGTGGGGCAGGGTCAGCCCTCACTCCTTTCAGTCATTTTTGCTCTAGCATGTATTGGCCTTGTGTAAAATTTGGTAAAATAATAAAAATGTTCCACTTAGATAAATGCTTGATAAATCAGCGGCTCTTAAAGTGGTATTTCCTTGTGCCTGCTACGAGTTTATGATGTAGTCACATGAAAAAAAAGAAACAGAATATAAAATGTGAAAACTCTGTCTGAAGAAGGTCCAATCTGTCATCACGGGATACACTAAAATTTCCTTAACTCTTGCCATGATCACAAAATCCCCTCTCTAAAATTCTGACATTTTCTCTCTGACAGCAAACAAAGGAGAGCAATATGCACGAGAAGGCAGTAGGAAGCCTGAAGCTATTAGCATGTCATTGTCAAAGGCAGAAATAAAAAACACAAAAGTTAAAGGATTCTGGAATATAGCAGAAATCTCCAGACATGAGTCAGACACTAAAAATGCCCAAACTCATTTAAAAAGCTCTTTGTCACAGTCCAAAAAAACAACATTTTCAGTGTTTTTCCTTTTGCTTTCCATCCCGCTATTGCAAGTACATGGCTAATTATGATCTGAATGATATCTATTATTCCTGTGTCCTTCTAGATCGAGCCGGATGTGTTCCAAATATGGCCACAAACATATTCCAGTGTCCAGTAAAATCAAAAGAATAAAATAATTCTGTTTTAAGAGTTAATGGTATTCACTCCCACTCAGTTTGACTCACTGGACAAAAGCTCCAGTGTGCCTATTCTAGGCAGCTGTGCTGAACAGTAAAGATTTGGAGTCCTTTGTAGGCTGGAGAAAAAGAAAGCCTTTGTAAACTTTTTATTTAGTATATTCTACCAAACACCCATGTGTAACAGTTAAAACATTTGGAGTTGCAACAGGCTAAGGAAAGTTTGCGCAGATAAACAGAGTTATTCTAAATTTTGTGCCTACTAAGGTCTGAATCACAAAATCTCATTGCATTTCATTTAAAGTGTATGTGCAAGGAATCAGTTTTCTTACCAGGGCCATTGTGCTCTTTGGGCTTTGTTTAATCATGTTAAAAATGTTCTACAAAACAGAAAATCATGTACTGTTTGAACCACGATGTTTGCAGCAATCTGGGAGTGCTCACGCTGCAGAGCAGCATGGTTTTTATGCTGCTTTTTAATTCTCTTTCCTTCAGTGCTGTTGTTCTTGGGTTGTACTGGTGAAGAGTCAGGCCCACAGGCACTAAAAAGCAAACACATCCAGGCATTTTCTTCCATCATCTGGATATATCCCTCTGAAACAAAATCAGCTTTTACTTAGTACTCTCTCAGCCTTTGCGTGCCTCAGCACTTCCCCAAAATCCTGGCTAGGAAGGCACTGAGGTACTTAAAACCAGAGACAGCACAGCAGATCTACAGGAACCCAGCTCCAGGGGGATTATGAACCCCCACGGATTGATCCAGGTTTGCTCCCTCCACCACAACCTAAAGAATCTACAGCCAGGACTGGGGACATGTTTTTAAGGCAAAAAAAAGAGATGAATATAGCTATTTTCACCAGTCAGTCATAAAAGAATTAGGGACACAAAGAGCTGGGAGGCTGGAAAAGGTCTTTTCAGCCCACTGCAACCTCCACCTCTTTCAGGAGGTCTCTGCTCCCAACAGGAGCATCTGGGGCTGCCTGGGCTGGGTCAGGTGTGGGGTCAGTCCCTTCACTTCTCTCTCCAGTCCCTCACTATTTCACAGCCCATTTTACCAGCTGGACTATTATTTCTATTGCAAAATGTTTCCCTTCCAGCAGCTGCCTGCTGCACTGGGAACTGGATGGTGGCTTTTCCTATCCCAAGGAAGGCTGTGTTCCACTGGGATCCAACAGTTATTTCCCAGTCTTTAAAGTATCTTGAGGAATAAAGGTGTCTCAGAAGTAGTTTCCTCAGGAATGAAAAGCAGTGAGGAAATTGCCTGTGTATTGGGGTGATGATCAGATCCCGAAGATCTTACTCTATTTTCTGTCAGTAAAATTCCTGGTAACTGGAACAGGAGATTATTTCATCAGGACTGTCAACATTTTGTTCAGAATTCATGGTTCAGGCCACAACTGAAATAGGTGCTTAAGCACATCCCATGGGAATAATGGAGCTCTCTTGCTTTAACTCAAATATGTGTTTAACATAAAATACATCCCTGAATGCCACAACCTGTTGTTATTTGGGCACTTCTCAAGTTCATCAGATTGCTGCAACACTAAAACCTGAGCTTTTGAGGTAAAGCTGCATTTTTAACAAGCTGCCAAAATATTTGCTAAACTTTGAAGGAAAACCCCTCATATGTTCTCTGAGTATTGAATAAACTCAATCTTATTAAAGATTTTCCTACTTTCACAGATATAAATCTTGCCTCTTCCAGGTATTTCAGTCCATATATAATGTCCTTCTTCAGTGTGTTTATTAAAAGCACAAAAGCTGAAGGCACTTACTTAAAAACCATGTTAAAAGCACATGTGGTGTTATTCTAGTTGCAATTATCTGAGGAAGAGTTGTGCTTCCTTTTCAAACTGATCTTGATGTACACATTTGCCAAACTATTTGAAAGCTGCAGCCACTTTTGCATTCATGGCACTATTATTCACTGCCATAAATCTGGATCAGATATGTGCTGTCTGAATTGATAGTGGGTATTCTGCCTGAGAAAAATGTGTTCCCCTTTAACTTTTAGCAGTGACATTGCTTGTGTTACATCACTTTTCTTGTTATTATGCATCACATTGGTCAAAGATGTCATTATTTATAGTGCAGAGATGGTGTCACTATAATTAAGGTTGTGTTTATTTTACCTTATAAAAGCTCTATTTTCAGGAGCTTCCAACTCCATAACAAAATCCATTTTGGATGTGAAGTTTCAGTTGGGGAGTGGAAGAAAAGAAACATTTGTGGTTTCAGTGATGGCCTCTTGTCTTCCACTTTGGTCCCTGCTTGTGGGACTTGGAGTCATCACTGCACATTTGGGTGGTTTTGCTTTCATCAGGCGTTCATTAACAGATTCTTGCTTCTTTCAATTTTCAAACTAACAGACAACAGGGACAGTGTGGGTACACTTTGTGAATCTGGGAAATCCCTGTTCTTGTATTTAAGACCTGTGCCAGCAGGCTCAGGAGCTGATCAAAATCAGGTCCTCTGCGTGCTGCCACTGTGCAAATAAAAATATGGGGTGAAAGAGAGGGGTTTTTTAGTAAAGATATAGCTACAGCTTATTTAAGACAACTCTCAGCTTGGAGTGCTTCATCACAAACCTGACATACTTAAAGTCATAAATGTGTTGACTAAAAAGCTCAGATATTTTCTTTATAGACTAAGTGTAGAGCCAATGTTTGAGTAATCCCTTTTATTGGACTAACTGCACACTATTGACAAAGCACCTTCCTGGGTATAGGAATCCATTCTTGGAGTCAACCCCTTGCTGACCTGCAAGGGAGTTTTGTGTATCCCTAAAGCCAGACTGTCAATATTGCTGCATTAGTCCAATAAAAGGGATTACTTGAAACTTGACTCTAAATTTTGTCTCACTAGTAAAGGCAAGTAATTAAAAATATTGAGTTGTGTAAGAAGACACACTGTGTGCTGTGATGTGCTAATAACCAACTCCTTCCACAGTGATTTGCTGTATTGGTTCCAGTGTACACAGTGGATAAAAACAAGTAGGAAATTTCCAAAAAACCCATCAAACTACAGCCCATTTCTGATTCCCCAGCCCATTTCTGATTCCCATGTGATTAACCACGAATATACAAATAGGCAAAAAGAGCGAAGAGTGAAATATATTTTCTCCTTCCAGGAAGGGACAGATCAGATGACATTTCCAACAAGGCTTTCAAGCAAAACTCTTACTCATATACTCGTGCCATGTGGTGCGTTGCTCCCTGACCATTCCCTTTGGAAACCTCAAAACTGCTCACACAGGAAGAGGCTCCTCAGCAGAAATAAAGGCATCAGAGCACGTGGCCCCTAAATATTCTGGGTTTGGTTAGGACTGTGCTGGAAACAACACAGAGTTAGTACAGAAACTACTCTTGTGTTTTGAGCCCTCCAGCACTGAACCTGTCCTTTTGTTCTTGTGTCTGTAATACCCCAGACCTCTGTATCAGGAGCTGAAAGACCTTTACAGAACCCTTGTTTCCTAAGGACACTTGTAAAACTGGGAAAAATCTGCTCCTCTGCTCAGCAGAGAATTTTCAGCTTGAACCTTTTACTTTATAGCACATTACTCTGCCCTGCCAGAATGCTCAGTGTTCCACCCAAGCCCAAGGCTGGATTTTCCCAGGAAGGTAGATGAGTTTAGTGTTCCCAGGAGTCCCAGATCCCTCCCCAGTTCTGTCAGCAATGTCCTGTGAGGCAGTGTGGGGGCATTTCCAGAGTCCTTCTGGAAAGATGCTGAGGCAATGCCTGGGACTTGTGCCATTCCACCCCGGTGTCCCTCCTTATGCTCTCACAGAGGGCTGTTGCCATCACAAGGTCCCCAGTTTGGCCTGGGAAGAGGCTGGGAGGTCTCAGCCACCCAGTTCATCCAGGGGACACACCCACAGGGTCTGGTGGCCACTGCCTGGACATTGCCAATAGCCCAGTCCCACCCGAGGGTGCAAAGTTCCCGCTGTGGCAGGAAGCCCATCCTGGATGTGTGTTGAAAACCACAGGATGGAACTCCCTGAAAGCAGAACCAGAAACTAAAAGCTGTCAAACTTGTGGAAAGCTGGATTTGATTAGAGCTTCACTGCTCAGGCCATTTTCTTCCAAAGTCCCAAAGAAAAGCCAGCCTTGTTTGTGCCACTCTCACTCAGTGTGGAGCAGAAAATGCTCTTTCAGATGGAATCCCTGACTGACAATTTTTGGCACCCAGTTCATTCCTGTTGGCAGTGGTGCAGGAATGGGAGAGCAGGCAAGGGGAGCATCAGAGTAAGGGCTGCACTGCAGTGGGCTGTGATTAAAGGAGGACAAAATATTTAGATTACCCTTTTGTTTTATTACATATGACTTAATCCATGTTGTCCCCCCTTCCCCATTGCTCCTGGAAGGTGAGGAAAGTGCACATATTTTTTTTTTTACTGGCTTTATTTACTTGGATGCTTCAGGATACTAAGTTATGACAAATTCTTCTCCACAGTAGCTTTTGGCTTCCTTCTTCTCGGAGCTCTTTAGACCTTTGAACTGCTGCCATTACAGCTGCCTCCGAGCCTGTCATGTGGCTGTTGAATTGAGCTTTTGAGTGTGCCTCTGCACTGCTCTCATTCCTGCCTGGTGTACTCCGAACAGTATCATTGTTTGGAATGAAATAGCACTTCTGTGCCAAAACCAGAGGTTATTTCTCCACAGCACATTCTGGGCAGGCAGGCATTCAGTCTGCCTGCTCCCCAAGCCAGCTGAGAGCTCTGCAACCACATGAACACAGTATTGAGTCTGACTAAATAAACTGGATTTGTGTTTGGGCAAAAGTTGTCTTGAAGCACTTGGCTGATTCATGGCACAGTCAGAAGCAGCTGGTCTCTTCTGAGAATGTGCAGGATGAGTAGATTTTAACCAGTGGAGAAATTATTATTATTATTACTTATTATTATCATCATCATCATGGTCACCATGAAATATTTTTATGCCATTAACAATTCTGATGGAATAAGCATTTCACTGTGCATTCCTATCACTTGGGAACCCAAATGCTAACACACCTTAATCCTGCAGATGTTTACACACATTTTTAACTTTTTGCAGAAAGCAATTGGCTGAATGTGTATCTTATACAGACGTGTGACAGTTTTGTAGATGGGGACATTCAGAGCTCACTGAGGTTGGGCTTTGTTTCCAGCACACACATATATAAAGGCAGTAAGTAGAGCCTGAATTAATGCAATAGCAGCATTGTCTACAGCCAAAAAACACTCATAAAAGATCATTTGATTGCAAAAGACTATTAACAAAATTTTTTATTGGTTAGGTAGGGCCTCTCATCAGTATAACTCGAGCAAATATCCTTGGGAAAAAGCAGCAAAAATGTGTCTTGAGTGCAGTGAGTTAAACACACAGAGGCTGTGCTGCAGCAGCTCTCAGTAGGACAAATTTCAGAGACAGAGCTGGGGGAAACAATTACTACCTGATGTTTCCTACAAATGCCACTTCAGAGATGAATCCAATGGCCTAGGAGACTGTGCTTTTTTGTTCTCTTTGAAGTAGGAGCATTAAATTAAAACCGAAGCAACAGAACACTTAGCACTCAAGCTGGAGAACACATGATGAGCTTGAAAATAATGTTGAGGGAAAGACAACAGAGAATAGAAGAGGCTTTGTATCATGTTTGACTTTGTTTTCAAGCAAAACTAAACATCAAAATATTAGAACACAGGCACAAAACCTCATTGTCAGTAAAACTAATTAGTGTTCTGCTGCTTAATGCAAAAGCCTACATGATGTCTTGACCTTTTTTACACATTGTGTCTGAGGGTGTGCAATAAAACAGAGGGAAGCACAGAGTGCCTCCAGCCAGCCCCAGAGGTTTTCTTCCTCACGGAGTTCAAGGGATCCCAACAATACAGGCTGTGTACAGCCCCTTTTTAAAGCCTGGGGATTTCTTAGAGCTGAGCCGGTGAATTAACGCTGCCCCGCTGGCAAGGGCTGCTCCCCAGGCTGATTGCCATTCCACAGCCCTGGCCTTCAACAGCACACATGGAACAAAGATTCAAACAGCTTGGAGAAGGGAGTGCCTATGGGGCATTCCCACAAACTCCTCACTCCTTCAGTTTGTCTGTAGCCAGTCCCCCCTGGAATCTGATAGCCAAATCTGTTTTATCGTGGCCAGATCTCGCAGAAATGCTGACCTCAGTAGTACTTTGCTACAGGCTCATACAGCATCTTCTGTGACAGCAAAGGGAGACAAAAAACCTGTCAGAATGTGGGAAACACAGTTTACTGCACTCTTCTCTGGAAAACAGAAGTTTAAGTCAGTCAAAAGCCACTCTTAAAGCAGAACAAAGACCACGAGCCTCTTGCTGGCAGCACAAAATCCTTAACTTCAGTCAAAGTCACTGGTGGATATGCAGGTCTCTGAACTCTGGATATTTCCATTAAAAGCACTTAGGCAGATTGAAACAAGCTTAGGGTAAAATTTCCATTAATATTTGGTGTTGACCCAAATGGGCCTCTGTTGAAATAATTAAAATTCCCAACCAAGCACAAAACTCCCATTACTCCGCTGCCATTCACAAGAATTATGACTCCAAGTTTATAAAACACAAAGCAAGGAAATGTGGAACAAGTAAAAGTGATTTTAAAAGTGATTTTGAAAGAAAGAAGGAAGGTGAAGACAAGATGAAAATTACTTATTTTTTACTCATCAGATAGAAGAGAGACTGGAACCCTTTTACAGAACTGAGAATGTGTTTCTTGTACTAATACAAAATTTGTTCCAAGGTTTTTCCTGGTACAAGAAATCAGAAATGTCCTACAGAGACCAACTTTTCAAACTGGAGTGAGCAAATTGCCCATTTATTTGAGTAAGACACCCTAGAAAAACTGTCAGAAAGCCTGTAAGTCAGGCTGGGAAAGGCACAGGGATTTTCCTTGCCTGGGCTACTGAAATATTCCCCTAGAGGGGATGGCTCTGTGTCTGGGGGAAAGGGGAGGCAGGGTCTCATCCTACAGAGTCAGAAAAGGTTAAAATTCAGGGGCTGCCGTGTGAGCTACAGAACACACAGAGACCCTTCCCAAACTCTCTGTACCATATTTCAGAGCACAAATTGTGATTGAATGAAGATAAAACAAGGATGTGGGGAAAAAGGAGACGCTGATGGAGGCAGAACACAGAGTGGGAGATGGAGAAGGGCTTTGGTGTGACCAACCACCTACAAAAAAATACAAGTATCCAACTACCAGAGTTACACTGACAAATTCTAGCCTGAGTTAAATATTCATTCTCACCCATGTGCTCCTGCTGTCACTTGCCTGGCAGGATCTGATTGTTCAAAGGGGGGATTCAGGTGTCAACTGAAGTGTCCAGATCTGAGAAGGGAGCTGGAGCTATTGTTGTATTGAGTGACAAACACAACCTCAGGCTTCTCCTTTCTCACAATTAACACCCCAGGTCCCAGAGTCTGAAGCTGACCTCCACAGAAGATAATATTTTAAATTTTATGATCTGGTGGGTTGAAATTAAACATTTGTTAATTACAAAGGTACTGCAAGTCATGCCAAAACCTCTTTTTGTTGTCTGGAGAGTTATAACAATCCTTTTCTGGCAGTTAGTTTTAAGATCATTAAATGATCCTCATTTGCAATATATTTGCAGAAGATTACAGCCCATCTAAATTGACCCTGAAGGAAGACTTATTTCATTAATGGGCTGTCCTGTGCTAATGCATAAAGCTAGAAAAATATATCTATTAAATTCTTAATGTGTAAATGATGTTTCTGGCTTTCTTCTTAATTACAAAGCAAAATGAGCCTGAAGTGCACTCCGTCTAGGAAAAAATGATCAATTTAATCCATCTTCCAAGAGAAAACTTTTTCAGCGAGTTCCAAAATCCCAGCTATTCTCATCTAAGGCTGGAGCCTTATTGCTCTGCTCAGAAACACAATAAAATGTGCCAACACAATTTATTTTTTCCCTGGATTCCAATGAACGGAGCTTTCTCACATCAGTTTAGTTTACTCTCTATCTGTTAAGTTTTTGAGGAAAAAGCCAATGCAGAACCTGGCTGAGCAGTGCTTTGGAGATGAGTAATGCCAGGAGATTATGGCTTGGTGGGGTATATGCAGAATATTAATGCAGCCCATAGAAGGAGATTTACAGTACAAATGGCTGTGCAGTGTACTCTCTGCACAGAACCACCTCATGTGCTCTGCCTCTCATCACAGGCAAAAAAAAACCTTACTGAGGGGAAGGGGAGGTTGTAAATCCATATCAGTAATTTAGATGGGGAAAGGAAGATAACAGAAGAGCGTGGTTTAAGGGAAGATCGGGAAATTAATTCTGAGTTAGTGTTACACTTACACCAAGCAAACAATGGCAAGTGTGGCAATGAGGGACAGCACTCCTGTCACCCCAGGGCCTCAGTGACAAGTGTCCTCCTTGCTGACAGGTTTAATCTCAGGAATGTCTGCTTTGGCCACAGCCCTCGATGGCCGAGCACCTTTTAGATCCGGTGTATGTTGGCATTTCACTCTGGGCTGGTGACATTTCAGGTGCCCAGTTTACACAGCAGAGTAGCAATATAGTAATGAGGGGCTTTAAAAGTCTGCAGATGCAAGTAAACTGCAGGAAAACTTTCCAGTGCGTGTCCTGCAAGAAGCTGATTCCACCTTCTTCAGGTTTTTAGTAAGTTCCTGTAGCTGACCATGAAGGATTAAAGACAGTGCTGGGTCAGGGAATATCTGCTGTGTCCACCCCAGTGTGCTCAGGAGCCAGGGAAGAATAACAAAACTCGTCCTGATGTGTTGGGGCTTCTTGGACAAGGCCCCACTGGTGACTCCCTCCTGTTTGTGCCCAGCTGTTCTGTCAGGAGGCTCATCCTTGATTCCAGGCCTTCAGCCATTGGCAGTGAATTCCCATTTTCCACTGGTGTCAAAAGCAGGCACCAGAGAACCAGAGCACACCAGTCACAGCAGGTACCTTCCTTTCCTTTCCTTTCCTTTCCTTTCCTTTCCTTTCCTTTCCTTTCCTTTCCTTTCCTTTCCTTTCCTTTCCTTTCCTTTCCTTTCCTTTCCTTTCCTTCCCTTCCCTTCCCTTCCCTTTCCAACATTTTAAAATGTTAACATTTTAACCAGAGCTGTCCAGCTCTGGTTCCTGTTGGCAAGGGAATGAGCCTGGTTTGGATCTGTGTTAATCTATGAGGGGCTGTGCTGCAGGAATTCTGCTGTGGATGTGGTGGACTTGTCTAAATTTCAGTTTCCCTTGTGGGCAATGCCTGGTGCAACTGCATCCGTGAGAATATTCGGGAACTACACGTCATAGATCTGCCAGGCTTTAGTTCTTTCCATAAAAGCAGATATTTGAGGAATTTCTTCCTTCACTTGAGTATTTATGTGATATTCAGCACCTTCAATATGTAATTATAAAACAAAACCAAAGTTCTATTATTTCAGAGAGCAAAATCTACTCCTGCTTTGAATTCAGGCCTCCTGAAGTCCCAGTTTTATTTCCAATTTATTCCCACTTATTATTGCTACCATTCCACTTAATGAATTTGATATTTAATACTTTATTCACACATTTTATTTTTGCACCAATTACAGGGAAGACAGATACATTGTTCTTACAGATTTCTACAATCTTCAAGGCATTTTTTCCTCTTGCACTTTTTTATTTCTTAAAAAATAACAATCATCTTGGTATTTAAAGAGAAAAGCAGCAGGTGCAACATTCCTTTAATGCTTAGGGTGTATCTAAAAGAATGTTTTCACTTCCATTTGCTAGAAAAACAAAAAGGGTGAGAGAATATCTCGAGTTTATGTCCTTGATAGGTCAAATGAAGTGTGTGTGAAACTGAAGAAGTCCTGCTAGAACCATGCCAGCGGAAATGAAAATTATACCACTCATACGAACAAGTACATTTCCAAAGGGGCTGGAGGTATTAGGAGACTCTAAACAGATGCCTCTGAACTTAAAATACACTTAATTCCCAAGGCTTGTCTTGTAATTAATTTAGCCAGCGCAGAACCTCTGAAGAGAATGCTGGGCATAGCACAGCATTACTCAGCATCCCCAAACTTCAAGGAGCATAAGGACAAATAATTTAATTTTAAAAAAACCAACAAAACCATTCACACTCATTTTTCATATTAATTTCCATCAGGACCATAGTGGCAAACATCAAGGAAAACATTCTCCAATTTACAGCTTAATCTCCTGCAAGAAAAATATCCATCTGCTATAAAAGGAAAGAGCACACATAAGCCACATCAAAAGGATATCACTCATAGTTTAGTTTCAGTTTTTATTCCCATTAACTGGGGCTGGTGGTATGTAAGTCAGTAAACAGCCCATTGAACACGTGGAGCTTACTCTGACTGTTTTAGTAACACACACTGGAACCACAGCTTTTCCCTGCCCATGTTAACACAGCTTGGATTTCAGAAGGAACCCCCAAATCTCAGCTGTTCCCTGAGGACTGGCAGCTGTGTTTTCCTGGCATGAGCTGGTGTGGGAGCAGGGACACTACGGGGACTCTGCACCTCAGGGAGAAGCACGAACCCCCTTGAGCTTGTGGGGCAGGTTGGGCTGGGGCTGTGCTGCTCTGAGAAAGTGTCTGGTGCTGTTAATGGACCCTTTAGCCTTCCCACATCTTCATCACTCTTTTCTTTTTTGCCAGGGAAAATGTAGATTTTAAACACGTTTCTGTTCAGCAAAACAGAGCAGCAGATAATTCCAGGAGGCTTTGAGGTGTCGTTACCATCCCAGAGTATTTAGCTGTGGTTAATTCTCTCCCACAATTTGAGTCTGACCTGTACAAGTGACACCAAGAGAAAACTCCCCAGCCTTCTCTTTGCTTATATTGTAACATCAGGAGAGCCATCAATGCAAAGCTGCACTGAAAGACTGGTCTGCAGTGAAGACATAACTTTAGACAGCCATGTAATTTCCTTTTCATGTTGGTCCCTGACAAGAGACAATATGTTACAGTTCCAGGAATGGATAACAGGGGAAAGAGGGGAAAGTACAATAGCTTTATTTAAAAGTCTGTACAATCCTGCTTGGCTTTCCAAATAGCTTTTTGGACTCAGCTTGGTACTGTGCTCAATAAATTATATGATTTTTCCAGGTTTGCTATCAGTTAAGTGACTGGTCCAGGGTGTTTCGAGACATCTGGTCTGGTTTCCTGGAGGATTATGATTAATAAATGCTGGCATACAAAAGCAGTTAAACACTTGTGCTCTGCCTTCCTTATAATCTCATATTTAAGATCCATTATGCCAAATCCTTCGGTGCTTATGGACCCAGTGGAAGTGCAGTGACGAGTTTCCCATTGCTGTTTGTGAAAAATGGATCTATCTGTTACAATCAGCTGTATTCAGATCAATAACACAGCACCATACACTTCATCCAGCCTTCTTAAATTAATAATTTCCAGATTGCCTTTTGAAATTGGTTCTTGCATTGGTTTAGGGAAATTCTGAGTTATGCATGTGTTAGCTCAGGGTTGAAGTGTGCAATTGGTTTTCAGCAAGTGGTGAGAGACAATGTATATCCAATTCTGAGCATCCATTGGGAAACTCATCTTGGGGGTTTGATGAGGAATTTTACCCCATTTGTATTGTACCACCACTCACCTGTTAAATTTCTCACTAGGCCCTATTTCCTGTCATCTGATTTCTTACTTTTTTTTAAATGAAAAAATTAAAATTCAGAATTTTGACTGATTTAGATTGGCCAAATATTGCTCAGATATTTATAGGAATATTACCTTGTATTTTAGCTGCTTCTGCCTCACTTTTCCCTCTAAAATAAATAATTTCCTCTACTTTTGCTCCTTCTCCTGAAAACCTTTGTGTTTATTCTGAAGGACAAACATTTTGGGGAAGTCTTAGAAATCCCGTACAGATGGTGGTGTTTGGATACCACAGTGATTGGGAAGTGATAACAGAAAAATTCCCTTGTAGGGACCTCACGTGAGGATTATTCCCTTCCCTCCTTCCCAGGTGGGATTGTTCCCTGTGATGTCAGGCATTTCTGAAGTTCATCAGGTAACCCAGCATCCCATCCTCTCTCCAGATTAAGACTTAACTCCGTTCAGATGTTTAAGATGACACAATTTTTGCCATCTTTGTGGGTGTTTGAGCACAATAAGCAGCCTAAATACGATCCATGAGCCTTTAGCTTGCACCTCCCTGCAGCCAGGAGAGGAACTAAAACTCCCAACCTGACTGTGTGCATTGGGTCATTCCCACAGAACAGCTGTGGAATGTGGAAGCGTTTCATGCCTCTGGGAATGTCAGGAGGAGCATTGCCACTCTCCAAATCGCTGTGCTTTAGAGGAATCTCCCAGAATTGCCCCAAAATCCAATCAAAGGTTTGGGAAATCACATTGGTGTAGGTGCATCTCTGATATTTTATTCTTAATATGCAGATAACAGTGGAGAAGAGGGAATGTTCTCATTTCAGAGATGGGAAGAGGATTTTTACTCTATTGGTATTCATGTGATAAATCTCCTTCTATTGCTGCACTCCTGAAATTAGCAGATGAAATGGCATTCCACACTGAGAGGCGCAATATTGGGAAATTAAATTTATTGATAAACATAGCCTTGTTTATTATTTTATTTTTCCTAACCAGATATTTTGGAGGGAAATATACGTCTTGTGTTTACTTCTGTTTGTTAATGCTTTGATAAATCAGACATTTTTAGTATTCTATCAATGGCAAAAGTCTAATTGCCTTATTGTATTCTGATTTATTCCTTTCCTTACTTTCTTTGCATCCGCAGCCCAACAAATGAGTCTCCAAAGAGATATATGTTATGATACAGTGTCAGTGAAATTAATCCTGATCAATTTTAAAGTTCACATTTTTATTTGATGACTTTCCTGGGAATCGCTGAAACCGAGATTGACTCGGCCTCTTTTTGTTGGTTAAATATTGTTGTTTGAGAACACTGGATACAGCAGCAGAAATCTCATTATGATTTACCAGTTCTGTGGGAGGGAAAAACCATATAAGCAATGATTTTTGCTAATTAATAGCCATCAAATCCTGCTCTTTGCTGACACCAGTGAAGGGTCCCCAGAAAGGGTCTAATGGTGAAAAGTGTTACTTGCCTGGGAGCACCTTTACTGTGAGAGGTCCCTGGATGTAAGAAATGGAGCAAGATAAATTCTTATGGCTTTCTAAAAACCAGGCTCTCTGTTTCCATCAGGATTTCAGTCCTGCAGTTCTTATGAATGCACAGGATCTCTAGAAGAAATTGGAATTTTAGGTTATTGTGGGAAAACAGAGGTGGGTTTATTCCCATTTTTCCATTTTCTACTAGAGAACAGTTTTTTTCTCAGTTTGTAAATGCTTCCATATTCTGAAATATAAACTGGGCTGTGCATGTAGGTAATTTTTGAGGGGATTTTGCTTATTTATGTGTTTGATTTGTCAACTGAACTCAGGTTTTTTTCAGGTCTTCGTGGTAGGCAATGCTTTTGACCCAAAAAAAACAAAAGACTATTTGTTTTGCTTCTGTGATTCCTGCCTTCTCTGAATCAAAGGAGATGGGGACATACAAGAACTCTTGCTATCAAGAGGGAATAATTATAACATCCACAGCTCCCAACAAATCAGATCTTAAACCATTCTCCCCACTCTACCCCTACCTTGGAGAAGTTTAAACAGCATAACCAGCTTCTGTGAGGAACTCAGATTTTTTTTTTTTTTTTATCGTTAATGTCAAACAAACATTTATTTCAGGTGCAAAGCCTCGGGATATGTTAGTGGAAACAGTGGCACTGCTGTTCTATTGCTTACTGCCCACTAAGTGGGTGGGAAAAGGGTACCGTGACCCTTTTACCCTTCCCACCAGTCTCCCTAACAGCTTTGGCCTTCGGGTCAGCTCAATTTCCCCTCCACTGAGTGGCCATTACCGAGCGAGGATGTGATAAATGCTTTTTGGAGGGGCCGGCAGCGAGCGCTGGGAAGGAGGGAGCGGGTCCAGCGCACGGAGCCCAGGCACAGCCCGGCTGCCGAGCTCCCGCCTGTTCCCTAGCAACACGGCCGACATCGCCAAAAAATGAATAGACCCACAAACAAAAATGAAAAGGAGATAAAAAAGAGTAAAAGTCTATGGGGCTCAAAGGTTAATATTCCTCTATCTAATAACTTAGTTTCAGAAAATTGCGTTTTAACCTTTTCCGAGCATCCGGGAGAGAGATTTCTTTGAAATTAAATTAGATCGCATTTGTATGAAATGGGGGGCGAGAAATTAAATGCAGAATTTATTATTTTTTCTATCTTCCTACCCGGTATTTCTACAATTCCTTGTGTTTTCTGCTGACTTCCCCTGCTCCACTCCCCAGCTGTGTGTAGCCTGCAGCCTGCTGAGGAGCTATTGATGGCTCCAGAGTGGAGGGCTCTGGCCTCATTTTGTGTTTTGTGGAATTTTCTCTTGGAAAAACAGAAAACCTTGCCCAGCATGGCATAACCAGTCCTTGTATCCCCTCTGTGTTCTCATCCATCTGGCACCTCTAGGAGAGAAGGAACAGCGAGTGACACCTTGGGAGTCCCAAAGCAAAGGCCTGGCAGAAGCAGGAAGGAGCCCTGGGACTGGTGGTTTCTGCCTTGGGATCCTCAGTGCTCTTTGTAGCAACCTGGAAATGAAATTTGAGATGATTTTAGTAAGGAGGTAATGTAAGAGTGGGTCTTTATTTGAAGGCTTTCAGGGGCAGTTTTGGAAAGATGCCCACAGCAGATGCCCACTCCCCCAAGGGTGAGTACATTTTTATAGGTTTTAGGAAACTAGCATAATTTAGAAAAAGCACTAATTGGGAGGACAAGTGGTGATGCAATTCCCCCCCAGGTCAAGTCCCTTCTCTGGAGCCTCCCCATTGGCACTGGCTGTACCTTGTCCATGAAATATCCCAAAGAATTGTTCTCAACCTTGGCAGCCAGGAAGAAGCAAGAGAGCAGGTGGGCCCTGCACCTCTCGGGGCTTGGAGCTCTGGAATTTGGTTTGTCTTTTTGCTTAGGGAAAGGCCACGGAAAATTACTGGGAAAACTAGCCACTAATGCCATAGGCTACAGAGCTGCAAATACAGGTGTGAAAAATACAGAGAAGATATAAAAGAAAGAAAGGCAAAACCCCAAATGGCATCTCTTCCTGTGCCATTCCCGTCCTTGCCATGCATCCACATCCCACCAGACCTGGGCTGGTGGTCCAGCCCTCCTCCTGAACAGCCAGCCCCACCCCGGGCACCAGTGCTCTAAAAGGTGGAATGCAACAGGAACTGCCTGGGAATGGAGAAGCCCATGGTAGGGTTGGCTTGTACTCCCAGGGGTGCCTCCTTTTGTAAATAGTTTTGCTTGCTCTGATCTGTTTTCATTTAAACAAACAAAACTCTTTCAGATCAAATAACTTGTGAGGAGCTGAAGTCCATTTCTGTTAACTCCCTCTCTAAGCAGATGCAGCTTTCACCTTGCCTTCCTTCCCCACAGGGAACCATTAGAAATTCCCACTTTATTACATAAGCCTTATTTAAACCTCTGAGTCCAAATTCCTGCTCCAGCTACCATGGTGTAAATCTGGAGTAACTCTATGTGTTCCTGTGGGGTTATTTTGAGGCTGCAGCAGAGCTGCCGGGGCAGGATCCAGCCCCTGAATTCCTTGGCTGCCAGGGAAATCCAGGGAAAGCAATTGTTCTATTTGTGTCATGGCTGTTATATTTAACTTCACAACAGAATGCCTTTAAACTTTACTGCCATCTTTAAACCAATGAGCTGTATGGTTAACTAATTTTCCTGTGCACTGTATAATACAGGATCGATAATGCTGTTTCCTCACGTAATATATTTGCTCTCTTCCACTCACTCTCTTCATATATATCGTATAATTACAAATACTGAAATTTATGGGGCATGTAAACCTGTGTTTTAAATACAGGAGATTACTGCAGTTGGGATGGTTGCTGTTGTTTAGCATATTCCAATCAACATCTCCCACTGGAGACAGGGAATCTGTGGGTGCACAGCGGGTGAAATGGTCCCATGCTGGGTGTTGTGCTGGCTGAGTCTGCCACCAGCCCCTCAGCCAAGCAGCACAGGAGCTTCTGAGGGGCTGAGAGATGGGAGGAACCACTGGAGGCTTTCCTGGTGGCAGGGGAATGATGCTTCAGAATCCCAGGATGGTTTGGGTCAGAAGAATCCTTTAAGATCATCTCGTTCCACCCCCTGCCATGGGCAGGGACACCATCCCCTGTCCCAGAGTGCTCCAAGTCCCATCCTACCTGACCTTGGACACTTCCAGGGATGGGGCAGCCACAAATGCTCTTCAACATGATCCTGATACCCATGGAAGAGGAACAAGAACACATATCCAGGTTCTCCTTTGTTAAGGAAAAAACTGAGTTTGCTATATCACAGAGACCATAATTTTAAATGACCCTGTTCTAATCCCTCATTACTGGCTGCAGAAGGGGCAATCAGATACTTGGTTGGAACTGTTTCCCTATTTCTTTCTCTGCAATGATACAGACAGTAATGAAAAGGCTAGAGCTAATTAAAAGACAATAATTTCATGAAGGGGTGGTGATGGTGATGAGGCAATAAACTGTGAGAACAAAGCTTGAGGGGTTTTAATGACTCATCAACCCCTTGATGGGAATTTAGCCTTACAATCACTATCCATTTATAATGATCAGTGATATACCTTCCTTAAGAGCAGGAAAAACACTCTGCTGGTGGTGCCTGTCCCTGGTGCCGACACCCCGTGCTCCCAGTGTCCCCACCACTGCCACAGTGCCGTGTCAGAGTGCTCCAGGCATCCCGAGTAATTCACGGCACTTGGCACTCTTGCTGTGTCACAGCCCCGAGCCATCCAGGTGACAGTGCCAGGTCAGTCGTGCCTGCATGGATCCGAGGAGGAGGAGCCAGAGCAGTGCCCAGGATGCGATGATGGATGCGGAGGGGGTTGTGCTGCACACAACCAGTCCTCCAGGACAGTCTGGGGCTCTTCTCTGAGCCCAGCTGCGGGATGTGGTTACAGAGCCAGGAGGTTAATAAGGTTAAATTCATCCCTGAGAAAAACCTCCACTCTTCCTTTCTGGTGTAGGATTGCACCCAGCTGGGGCTCTGGGCACTGGGACTCGGGGTTGTGCCCCGTTCCCAACGTGCTGCAGCTTCAGGTGTGCAGGAACAAGGAGGGGAAAACTGCTCAGGTGGGAGCAGCGAGGAAGGAGCTGAGAAAATTCCAGATGAAATGAAAGCAGCAGGGAGAGGACGGAAAAAAGGCCACAGGCAGAGGTTTTAGTCTTATTTTTCTTCAGTGGGACGATCTCAAAAGCTTAGACAAAAAATACACAATGAATTGGTGAAGGAAAAACCCACATTTTATGATCCCTTTCCTTTCGCAAGCTCTGTTTGGTTCTCTCCCTCCTGAATTCCCTGATGCCTCAAAGACACATTTGTGCAAGGGAAAGAGTATTTCTTTGACCTTGCCATCTCGAAACTGAAAACACAACAACATGTATATTAAGAAAGAAGAAAAGGAATCTCTCCATACGCCCTGAACACACATCTTTCCCCGGAGAAATGACCAGGGGACAGATACCACATACTTCATGTGCCATTGGAGGCCCCCGGATCCTAATGATTAATAGAACAGAATAGGTTACGTTACTGTCCACAGCAAATCCACCTAAGTGTAATTAACAACTGCTCCTCCTGGCATCGGGCTGCTTCCATCTCTCTTTCCTCTGTCATTCTTCCCTGTTGTTTATGCCTTTCCCTTATTCTTTTTCTTCCCATTCTCTCTTTGTTACCCAAGTGCCAACACCTAATGACCGAGTATTTCACACTTACCCTGCCGACCCTTTTTTTCCCGGTGGTTTTTTCCCCTTAACAACTGCCTATCTCTTCTTTTTCCACCATTTCATCACCTTCCTCTTTTCCTTTATTATTTCACCTAGAATGACAAGTATATTTCTCCGTAATTTTTATAGGCATGAGATAGATCTCTATTGTGGATTTTGATAGGGAGTAAGAGACTTGTGTCTTGCTGGAATTGTGTTGTAGCTTGTGCTTTGTATTATGGCTCTTTAATGCCTCAGAGCCCTCTGATACTGCCCCAGGCTCTGCAGCCTCTTGGGCCAATTTTATTTACCATTCTTTCTACTGGCTTTTTAAATCAGCACTGAGGGCAGCCTGGAACTCTCTGCTCGGATCTCTTGGCCCCAGTGAGGTGGTGAGGTCTGGAGGAGCCAGAATCTGGGCCAGAGTAATAAAATAAAAATAGGTCCTAATGGTAATTTAGGGAGATTTTGGATGGCTGCCTTCCCAAAAGTTTTCTAAAAGGATCCTTCCATATCCATCATGTCAGATACATGGAGAAAAAGGTAGGACCATTCTGGAAAGTCATAATGGAGTTATTTGTATTCTGTTCTGAGAGCCCGAGATATAAAGCACATTTCACTATGTGAGACGTACAGAAATGCTTCCAGTCCTTACGTTTGCATCAAAGTGAGATCATTATGTTCACTCCTACTTTCTAATACTAATTCAGAGAAAGGATCCAAACTGCCCAGAGGTTCAGGTGGTTGTGAAACTCAGCTCTGTGTCTCTACCCACCCAGTGCAGCAGCTTGAATGACCAATTATTGCAAATGGCAAACGAATTTACTCCACGTGTCTGCATTTGGAAGGCAGGCTTGTTTAAACTCTAAGAACTCCACTTTCCTTAATGCATCTTAAGGTTTTTACTCAGTCAAGCTCTGAGTGGTTGTGCTTATTAAATTGGTGCAGTCCCCATGCAAATGAAACTGTACCTGCCTTGCCTGCACAGACAAAGAGGCCATGAGAGGAAATTAGTGCTCATCCTTGATTATTTCATTAAAGCACATTCTCCTATGTTACAAGGGGGAAAAAACACACCAAAAAAATGCTTCCAAGTGTGGTATTTTATCTTCATTATCATTCATAATTTGCCTTTGCTATAATTCACATCCCTTCACAAAATAGCAACATATTAGTTGGAGTTTTTAATTAAACCCCCAACACCTGCAGGTGAGAAAACACAGATGGATTCGCTCCTCCATGGAAACACTCAGTTCCATGTGAACTGGCCACAGAGCCAGAGAGAGAATAGGTGTTAAAATAACACTCAGCTGCTCACAGTGACTCCATTCATTCCTGCAGAAACAAACATACCTGGAGTGAGGCCACAGCTTAACCCTTTGCTCTCCCTGTGCCAGCTGCATCTGCTGCCTCCACAGAGCCAGCTTTAGGTCTCCAAATGGCATCCGAAAGCACCTTTGTGGTTAGATGGGAGCTTTGGGCTCCTCACTGTGCCAAAAAAGGAGATTTTATGGTTCCTGAATTTATCTCTGTGCTGGACCTCTGACTGGCTTTTCCTTTTGTCCCCCTGCTCTTCCAGAACCGTGAGGCAAACTCAGACTGAGAATTTGCTGATCCCATTCTGAGCTCGGCAACAGGGCAGGATGCAGTGAAGGTGCTCACTGCTGTGTGCACAGATCCTGTACCTGCATGAACCCATCTATACTTGTGTTCCTATATTCTATTCATCCATAAATTCTATATAGAGAAATCCAGAGAAATATAGAGAAATATGCTCACCAGCATCCCTGCTGGACAGACTCTCTTTGCACACTGGTTCCTATTCCCAGGGATCTCCCAGCTGGGAGTACTGGTCTGACATGGTGCTATCCCATAATATCAACTTTTTTTCCATGACTATGATCAGTTGCAATTAAGAACTACAATTAATGTCTGTATTACTGAGGAGTCTGGGGGAGCAGATGAGAACAAAGTTTTATTTTAGGCAAGTGAAGCTGGTAAAATGTCAATTGTCCATGTTGGACACCATAACATTCTGCCTTGTTAAAACTGACATCATTTATTTTTCTGTTTAAACTGTTTTAATGATCGTAGCAAAGGATGATGAATGTAAGGAAAAGTGCATTTTTATGTGGTCCATAAGGAAGCAGTGTGAACAGAGCAGTCTGAGTTGCAAAATCAAACACCTGAAGAATAACTAGTAGCAGGAATTCCCTGGGAGTTTTTTCATTAATCTAACAGGATTTAGATCAAGACCAGGATTTCATGTGTTATAGGTGAGCTTTAAACCTGCTGCATAACCAAATGCCAATTAAAAGTAGATTTACAGTACGTTGAGAAAACAACTTATTCTCTATACTCTTATATTTGCATTATGACTGACACAGTTTATGGTACTTTTTAATGTAAAAATGATGAAAATATTGATGAAAACCTTTCCTGCATGTTGCAAAGGACAAGCTCAGGGCATGACTCCCACTCTAAGGATCAGGAGGAAGAGGAGATGGGGAGGAAGGAGCTTGGGCCTGGTGGATCAAAGGGCTGGAGACCCCGAGTGAGGCACAGAACCTCGGAGTGTTTCATGTGCCTGGGCAAAGGGACAGGCCCAGACTAGGGCTGAAAACTGGCTGTGTGTGTGCTCAGTGTTTTGGTGTGAAGGGCTGCTCACAAGTGAGGAACCTGGGGGAACTGAGGCACAGGATCTGCCAGGGTCCAGCCTTAAAGGAAATGTTTCTTTCCACCTGAGCTTCAGAGCCCCAGCTCTTCCCACAGTGGTAGAAGCCAACGAGGCTTCTTTGAAAGAAGAGGAATTTCGCTCCTTAAAAGCTGAACATTTTGTGACAACAGAGTGATCAGAGCTCTTTATTCAAGGCGTTTGACTCAATCCCTCTCCAAACTCTTGGGTTCCGTCCTGAACCTCTGCCTGCACAAGAGTTTCCAGTCCAGGTCTCAAACTGAAGAGTTTCTCATATTTACCAAAGGAGACAGGAACACGTGGGTGCCCCTCTGCAGAGGATTCCTCACTGCCTGACCCACAGACCAACACTGGGGCTGTGCTCAAGCATCAGAGTGTTTGAGAGAGCCTTCAGGTGCTCCAAACCAGCTCAAACCTGACAGCTCTCTTTGCTCATCAGTTCATATTTCACTCTGATCATCCTCCCCTCCTGTCCCCTCTGAACACTGTGATCTTTCACTTACACCCAAATTTCCCCACGGTGACTGTACAATAAATTACCGACGTTGATATCCTCTCCCCATCCCGGTATGAACTTGCTTTTCCCAGGTTCAATCACAACCTTCTCATTAGACGCTGAGAGATGATATTTGGTGTCTGCAAGCGTTAATGAGACAGGTTGAGCACCTTCAAACCAGCGCATGAAGGAGGGGGAAATGAAGTGTGAATCCAGGCTGAAATTCGGGCTGCTGGAGGAACTGACACATTCACTACCCAATTACAAACAAAAGGGGGAAAAAAATTATTTTCCAAGCATGGATTTGTCTTTTTTTTTTCACTTTTCTAGCTAATTACAAAAAGCTTGCACGGCAAGGACTTCCAGGAGAGGATGAGGGTGTTTGAGCTGTGCTAGGAGTGAACTCTGGCCTGCTCACTCTATTTAGCAAGCTCTGAGATGTGTAAGTATATTATCTGCAAGGCTGCTAAAGAGCGCTTAGGGAGGATTTGTGGGTCTGTGGGAAGGACAAAGAAAAATGTTTTCTAATAAATTATTCACAGCCTCACAATCCCTTTTGGGCAGGTTGTTGCTCTGTTTGCCCCAGCGCTTCCCGGCTTCTCTCTCGGCGTTCACACGCAGAGTTTCTCACCTCCAGAGAGCAGCAGAGATCTCAGGCAGGCTGCTGCAGCTAATGGTGGCAATTAATAACTTGTCATAATCCCGAGGATGAAAGGGAGGGCTCGCCATCAGCAGTCAGGTCATGGCGCTTCTCTAAAGCAAATGAGGTGCAGGTGTTGTCCAGATTTAAGAGCTTTGCTCTGCTGTCAGTGCACTGCGGTGCCAAGCCCCAGCCCCAGCATCACCCTCCAGGTACAGAACTTCCTGCAGGAGTTTGCACGCTCCAGGTGCATTTCCCAGCCTTCCCCCCTCCACCGCTGTTCATTAGCATCGGAGAGGAATCCTCGGAACGTTTCAATAAATCATAACCCGGCACAGTTCATTCCAAACCTGTAATTGCAGCGTGCCCAGGTATTTGCACACACCAGGCAGAGCAGGGAAGCTTTATTTTGCATTTGTAAACAGAAATGTGCTTGGAAGGGGACGTGTTATCTTTGTCTTTTAATTGAACGTTGTGGATAAATGGCTTGGCTACCTAACAGCAGCTCAGGTCCATGTTCTCTGCTCAAGCTTGAGAAAATGAAACCTCATTATGCCTTTGGTTAAACAACAAACTAGAGAATCACTTCTTTCCTAGACAGCTCCGTTGGCTTCTCCTTTTTCCGTTGCTGTGGGTCAGTTCTGCTTGAAATGAACCAAGTTTACAAATCTCTGCTGGTTTGTACACTCCTATTATGCAGACTAGGTTATGCATTTGTAACTGTCACACGAGTCAGGGTGATCCAGCGTTCTCATCTGACCCTATTCATTTAAATGGGTGCGTCTTGTTGACATTGATTCATGTTATAACTTCTATCGATGCATTATAATCCCTTTGTGTCACCCCACTGGTTATTTCTACTCCAACGTTGTGAATAAATGCTGGCAATAATGGTCAGTAGGATTTGGAGCTGTTTTAAGGGATGTGGAGCCCACCTGAAGTCCCGGATTGGTGCCTCGTGCTGGCTTTTTCTCTGGAAGACAATTAACATGCAAAGTATCCTGTTCCTGTGCATTTGCATGGCAAAGTGTCTCCTGGCTTATTAATAATTTGGGGCTGTGCATTCCAAATGTATATTGCACTCAACTAAAGGGATAAGTAAACACCATTATGCATGCATGTAGGTCTTTATCAAGGTGTGGTTGATAATGTTTTAAAGCAGAACTATTTCTCATGAAAATAGCTCCTCTTAATAGCCTCTGTCTCTCTATTGTGCTTCTTAGTGAAACATAAATCACTAATATGTTTTCAGCTGCAAACTACTCTCTTTTTCCATTGTATTCACAGATTTAGTGGCATTTCAAATAGATAAACACAAGCAACATCTATCAACACTACAAAAAGGGGGCCTTAATCAAAGCTCCAGGTCCCAGGTCTCAGCATCTCCATTTACCTTGAGATAAATCCATTGGTGTGACCACCACTGCACAGGGTGACAAATCACCCCAGTCAGCTGAGCAGTGCAAGGGCTTATTGGCCTTTCTTTAAGTGGTCTTACCCTTCAATGAAAAGGATGGTGCTTGTCAAGCAGGGCCAGATTAAAGTTAGACAAAAAGAAATGATCTGTTATTAGAAAACTCCGATTGAGAATCACAAAACAGGAAAGAAATATGAATAAGAATTTACAGTGAGGATGCTCCCCCCCACCTTTCCTCATCCTCCCCCAAGCAGAAATTAACTTTAATTACTTTCCCAGCTTAGCACATGATGAATGTCAAGACAACGAGGCATTAACATTAAATAAATATGTGGCTCTGGGATGTGCCTGGTGGAGCAGAGGACAAGGGCAGCCTGTGCCTGGTGGGGCCTGGGCTGGAGAGCATCACTCAGTGCTCCCTGCAGGGATGGCAGGGCTGGATCCACAGCAGGGAATGGCTCTGGAGAGATCCATGGCATCACCTTTGGGAGCAGCCCCGAGCACGGATCTGGAACTGGGAGCACTGGGATTCAGAGGGAGGGAGGGAGGAGCCATGAGCAGAGTCATGGCTGCGTGGCCAAGGGTCTGTTGGTGCCAAGGGCAGCTTGGAAAGGCTCCTGATGCTTCCAGGAGCACATTCTCACCTTGTTTGCAATGGCACAACTGCAGGAGCATCAAAACCTCCTGGCAAGGTTGGCCTTTACTATTTTAGTTTACATATTTCCTACAAAAAAACCCTTGAGATTAAAAAAACCCACATGCAGATAAGAGAAAGCCTCCCGAATGTCATTAAATTATCTCAATAAATAATGGGAAAATTCTTCCCTCAAAGAGTACCCACAGGCTTTGCTTTGTGTTCTGGTGAGCCACACAAATGTAAGATTGTGTTTTAAAGTCTCTCTGAAAATCCTGCTTTTATAAAAGAAATGACAGAGCAGGCAGCAATTGAAAAATTTGAGAGCAAACCTACTTGGAAAACTGGGCAAATATTTGCCCGTCCAATCAGCTTGTTTGCTAAAGAAATTCACAGTGAGGGTCTAGTGAGGTAGTAAGAGGAAAGAGAAGGAAATTATGCATGTTTAGTTTTTTTCATAGGGCCAGTGTACATGACTAGGTGCATGGTCATGGGTTTTTGGGGTTTTCTTTTTTCCCATACACTGAGATTGATGCATTTAAAATGCACTTGGTTTCTTGTGACTTCATAGACCACTATAGAAAGATTAATTTTCTGTAATCATTTGATTTGATAAATGTCTACACAGCCCAGCACAAGTTTATTTTCTACTTCTCCTGATCCTGAAATTAGTTGCTAAGGGTACTCCAGGGAAACACTTCCATAATTATAAATAGGGCCTGACAAGAGACATTTACAATTGCAATAATGTAAAATGGTTATATTTCACCTCAGAACAGAAAATGCACTGGAAGGGACACACAAAGGAAGAGTGTGCAGCTTCCCTGAGCTTAAATAGACACGGCCTGGCCTGGCAAAAATGGCAATAGTGTCTGCTCTTCATGAATTATTTCAGATTTGAAGGTGTAGACAGTAAGATACAGAGAAATTAAGGGACTTGCATGAGATGACAGCAGAAGCAAACAGCAGAGATAGGGAAAGGTCAAAGCTCCCCAGCTCCTTAAATGGAGACGAAACTGTGCTCTGCCAATTTGTGAAGCAATCCAGAATGCATGTTTGGATTGGTAGCTCCAAAGCTGTGTCCAAAGCCCAGCAAAACCGTGGGGATGAAAAGCTGGGTTCAGGATTCCTGTCTGGTGAAGTTGCCTTCACAGCCAGCAGCAGCTTCGTACCTCACATCAGGAGGATGTGCTGGGGCTGCAGCACCAGGTGGCCTCTGAGGTGACCTCTGAGGTGTCAGCAGAGCTGTGGCACAGCCCTGGTGCAGCAGCACAGGAAAATACACAGAGAAATACCATTTCCAAGGCTTTAAGGTATTGTTGTGGTTTGTTTATTAACAAAGGACTCTTGACAATAATATCAGAAGGCTAAATATGATTTATTAAAATGACTCTATAGTTCATAGGATTTGGGCTATAATGTGCCCAGGTACAGAGTTCAGATGCTTACTTCTTTATGCTCTGTACAAGAATGCTAGAATATTTACAATATTAGAGAGAGAACAGTTTTTCACCTCATAGGTTGAAAGAGAGAACTTCTATCTCTTACTATTAGGAGACAGGTAGAGTAATTTAAATGTCTTTGAAACACAAACTAGAGATTTTGTTTACAGAAACTTATACAGAGTAAAAAGATAGTAAAATATGTTTTTCCATGGGAAGATTTTTCTGCAGGCTTGCACACAGAGAAACTTATAATATGTTCTTGCAACATAAAGGCTGTAAAGTGCTTTGAAGAGGCCCAGAACATCCTGGAGGTGGAGAATTATTGGCCACAGTCCTTAGGTGAGGCCAAGCAGGAGGAGCAGATGGATGGAAGCCGGTTTGTCCTTCCTTGTGCCAGCACCTTGGGGCTGTGGGACACCTTCAGCTGCACGGGGAGGAGCCCAGAGCTCTGCCCTGCAGCGTTGTTTACTGCAGAGAATGTTTGCTCTTTTATGAGGCACCTCCTCCAAAAGGCACAGCACAGACAATTAAAAAGTGCCATCCTTTACGGCCTTTTAATGCAGCCCCAGTTATTGTGGTAGTCCAGATATAATAAAATATCCAGTTAAAGATACCAGTTGTATAGATATAAAATATCAAGTAATGCTCAGAAGTTTAGGGAACGTGATAATTATCTGATAAAATGTCTAATATACATAGGCATAGCCTTAAACTGCCATGGTGATTGCACAGTAATTTAATATAAATTGATTAAGTACATTTTTACTGATGCTTAAAGACTAGTGACAGCATGGGAAACGATGTTTTGTTATCTGCTGTTACTAAATGCACAGGATTTGCTGGAATAAATCCAAGAGCTGGCTTTAAGGCACAATATTTAAACAGTGTCCCGCTGCTGTTCCTGCACTCCAGGTTGAATAAATTTACCAAACACCACACAAAGACTTTCCAAGTCTGGTCCTGTCACCACAAGGACAGCACACACCAAGGTACAATAAAACAGCAGAGTTGTCTCAGCCTCCAGAAGAAAACCAGTTGCTTTCACCAGCACAAACAGAGGAGAATCCTATATTCCTCACTCATGTAGGAAAAAATCTTTTGCCTTGTGGATGACTAAAGGCAGCATCTCCTTTGAGGCAGGATACAGAAATAAAGATCACTTCAATTTACACCTCCCAGTTGCTAAGAAATTTCTTCTTGATCTGCAAAAATGGAACCCCTGGACAAGCATAACCTGCCAGATCATTAGGTTATTTCCTATTATGAAAATGGCATGAATATTATTAAAATGTAACTATAAATATTTATGCTGATAGAAAACCCCACTATTGCTCCTATTATTTTATTGTAATGCCTTAGAAGAGATAATGGCAGGATTCAAAGGTCACTGAAGGTAAAGAGGGGAATTTTTCTGGAGTTATCATTACTGAATACAAACTGCCAGGGAAAGTACAAGGATTTTTTCACATCTGAAAAGTCACAATTTCTCTTTTAAGAAGAGAACATATTCTCTTTTAAATCTT
Source organism: Leptocoma aspasia (assembly GCA_013399835.1). Taxonomy (NCBI): domain Eukaryota; kingdom Metazoa; phylum Chordata; class Aves; order Passeriformes; family Nectariniidae; genus Leptocoma; species Leptocoma aspasia. Next base: position 405,493 of record VXAX01007079.1, on the reverse strand, counting down.
TAAAGATCATCTGTTCTGCAGTGCCTGCAAATCATTACAGTTTCATACTGGTTTGCCAGGCAGAGAGCTCAGCTATCCATTTTCCTGCTGAGCTCTTCCCATCTTGGCTCAAACCCTCACCTTCCCTGCCTTGTTCACCCCAACCTCTGACAACATTCTGCCAGCAAAAGTGGAATTTGGAAGAAGTGATGTAAAACAAAGTGGTGATAATTGCAAATCTTGTGTTCTGAGTTGGAGTCAAGGGCTCTTTCTGAGCTGGATCTGAAGGGGGGGAGATTTTGGCAAAGTCCCACCCAAAACGTGGAGCATGGAGAAATGCCACTTCCATGGAATCAGCCCGAGGTTTCTGAGCTACTGAAGGAATTCTTGCTTCAAAGACAGACTCAGAAATTAGCAGTGCTGAGTGGATTGAGTAACTCAGGGGGCTTTATGTGCATGGGCAAAATAAAGGTTCATTCTTGATAGAAATCCTAAAGAAGGACATTTTCTCTGGATGTTGAGCCTTCCGTTTTGCCTAACTGCTTTGAAATGCAATTAAGAATTTTGGCAGTTGTAGGGACAAAACCTAATTAGTTCAAACAAAAAATACTAGCATGGCCCTATGAGTCAAACCCATAGTTTTATACAATATAAGATATATTGCAACTGTATAGTTTGGGCTCATCTCTAAAACCAGAACGAGCAAAAGCACTTCCCAAGGTCTTTTGTCAAGTAATCAAATCTGAGAGACCAGAGCCATAAATACAAATGTGAGACACCTCAGGGAGAATTTTGGGGCCTTTTACTCTCTAGGATTTTTTGATTCTTGCTCTGTGAAATGCAGGTTAAACTCTCACTTTAGTAATTAACAACTCATTAATTCATGTTTGTAAAGTGCTGTGATCTTAAAGGTTTTTCCCAGCCCAAAGGAACCCATGAAAACACGTGGTCGGGTGGCAAAATGTTGTATTACAGCTAGGAGTGTGAAGACAATTTCATAGTTAACCCACGTGTTTATTAAACCTGGTAAATTCTTTTTATTCTACCTGAATTTCAGTTTCTTCCCAATAGGAATGGACAGCTCCTGTTTTTCCTCCCTCCTTTGCTGGGTGTTTGAATGGGGTGGAATTTTATTAGATTATTCATATTATTAATTATATATCAGCAGATATAATATA
>VXAX01007079.1:386310-404300 GCA_013399835.1 Leptocoma aspasia | reverse complement strand
ATGTAATATAATTTTTTTTTCATTATATATCAGCAGATTATTCCAGCTGCTGCTGTAAACCACAGGTTGCCAACAAACTCTTGAGTCCAGAATTTCTGACTTAGCATTTCTTTCTGGGGCCGTGTCCCATCCAAGGGGAGCAGCTGAGTCAGGGCTCTCGGTGCTCTTTGCAATGCTTCAGGGCCATCAATGCGGTTTTTAACCCGGCTCTCAGGAGTGCTGCAGATATTTGGGTCATTAAAAAGCCGTGGACACGAGGAAAAGCCTCTCGCACTTCATTAGCAGGAAATTGGTTTTATCTGCTAAATCACACAGTTTATATAAACTGCGCGGGAGGTGGGGAAACTGGGTCAGCAAAAACCCAGCGAGGAGCCAAAGTCAAGGAATGGCCAAATTTCTGTGAGCTCAGTGCAAACTTGTTTTATTGAGTTTTACTTTTATATGCCGTATTAACATCTCATTTGCATACAGATTGCGCTCCATCTTTACTGGAAAAGCGCACAGTCAGCAGTTCTCCTCGGCAGCCGAGGAGTGGCACAGCGGCATTTAAATACTCCTGGTAAATTTTGGAGCAAGATGCAGGAGCTTTTGGTCAATCTGCTGCCTCGGTTATCAGATGTATTTATCTTTCCTTTCCCGGGGGTGATTTTATTTATTCCTTTGAGGATTGTTGGAATGCCTCAGTTACTCCTGTTCACAGCAGGTTTCCCTGCTCCTGCAATCCTCCTTGTGGGAGCAGCAGCCCTGTGCAGGCTGCCCTGGAGCAGAGGCTGGGCAGAGTTCCAGAATAAAGCAGGGATTTATGAAAAGGATTTCCTCCATGGATCCACCTTGGGCAGCACAAGAGCCCAGCCAGGGCTGCACCCAAGATGAACCAAAATGGTCCCAAAATGGACACCGGGCACGGGCTCTGGCACTTTTATCAGTTCTGCTCCATTTGCACATTGCAGTTCATTGTCCAGTTCCAGCTTTAGCCCATCAAGTCCCATCCTGCTTGTTTTCCTCTCTTCAGCCCACGTTGTTTGTGCTCTTGGGCCTGAGATTTGGATCATTTGTCCTTGGTCCCCAGCTGGAGAAGGAATTGTTTTGTCTCCCTGCTCTGTGCAGAGAGCTCACCATCCCCTGATGTGAAGCCCAGACCCACACACTAAAGCAGCACAGAATCTGAAAAATATAAAAGCTCAAACCTGAGGCATCAACAGGAGCAGCACTGCCAGGCCAGAGCTTGGCCACAACTCTCTGTTTACTAGAGGAGGTGAACACTTCATCTCTTATTGTTGTTACCAGCAGTAGAATTGCATTAGAACCAAGCAGAGAGCCGGAGTGCTGAGCAGAGTGAAATGTAAATAATCCAGCACAAGCACATCCATGCACTGGAGCAGCTGGATATGATCCATTACCATAACACAGATTTTTCTACATGTATATAGATAATTCCCGGATGCCCTTATATATGTTGTTTTTTTTTTTTCAACAATCAGCTCTTCGTTGATGAGTTCTAATAATTCTGTTTGGAGGCTAAGGAAATAAATACACCTCACAGGCATTAGAGCACACGACAGAAATGACTGTGTGGTATTAACAGTTGGTATCTGCCATGCTGGAATAATAGAGATGAGAGTGGTAATACATAAATACAAACAGCGAATATCACTTGGCAGCTATTGATGGTGTAACTGCCCTTATGTGGTCATGCAGATGCTTTTTTGTTGTGCAAACACTGGAATTTTTTTGATGTTGTAATTAGTGCTGGCAGGCAGCGATGGAAGCCATCACCTCCTGTACTGTGACTAAGCGATAAGGTGAATAATGCAGATATGCTGAGGAAGCTTCAGAGCTGCATCCCCAAAATGTGAGCTCTGGAGGCTCCGTCCGGCCCTGCACTTGGGATTTAGTTTTGTTAAACACACCCGGGCTTGGCTGCCGGCCAGAGCCGCGCTGTGGTCCTGCCGCTTCAAACACAGGCTAGCAACCAACTGCTAATGGCACTAATTAGGAGCCGTGCGGCTGATTTATACCTTTTGTCACTGTACAAGCGGTGGAAGTGCTGAGGTTTGCAAGGATAACAATTATTGGTTCGGGTGACGATCCTTTCATCATAGACAGACAACTGATTTTTAACTGTCAGGATTCAGAACTGGGCTCAGGGAAAGCATTCCAGTGAGTGCAACCAACAGTCCAAACACTTGTTCATAATTCAGCTTTGAAAATAAATCCATAACCAAAAAAAATGACAAAATGGGAAGGTTGTGTGGCAGATTAAAACTCCAGGTTGATGATTATTTATGTTATCTAAATGTATATACAACGTTATTTATATACTATATAATTTCTCTTTCAGAGACTGAAGTACCATTAATAGCACTATGTGCTTCTTATCTGAGTATCTCAAATATTAGTGAATGAAATTTCTTTGTACTCTCAGCAGAGCTAATGGGAAGCAGCTGATAATATTCTCAACATGAGTCTCTACACAGATTATCCCTAAATTCTGTAGTTATTGGAAAAATAGCAGACATTCCTCTCAGCCAGCCAGTTGTTTATGCTGAATTAGAGATGTGCACACAACGAGTATTACTGAGAGCACTGGCACTGCCTGGTTTGGCACAGCTGGGATTAGAATTCTGATTTTCCTCTTTCTAAGATCTGAATTTTGCCACCTCGTGTTTGGAAGTGTCAGTGTGTGTCCCCTGTGGTGGCCAGGAGCTTCCCCTGCGTGTGCTCCTGACAAACATCTCCCTCTGGAACAGCTTCATAACTGTGGGAGAGAAGGAAAACACATCCACAGCTAAAACATATCCTAAAAACCCCTGCCATGGCCAAAAGATGAAAATTCCTCAGCCTCCAGTTTCTTGTTCTGTGCTGTTTGTGTGCAGGCTCCATTCAGAGGAGAGGCAGGATGACCTCCAGGAAAAGAGCAGGATGTGTTTGAGAGAAGGCAGGAAATGTGACAGTCTGGAAGCTTGGAGTACAAGATCCAATCTCTCTCCATGGATGGCAAGAGCATGTCAGACATAATGGAATATTAAGAGAAGGAACCTATTGCAGGCTCAGGGGACTTGAGTAAGGCAGCATTAAAAACTTTACTGCTATTAAATCTCGGGGAGCTGGAGATAATTTTGCTTTAGAGGAGCGTGGCTGCTGGTGTGGTTAAAAATGCTATCGAAAAATCCACTCAGGAGGAATCCCTCAATAAAACAGAAACAATTGGGGCTACATTGGAAGTTCCTGCTAAGGAAAACATCATTTGGCAGAGAAGATTGGAGAGGCTGCAGAGTGACAGCAGAAGTGGAGTTTTAGGACTGCAAACGGGAGCTGAGGGAAATGGTGGAAAGACTATTGAGACTTTATTAACTGCTACATTGGGGATCAGAAAAATGCTCCCCACAGAGAGAGAGAAAGCCTTTCCCAGAGCACTGAAACATTTGGCATCAGCTGCTGTGCTCGGGAGAAGGATGAAACCATTCTTTTTTAACCTGAAAACCTGCAAATTGCACTCACAGAGCAGGTAATCAACAACAAAAAGACATTTCCTGCCAGCACATGTTTTCATACAGGAGGTTTTATGCTCCAAGAAAATTGTGACGTGTACAAGTATCAGAGAAACTGAAAATTGGGTCATATATAAATTCTTAAAAGCTGCCTTCTGGTTTGATTACTGGGTAGCTAATGACACCACATTCCCTGACTCCCCCTGGATTCTGGCATTCAGCCACCAGCCTTAGTTAATCCTTCATCCAGTACGTCTTCCTCACTAAGGACAAGGGGGGGAAATCATATATTTAGAAGAAAATAGAAATATTTGTATATATTTGGATTTCTTTTTCCTAAGTTGAGACATGATTGAAGACACAAAAGGCTGTATTTTTATTTCTCAAAAAATTAGCGCTGACTGGGTGCTTTAGTTAAAGGACAGGAATGCGGAATTGCTCTTTTTATTTGTTTGGCTTTTATTTTAACTGTGGCTACAAATTACCCCAAAATGGGGTAAATACAGGCTGAGCAGAGCATCCCTGAGAGCAGCCAGAGGGGAGAGAAACACTCAGTGGTGGAAGGCAGTGAGGAAATCGGGAAGGAAAACCTGAGTTTTCTAAAATTTTTTTTAATGTCTTGACCTATTTCTCCTCTCTAAAAGCAGAAAGTTGCTGCTGGCCCAGTGGAGCCTGGGGGATTTTTGTGCTTTTCTCTTCTCTGAGGTGTTGCTGTTCCTGGAGATCCCAATCCCTTCCTTGGCTCTGGCTGGGAGGAGTTTGGGGCTGTCCCCAAACCCCTGGAGGGTTCCACGTGTCCCTTGGGTGCCCGGAATCCCTGAGGGGCCTCCTTTCCTCCAGGCTGAGCTGTCCCAAGAACTGCAAGTGCCTCCTGGATGTCTCCCTTCATGTCTCATCCAGTGGCAATTCCCACGTTTTGGGCACTGGGAAAGCTGCTGACAAGGCAGAAAATGGTAGAAATTTCACATTTTTAGGTTCATTCTTCATCTCATCTGCTGTCCTCAAATTCTTACTGCGAGTAAAGGAAAAATATCCTTATCCTGTGCCTAGAACCATCAATTCTGCTCTTTCAAAGACATTTTCTTGGAATTTTAGTGAGGAGAATGAGCTTCCATTACCTCACATTGAAGATAAAGGTAAAGAAAGAGCAGGATTTTTGTCAAAATCATCCTTCAAAGCCTTCCTGCTCCTTTTGTGCTCCAGCTGTGAGGTCCATAACATGAAGTATAAGCAGGGGACCCCATAACAGCTGTCACAGCATCTGAAGGCTTCCTAAGAAGAAACCTACTCTGCTACAGAAACATAAAAAAAAACTCCAGAAAGGCAATTTTAACAGAAAGGAAAGTCCTTTAATGAATTGCAAATAGACTGTAAATGAGCCCAGAAAAAACCTGATGGGGTGAGCAAAGTACATAAAAATCCCCTGTGCATTCACTGTTTATAAATCAAGCTCTCACCCACCACACCTGGAAAAGACATCCAAAGGAACATATCAAATTACATAAAAGGTCAGGGAATGTAAAATACTGAGCGCACTGTTATGGGATCCTCTTCAATCTTCACCACCTAAAAAACTTGTGGGGAGGGGTGAATTATATTAAATGAATTGAGGAAACTAATGAGAATTTTGGATTATAAAGCCAAAATCAGGATGCATTTTGTTCATTCGAAAGCTCTGGTGCTTGCTGGAAATTCTGTCCAGTTACTGAAGACACTTGGGAAAGTTAATTTTCTGCTGAATTTTTCTTAATGTACTATTGACTTAAAAAAAACCCAAGGAAGTTTGGAAGTGTTGACGACATTATTTAATAGTCAGAAGTGCTGATTTGGTGGTTGCACAACTCCTTTGGGGTGCTGTTAGCACTGTTTTAGGGCCACAAATCCCATTTTATTCCTGCATCCTGCTACTCCAGGGAACAGCTGAGGTAGGGGATTCTCAAATCAGAAGTTAAATGAAGATATCCCATCTTAAATGAAGACATTCCAGAAGTTAAATGAAGATATCAGCCAGGAGATACCTGGCTGAATATTTTATTTCTCTCTGTTTGGGCACAAGAATGATTTGATCCCCAGGTCTGGGTTCTTCTTCCCACAGGGAGGAGAGGAGTTGTAGAGGGGGATCCCTCTTTCTCCTCTGTTCTTTCTCTTTGTTCTCTCACTTGTCATCACTAAAAGGAAATTCTTAATTTGAGTTTATGGTCCCTTGGTAGAGTTGTAGAGAATCAGGAGTTTGAAGGTTTTATGTGCTGGTTTTCTGTTAATGGAATTAGAGTCTCTGGGAGGTTACACTTGGTTTTGGCTTAATTTACTCGGAGTTACTTCCCTCAGGTCTTCTCAGTAACAAACCCACCTATAATTAACTTTTTTTTTTAGTTTGTTTTTTTTTTCTATAGGAGAGAAAATAAAAATTACCTCTTTCATCCCAATCCACCTTTTTTTATTTTGATGGGCTAGATAAGGCTGAGATGTTCTTAGTTACCTGTGGCTAAATATAACACCTCTTGGCTGTTCTGTCACTTTATGATCACTTGAATGAAAAATGGTCTAAAAACCCTGGAATCAAAAGTGTCCCGTTGCAATCTAAAGCATCAGGCCTGGGGTTGTGACAAGGTGGGAGGTTTTACATGCCAGGAAACAGAAATGCCTAAAAAAGAAACCTGGAAACCATTTGAAACCTGGATAATTCAAAGAAACTTGAGATTCAACATCCTTATATTGCAATGATGAATTCAGCAAAATCATGATCTTAATATAAAATTTTATACTTAGATGCATCCTTCCACTGGATTTCTCCTTCTTAGAAATCTCTTTAATTTGTCTGCTATTTATCTTTTTTTTTTTCTTATTTATTTTCTTATTTAAAAACCGAACAAAACCAGCTCAAAATGAAACTCTGGCTTGGTTCTGCTAACGGTAGGATGAACACAGGCTGGTCTCTGGATTCCCCTCCCAAGCTTTGCTTTGTCCCCTCCCAGTGTCCCAGTGTCCCTCAGGCTGTGCCAAGGGATCCCAGCCACCCCTACAGCAGCAGAGTTCCAAAGGCACGTTCAGGACAGGACTGGCTTGCCAAGCAGTCTTTCTTGAATATGCCCAGGATATTTTCCCTGGGATTTTTCCCAAGGAATTGCTTGTCCATACACATTTTTTTTATTGAGACATGTATGATTTGTGGGTGTTTTTATCCATCTGCATGCACAGCCGTGTATTTGCTCTGTGGGTGTCACAAGTTTTGCACTTAGTGCTGGGAGCTTTTCATATTTTTTCTCTGGGAACATGCTGTGATAGCTCCTGTATTTCAAAGAGCATGCAATCCAAAATCTGTCAGGAGGAAATATTTCTTTAAGGAAGAAAATGTGTTTTTTGTTAACTTTCTCAATCTCTCATCCATTCAGCTCAGTGGTGAATCTATGTCCAAGCTCTTGTTGGGCTTGGGGTGGGACTTCAGTTGATTCCACCTTTTTAAACAAGAGTTAACAAGAGGGATGGCAAAGTTTGAATCTCCAAGTGAGGTTCCTTCCCCAAAAAGAAACTTTTAAAAGTTACAAATCAGACAACTGATATATAACCATCCTTAACGAGTCACTCTTGGCCTTGCAAGGAAACAACATTTATTGTCTTGTCATATCAGTCTGGAGTGATTCTGCATGCCACAGGAAGACACTCAGGGAGAGCAATCCGTGCAATTTCTATGGCACCAAAGCCTCGTGGGGGTTTCCAGGTGACTGAATTCAGATTTATTGTTGGTGAACTTGGCTCCCAGTGACCTATTTAATTCTAAATTAGCATCTCTATTGCAACGCTTAGCTCTTGCCTGTGCTTCCCAAACATACACTAATTTGGTCTCACACCATCCCTCAAACAGGAAACGGGATAATGAGGTGTGGGATCTTCTCTCTTTCCTTTTAACTGTACCGTTATTAATGCCTGCCCTATTCTGGGGCCGCAGAACAAAAGGAGACAAAGCACATCAGTTTATTGAGAGAAACGCAGCTGAGAGCAGCCCTGCCTTCACTCCGGGCACACAAACCCAGCTGAACCAAACACCCACAGTCACCAAAAAACTGCCATCCACTGATTCTTCCCAACAGCTCTGAGTTGCTCATTTGCCTTGAGCCAAATTTTGATCCATTTAATGAAACCCCTGCTGCTCGTCACCTTCTGCAGCTTAAAAAATGGTTTCTAAAGTGAACTTAAGCCCGTGCTGTGCTGAATATATCGAATATATCCACATTTTATCTGCCAGTGGTTTGCAGCCCATCTGTACCTGACTCCAGAATGATCCTGTGCATCTTGTATCGTGTCTGATGCACCATGAGGAGATGTTTGTAGTATTTTTAGATTTAAAAAAAAGTTGATCATTAATAACAGATGTTGAACTGTGAGAAGTGTTAAAGATTGGTAATTGCTTCCAGCCAAAAAAAGTTTTGGAACACCTTGATTCTAAAATATCAGTTACCTTACCAAAAAAAATTAGATCTTTTTGGTGTGTCCTAATCCCTTTGGTAAGTTCAAGGTATAATTTTTCCACCTTCTCTTTATCTTCATTTCTGTTTAAAAAATTGAATACCATTGAGGTCATACTTCAGTCCAGGAGAGGCTTGGATCTCCTCTCTGACTTCTTAGAGGAGCAGCAAGTACTATAAAATATTCTGTGCCATTCTAACTAATCACCCCTCTGGCATTCTGAGCAAATGCAGGTTAATGGTGAATCTTTTAATATTTCTATTAATTACATATATTATCCTAATAACTCTATTGTCAATTTTTCATTGCTAGGTAATGACCAGAGCTGGGTTAGTTTTTCATAACTACCCACGGATTTAAATGAAAGGAGGGATTTTTGTTTGGTTGTGAATTTCCTGCTGGCAAAGCCTGATTCCCACAAACATATTTGTTACATGAAATTAATGTAGGGATGTTGTGTGCAGGTGTGATTGAGCAGAGGCACATTCATCACTGCTGCTCTGGACAGGGACATTTACACAGGGTATGGAAAAGGGGCTGCTGCAGGTCTGTGGTTACAGGAATTAATATTTGAAGTAGCTTTCAACCTGAGCATTTTATTAACCATGACAGGTGTATGGATGGAAATGAGAACTCAGTTGGAGTATTGGGTTTTTTAGGGAGCCACTGTGCATTTGCTTAAATCCACAACTTGAACTTCAGAGGAGGATGCCTGGGAAGGCTCCTGATTTAAGCACTACAGAGGGGAGGCAGGAGATGGAATAATTCAATCAGCCACAGTGATTGTTATTCTAATAAAGTTCTCTGTTTGGAGGGGCAGGAAAGGGCTCCTGCCACAATCGGCCATGTGTTCTGGTGCCTCCCACCATAACGAGCTGGAAACAGAACTGCAGCCAATTCAATAGGACCTGTGCTTTGATGAGCCCACAGAAAGATCTGAACATAAGGATTGTTTCACAGAACCTGGGCAGCAATGAAGCTGAAAATATCGATTCATAAATTTCCCAGCAAGATGAGAGAAACTCTGCAATCGTTCCTGAGAAGTTGATGAACATTTCCAGCCCCAAATACCATTCACTAATGGGAGTGCTTGTATGGAAAGGTAAAGAGACACAGAAAGGTTTTAATGTGGCACTGTGTGAATAAGCAGAGGAAAATGTCCTCAAGGAAACACTAAGAGGAAAATTTTAAAGGAGGAATCCTAGGAAAAATCACAGCACCTGGTTTGACTTTGAAAAGCCAGTGCAGCTGTCAGCACAGTCCAGGGGAGTGAGAAGTTACCCCAGGAATGTGCTGAAAGACTGATGCAAGGAGAGCTGCAGGAACTCCCAGGTGTGAAAGGAAGGCTGTTCAAATGCCTTTTTTCTCCCTGAATTTAATTTCTCAGCCAGAAATGTACCAGGTAGATGAGGCAAAACAAAACTGGGAGGCTGGCTGGAGTGTGAGGCAGCAGTGCTGGGAGCTGAGTGTGGATGTTGGATGATTTCAAGGTCCCTTCCAACCCAAGCACTCTGTGATTCCCTGATTCTCTGCTGCAGTGCTGCAGCAGTTGGATTTCAGATGCCCTGATTGTGGGTTAGAAGTTGACAAACACATCTCAGACTGCTCCAGCTCAGCTGTCCCTGGATCTGGGGATGGGAGCTTGTCCCTGATGGGGAAGCAGCGAGACACCACCACACGGATTGTCATGAAAAATGCCACGAGCCCTGTCCCAGGTGCTCCAGGCTCACTGGGCATGGCATTTTCCTCATGGACAAGAGTTTTCCAGGCTGCCCACCGGCTACTGGAAATCCCAAATAAATGTCAGGAGAAGCAGTAGGGCACTGGGTGAAGTGTGAAGGCAATAGAAAAGGGAAGAATCACAGTTCTTTCATATTTAAAATCGATTCAAATAGAGAAGTGGCGGTGATTTATAAACTTGAGGAAGGTTAGCCTTAATCTCCAGCTAGACATTTTCATTGCCTGAGTAAACTTTGAGCTCATACGAGCTACAGAGGCAGGAATTTGGGATTAATAGAGACACTTGAGGCAGTTTTCTTAACTGAACCACCCACGGTGTCAAGGGGCTTTGCCAATGAAGTCTCATGAAATGGTTTGGCTGCTTAGGACAGCTCCAGTCCTAAGGGACCCTCTCTGCTGACAATTCAGCTGCTTCCCAAAATATAGGGAGAGCACAGAAGGAAATATAATAAACCAGAAAAGTAGAACAGCAAATGTGAATTAGCAGAACTGTACCCCAGAGCTGAAGGAAATCACTTGTAGGTGCTGTGTAAAGCTCCCAGTGCTCAGAGGTGAAACAAATAAAAAAATATTTTTACTTTGCTTTACATATCTTTACAGTCACACCCGCAGGGTTTAAAAAAAAAATTATAAACTATTCTGCATCTAGATTTTTGGTGAATTCTCCCACAAACTACATGCAGCAGATTTTTTCTTAGCTGCAACTTTCTTAGAGAGCCAAGTAATGTAAATGACTTTTAAAAAAGCCAATTAAATGTATGATTGAATGTCATCCTTGCTGACTGCAGCCTTCATAAGGAACTGGAAATGTGAGGTATTTTTTTTACCTAATATTGAACACAGTTAATTAAAAAGGTAAAGATTACATTTTGCTTCAGTTAATTTGAAATAGAGAACCTTCATTTAAACAATAAATTTCAGATTTTAGTTCTAGCAATTAATAGACCAAACTGTGTACTTAAGGTTTTATTATATTGATTCTAAAATAATTAGATTAGCAAACACATTGCAAATATATTATCTAAAACAAATAAGATTATCACCACGCTTTTTGTTATACAGCACAGCAATAAAACATATCGCAGTGCAAGCTAAGGCAATCTCATAAAGTTAATAGTCATGGAGCATATATTACACTCTTGCACTAAATGACAAAAGGCAGCACGGGCATCGTGTGGACAGTGTTAAATAATTTGTAAAAGTTGAGGCGTGTTTTTGATGTTCAGCAGATAATTTTAGCCCCCCGTGTGTTTAGGGGAGCGTTTCAGTCTGTGCCCTGTAGCCTGGTTTTGTCTCCCAGCACAACTTTCACATTCCTCCTTGCAAAGCAAATTGTAAAAAGCGGTCGGGAAAGCCTGCAGGCTGTTTGAGAGGCCCTTTAAAAAGCATGACATTCAATCAGAGTTCAGCGAGGAAAGTTTTAATGAATAAACTTGGTAAATTAGAGAGCACCGCAGCAGAGTGATTAACTCTCATTTGTGCATCGCTGTTAAAATTAATTAAAACTTCGGAGCCGTAGGAGGCAGGTTCCCTCCTCGAGCCCCGGCTTTGCCCTCGGAGCCAGGCTGGACCCAGCAGCGATTCATCTCCCCGGGATGAGAGCAGGGCCGAGAGAAAAGCGCAGCCAGGACAAATGTGCTGGCCACCGTCACACCGCGGGGACAGCGCTGGCTCTGGAGGGGGACACCTCCCCTGCCCGCGGGTTTCATCCCGCTGCAGGGACAGAGCTGATTGCAGCACCTGGGCTGTGCTGCAGCGCCCAACAGGCTCTCCCTGCCCGCTCCTGTCAAATGCTGACTGGAACTTTCTTTGTTAAGTACTTGATACAACAATTTCATTTTATAGCTGTCACCACCTTTACTAACAGCCTTTCTCTGCATCAATTAATTACGTGAGAATTAGCTGAACTCTCTGAATATTAAAGAAAAAGGATTTATCTTAGGGCTTTGATGGCCCTACATTTTAGCAACCAATTTTGTGTGAAATCATAACGTTAAAATCCTACTTAAGAGAAAAAGAAAACTTGTTCTCTTCCCAAAATAATTTTAGATCTGTTTCTTTCAAGAGCCAGGAGCCAGTATTTCTTCCTAGCCAGACCTATTATGAGGTGGCTGTTTAACAAATCTGTGCTGGTTTGGAATTATAAATGACAGCCTATTTTATAAAGGGAAAAGTCTTCTTTGACAGCAGAACAATATCACACGAGTAACAAATGGCAAATTGTGTCATACAGCTGAACAGTTGTTTTCCCATGTTCACCAAGGGCCAGTTATTAATTTTACATTGGTCAGAATTAAGGATTTTGGAGAAATTCATCTGAAAAGGAAAGTATGAAAAATTCCTGCTCAATGAAAATTACCATTATTCGCTGTAGATCTATATTCATAACTTAAAAATCTGACAGTCTTTCCTATTTTTTTCCTCTATAGATTTCTTGTCAACGAGAGTGTCAGAGGTCAATGTCAGAATGCCCCTCTGGCACCCATTAACTATAACCAGAAAACTTGTTCACTATTGATCTACAATGTCTAAATATCTATTATGTTGGATATAAAAGGTGGTTTCACGTCTTTCTAAAACAGATAATTCATACAGGCCAAGGGGTCAGGCCTGGTGATATATTATTGTTTCACTGTATCAGTGAAGTGCAGGAAGGGAACAGGCCAGGAGAGTGTCACTGACCTCTTGGGGACACGTGTGTCCACGTTCCCCACCGCCACCTGGGAGGATGCTGTGGCTTTCTCAGTGCTCTGAAACTCCTGAACAAGTTGTGTTTAGAGTTTTTGTTCTTGCCATGGCAGCCAGAGCTGGCATGAATCCCAAGGCTGGGTGGGAGTCAGGTCTCTGTCCCTGTCCCCAATGGGCCGTGGTGCAGCTCGGTGTCTGTGCAGCTCCTCACACCGTGGTGGTCACACTGCCAGGGCTCTGGGCGTGCTGCAATGGCAGTTTTACAGGAATTGTGCACAAAAAGGGCACTGCCCCCGTGGGTTTCCGTTGTCACAGCACCGGTGACTTCGGCAGAGCGATGGCACTCCATGTCCACAGAGGCTCTGCCCCAGAGCATGTGTCAGGCTGTGGCCATAGCTCCAAAGTCACGTGTTTTCTGCACAGACACTTGTCTAATACCACATGAATGATTTTGTTTGCTCACATCAACCCATCAAATTTATTGATGCTCTTTTAATCTCCTCATTGTTTAACTGCTGAGGTGCCTCTGCTCTGCTCAAGGCTCAAATGCAGAGCAGGCACAGCTGCATTTCTTTGTTCTGCTCTTCCTACAGCAGAGCACACAGCGCTGTGAGGCTGGAGGACACAATCCAGGGCTTGGATCCCCCCCAGTCCTGTGAATTCAGCCTTTGAGGCTCCATGGCATTTCCCAGCAGGCACCTATTCCTTCTGCAGGATGAGCCCCGTAACAAGCAAACCCTCTTTGGAAGGCAACTAATACTCTACTCTTTAATGGAGTTTATGGCCTTCTAGCAAGCCCCCAAAATGGTTCATATTCTTCCAGGCTACATTTTTGAAGAAAGTAAATTGAGATGAATCATGCTAAGATGAGATAGTTAAAATGTCAGGCTCCATAAGTTTCAATGCATCCTTATAGCTCTGAACACTAAAATGCAACTGAACATTGGAATAAGGGAAACAAAAGAGAATCAGATAACTAGTTCTTATAGAGGGGAAAAAAGTAATTTCTGTCTGTGCTGCTACACCATGGAAATCCACATAGTACAGTTTTAGAGCTGTACCTTAAAAAAAACAATTGCAGTTTCTTTTTATCACTGGCCTTGGTTACACATCACTGCCTGCTCTACGGCACACTAGAATTGCAGAGTTTCTGAGGCAAACAATACAGCAGCAGCTTTATTTCTGTTTACAAATGTTACCTGGGGGAAATGTGCCTGTACCTGTTGGGTAAATTACAAATCATCAGCACTAAATGTGACCCACAACAGTGACACAGAAGGGAAGAGGGACTGTGGTCTGTTACATATTTGGTGTTAGAGGGGAGGGAAGTGCCTGGTCAGTGCTGCTGACCAGGTTAATCAGTTAATGAAATGAGGCTGCTGGACTCTTTAAACTTGAGCTGTGTGGTGCTTCTTCATTCCTTTGCTGGACAACAGCCACTTCTTCATTTCTACTTTATCATAATATTTACAGTCAGTGGAATTAACTACCATTGCTGTTTTAAGTGACTCACGGTAGGTGTTGAACACCACCAGCAATGTAAGCCACCAGATTTGTGTCCAAAGGGCCTTCTGGGTTCAGGGGGAAAGGGCACAGGATGCAGAGAAGCCTCGTAGGCCATGAAGCACCTCTTAGTCCAGGCCCAGAGGTGATGTTCAGCTGAGCTGACTGAAGGAAACTTTTGATAAGAACCAAGAACAAGGTTCTATTTCTAAATCAGGAGCAAGCCACTGCCCTAACCCCTCTGCTCCCTGTTCCTTTCCTTCCCTGGGACAGCTTTCCCTGCCCAGCTGGTGTCATCAGGATGGGTTTCATCCTGCACCTAAACCCACTAGTCCTGATCACAACATGACCTTGAGCTGCTCCCAAGGCCGTCAAAGCCTGGGGCAGGGTTTGGGTTTGTTGTAAGCAGATCCCAGAGCTGGGCATGCCAAGGCTTTAGGGACAGCAGCACAGATAACACCAGACACCAAATAGGGTCAGGAGAGACAACTGGGGTGTAACTGGAGCCCCTCACGCTGCCCTGGCTGCAACACAGATGGGCCAGAATGAAGGCTATCACTCCTAGTTTATAGCCATTAGCAATCATGATCTCCCTAATATGAAACAGAAATAATAGTATTATTAATAATAATATCAAACTGTCACATTATTAGCCTCTACAGATGGCTCTATTCCTCCTAATAATTTTTATTTTTATTTAATGTTTGGAGATGCTGTAAAAAGGGACTAGTGCTTCCAAATGTGACCTCTGTGGGGTTTAAAACCTACTGAATCAGATGAGATATTAAAGCATTCAATGTAATGTATGACTTAAAGCTATGTTTTTAAAACTTTAATAGAAAATGTCTGATGCTTTAGATTACTATTTCTTGAAGTACAGTAGGCTGAAGAATTTGCTTCAGAGGGTCTCTTTATACCCAAGAAGAGGCACGGTGAGAATACACAGTATGTTCTTCCTTCACCGTGCCTCTAAATAGATGTAAAGGAGTGAAGGTGTATTAATAATACATCATGTTTCTACTTTGTTTTATACTATTGTACATATGTTCTCACACCACAATCAACACCACCGTATTTAAATATCTCCAAGCAGTTCATTAAAGGAGGTGATTAACATCTGTCATGTGTTTTTTCCCTCCTCCTGTCCCCAAGGAGAGGAGGATGTTCAGTGGCAGACCTGATTTTGGTTGGGATTTATCGTTTGTGTGGGAGGCTTTTTAATTTTGCTGAGGTTTTATTTTATGACACAAAACTACCAATTGGGATAAATGTTTGCAAAGGCAACAGCAAAAAAAAGTCTGCTGAGCAGCTGAACTGAAAGGGGGTGAGGTTTTAGTGGAGGGGATGAGATTGGAGACTGGCGCTGGTGTGTGGTGGGAGTTCTGCCACAGCCTCACCTGGCCACTGGGAGATGGGAGAGAAGCCTTTGGCTGGGGGTTGATTTTTAAGGCCCCTTCCAACCCAAACCATTCCAGGATTCCATGAGATGAGGAAGTAAAAGAGTGGCTGCTGTAGCAACGCTGTGCCCCGAGAGCTTGGGGGGTGTCAGGGTATTGCCATCAGCCAGGTGAGGCTGTGCTAAGTTTCCTGTGAGCTTTCAAATATGTGAAGATCTAATGTAGGCTGATGTTTTCATGGGTGTTTTCACCCTCAGCCAGATCATTGTGTGGGCAAGAGCAGAAATGAGATTAGTTACAGCATATTTCCTCACAGGATCTCCGAGCCTGGAATGACTGTGGTCTCCATTAGAGTCATTTTGCAGCATCATCTCTAGTGAGTTAAATTTTCCTAAATTTTGCTTTCAGTTTTACTTACCCATGGTAGCTGTCCAGCAAAAGCACAGAGATTATCTGAATATTTACATCATCCCTGCAAGTCTTCATATGAACCGCGAGACCACTGGTAGCTCTGAGTCATAAATTTACATCTGTCATAATATTTACTGATGCACCTGGCTCACATTGATTGTGTTCTGTGTGCTTTTCCAAAGAGAATTGGATGGCTTCTCCTTGCCAGTGTGGGTTTGTACCGGCTGCTTTCCAGGGACAAGCTGGTTGTTATTGTCTTTGCTGGATTTGTGTTTTCAGTTTCCATCCCAGGAGGGAATTGCAAAGCCGGTTCTGTTCCACGCTGAGGGGACATGGGGAGGTCTGATCCTTTCCTTGGCTTCCCCAGTGCACAAACCCTTGGATTGTGAAGGTTTTTCTGCACCTCAGAAACATCTGTATATGGGAGAGATCCACATCCATCCGTGTGTGGATCTGCCAGCAGAGGATGGGGAATTCAAGGAGAGGGAGAAGGTCTGTGTGTGCACACAAGCCATAAGCACACACACAGAGTCTCACAAAGGTCCCAGTGGGGAACCCACACTAAAGGTTAATGCAGCCCCAGGCTGTAATTAGCCTTTTGCACAGAGTCTCCTTGTTGTGGAATCTCTCTTTATGAGGGTTTTCAGGGCAATGAGCCACCAGTCCCATCCCCCAGTGCCCCCAGTAAAGCCCACTGGCAGGAAGCTGGAGGGGATGCTGGGCTTTAGGAGCAATGCTCAGGAGCAGCTCCTCCCCTCCGATGGCTCAGGGTCCCCTTGAGATCTCAGGGATTCTCAAAGATGGAGAGAAGGAAAATTCCTTGCCCCACTTCATCTTTTTCTTTCCCCTGAGTAAAGGCTGGGAGAAAATCTGCCCTCCAGTTTAGGAGCTCATTGTCACGTCAGTTGGTGACAGCAAATTTGTGTCCTCATCAGATGTGTCTGATACCAGAGAGAGGACTGGCACTGCCCTCTTGTAGTTCACACAAGAAATGTTCCTTTTCACCAAAGTGCAAGAAATTAAAGGAATTAAAGAACACAGTAAATATTACAAACTCAATTCCATGCTGCTTATCCAAGTTCATCTTCCAAAAATGTGCTGTTTGCTGTTTGGGGGTGGCTGATGGTTGCAAGGCCCAGTGAAGGTTTAAGTGAGGGTTTATTGCAGCCATCAACTCTGTGGTGGCTGCTGGAGTCAATTCCTGGGGTCAGTGACTTGGGCATGGAATTACATTGAGATATTTTGTTATGACCTGGGTTTGCAGATCTTGCACGTGTTGAAGTCAATACCACTATTGAATTTTCCCAAATGAATGCCATTTATTTTGAAAATTCAAGCAAAATATCTCCTCTACCGGGCACGACCCATTCAGGAATCTGTGTAACACCAGTGCACCACTAATGAATCCCAGCAACATCTCAAAGAGGCCAATGTTTAGGGGAAAATCTGTAATACAGCAAAAACTAGAAGGGAATCAAGGTCCATTTGATTTGGTTTGGTGCTCCTGGTGCATGGAGGAGCCAGGGGAATCCCTGGCCTGTCCTGTCAGTGCTGAGTGGAATGACACTGGGCTGATAAACTGTGATAACGTTTTCAAAAGGCAAATCCCACAATATATTGAAGCCTCCTGGGAGCAGGGGTAGGTGTTGTCAGCTCCACTGCAGGCACAAATGCGAACTCCCACCACTGGGATATGTAACAATTTGTAATGCAACAATTAACAGAAATATTGACATAAGTATGTGCTCAGCAGGGAGCTGGTATCTCATAGACTCTGCGGAGTGACTGTAACACAATGTATACAGTACCACATCAATTCTTAATGCAGCCTGGGCTCCTGGATCAATTACAGCTACCTAGATGTGTACCCAGCTCCTTGCACGGCGTGGCATAAAAAATAAACCTTCCCTTTCACATCAGCTCCTTTTTCTTGCTTGTGGGGAAAGTATGTTATAAAAATGCATATTTTTTAACATGAAATACCCGTCAAATTGTATTACCGTCATTGCCAATTTCACAACTGGCAAACCGTGTTAAACATAAATCTGCAAAATTATAATTAGGAAAACATTTTGCGAGCCGTCCTCCTGGGGATTTGGAGGTTAGTGGCATTATAAATGCTGTGGGGTTTATAGTGTGTGTGATTCCCACTCCCCCCAAAGCACACACACACGTCCACACGCGCTCTCCTCTTGTCCTCCAGCTCAACCAAAGTAAATAAGATATCCTCTGGCTGATGGAAACTCCACCAGCACTCTGTTAGTGCCTTTTCATGCCAATTAAACACATTTTATAC
>VXAX01007079.1:358810-381310 GCA_013399835.1 Leptocoma aspasia | reverse complement strand
CGTCTCCAGCCCCGGCCGGGCCGCGCCGGGAGCGCCTCCTGCCGGCGGCGGGCGGAGCAGCAGCGCCGGGATGCGCTGGGGTCCGTCGGGAAAGATTTTCATCTCCATGGATTTTGCTCTTCATGCAAACCCAGGGGTTAGTTTTTTTAATAAAGTCCTGGACGTTTCACACGGAAAAAAAAAATTAAAAAATCAAAGCTTCACATTCTGGTCGGCAAAAGAAATGGGTAGGAAAGGTTTCAAGTGGATCTGCTCAGCAGAGAGGCTCAGGGGTGTCCAGATGGACATTTGGGATTGCAGGGTCAGGGCCAGGCAGGACAATGGAGACACGAAAGTAGAAAGCCAAAATAAAAGGCTGAACCCACCAGCTGTAATTGTTCCCCAGGAGAGCACTGACCTCAGGAGGAAGAAATGCTGCCCATGGGAGTGGGGTGCAGGGCTCTGAGCTGGCCCCAAACCTCTGCCCTCAGCAAACCTGGGGAGAATGAGAGTTCTTAGGATGTTTGGGAGACATTAGGGAGAAATTCTTCCCTGTGAGGGTGGGCAGGCCCTGGCACAGGGTGTCCAGAGAAGCTGTGGATCCCTGGAGGTGTCCAAGGCCAGGCAGGGGCACCCTGGGATGGTGGAAGGTGTCCCTGCCATGGCAGGGGTGGAATGAGATGAGCTTTGATGTCACTCCCAGCCCAAACCAGCCCAGAATTCTGGGGTCTGTGATACTTTTCTCGTGCCACAGCCATGCCTGGGGTATACAAGCACTGAAAACAGCTCGTTTGATATTTTCTCCTGGAACTTCTTTACTGTTGGGCAAAGTTGTGGTTTATGTTCTTTTGGAGAAAAAGTGGAAGCAGAGCTTTAGATTTTCTTTCTGTGCGTCCATCTTCCATGTTCCAGGACAGTTGCTTCAAAATAATTCATTTGTTTCTAAGCACAATGTTCCTTTCTGTATCAAAAGGGAGAAGAAAACAAATAATGGAATCATTAATTTTAATCTGATTTCAGAACACAGAGAACCATTGTAAACCTCTATCTTGAAATATTTTCAGGACAAAAAATAGAAATTAACTTTTTTTCCTCCCATTAGTAACTTTCTACAGAGGGAAAACACATTTCAAAGCTATTCCATTTATGTTGTACATGTTGCTGCAATTGCCTTGAATTGGATAGTGTGGAAAATCCTTTTTCTATCTAATCTGTCTCTCCACACTGTAGATAAGTAGGACAATATTATCCTAGAACTCCAAAAACTTTATGTACACAACATCTTATTTGAAATTAATGGGCACATTCACAGTCCCAGAAACCCATTTATTTTAGCAGAAACCTCCTGCCTTTTTGGGGGCTTGCCATGTCTCAGCAGAGCAGGGTCAGGCTGAATATGGAGCTGTAGGTTGATTTATCTCCAGGATTCCTGCAATTTCTCACATGTCTGCTGGCATCACATCCAGGTAGGGATAGCATAAAGTGACATTTACTATTTCGGTCTTAAAGTGAGTGTGGATATTGTTGCTAATAATCATCCCCTTGTAAATTATAAATGTCAAGGACACCCAAACCCACGTTTTCACTGGAGCTTCTTTTTCTGAGAGAATTTCTTCCCTTTGCAGGCGTTGTCAGGCTCCTTTTGGCAAACAGCACAGCTTTAGCCTTTAGGGTGTTTGATCCCTGCCTTCAGCTCCTGCAAAATAAATTAATGAAATGGGCATTTTTTTCTTAGGGGACGGCCCCACTTAAAGTCCATATGCTTTAAGTTGCCACTGGAATATTGCTTATTGAAAATGAGAGTAAATGGGGGTGACCTGGAATCTGAGAATATTCCAAGTGTCACTGGGGGCAGGATCTCAGAGCTGGCAGAGGTTCCTGCTATTAAACCCAGGGCACTGCAGGGTCTGGGGTGCAGCAGAGGAACCAGGCAGAGTCCCTGAGCTGCGCTGCAGCACAGGGGAGGTGACATTGCTGTGCCACTTCTGGGCTCCCTGAAGGGCTTCTCACCACTCAGCAGCCACTTCCCTTCTCCCCCAGCACAGCCCCAGTGCCCAGCAGAAATGAGGATTGAATCCAGGAAATTCCAGCTGGGAAAATCAGGATCTAAACCATTCCTGAGTGTCCCAGCCAGCGAGCAGATGAAATGCAGCTCGGTATGTGAGTCAATCCAAACCAGGGCTGAAGTCACATTTGGAAACCCTCAAGGTATCAAGGAGTTCTTTATAACTGTTACCTCTGCAGAGTTAAATAATTAGCAGAGTTTATGGAAAGGATAAAAAGTACAAATGGCTCTTTGAGTGGCGTTCTCTAATTTGAAGATAAGCAAGATGGAAATTATAGAACAATTCAGCTTCTGATGTTGTTTAAACTTCTGCTGGTTGGGTTGTCTCCAGTGGAGCTGGGGCTCAGTCAGAGTACAGCTCTTAAAGCCTCAAAGAAGACCAAAGATTTAAGTGCTAATTCAGCAAATTATTTCAATCCAAGCTCATGCTTAAATCTGCCCTTCTTCCAGAACACACTGGTGAAATTTCTCATTTAATGGGAGAGAAGAACATCCTTAATCTCATTAAATTTCAAGAAAATTTTATTGCTAGTGCCGTAAATAAAAGTTGGACTTGAGGGTGACGTGTGGGGTGGGTGAGGCCTGAGAANAATAATAATAATAATAAAAAACTCTAGCTGGTTCTCTGCTAAATAACTCAGAAGAAGAATTTGCACGTAGGACAGCTGTTTAATGCATTGATCAGGATTTTATTTAGAAGAAAAATCCCAGACTTTGGGTCCAGCCCTCAGGATTTAATCTTGGTCATGCAACAATTTGTGTGTTTTTCAAAACAGAGCCCGGATTCTAGCTTGGAAATCTGAATTTTTGGGAAGCTTTCATCCTGCTAGAACTGCCATTATTTTTTAGAGTTTCATATACGAGGGCTTGGTGGGCCTGGCATAATAGGGATGTGAAGATGGATTATGGAGAGACCCAGAGCTCTCATTAGGGTAGGGAGGGAGGCCAGGCTCTGATGGGAATGACAGATTGGGCCATCTCCTGCCTTCCTCTCCCAAGGCAGCACGCTGCATCTTGTGTTTTAATTTTAAAGATAATTAATGTCATTTAATCCAGTGCTTTTTAGGAAGGTAACAGAGATGAGGACATTTGTTACGGGCCTATCATCTCCTGTGTTTGAATTGTTCCTGGTTAGTGAGGAGTGCTGGAAAAGGGGCTGGCTGGGGTGGGTTGTGCAGATTTTCCCTGTGTTTGGCAGCTGCTGCATCCAGAACACCTCACCCACCTCAGCATATTCTGGTTTAGGATTCCTTCCCAGTGATACAGAGCTGCGAGGTGAATATCCACGGAGTCTTTGATCCCTGCACGTTGTTGTGCTGGCAAAGTAGGCTGAGGCTGCACCTATGGAAACATTTCTTTTTGGATCAGGAGTGCTTTGGAAGCTTTTTGCACCCTGGTTTGCCTTGCAGAGTTTTGGAGTTTGGATAAAACACCAGGGAAAGCTGAGCTCCAGGAATGTGTCAGAGGGAGCCCAGGTGCCACTGCCACACTCCAGGGTGGATCCCTCAGGATCCCTGCTGCTGTTCCTAAATCCATGTTCAGACACCTGATTTGCAAAGAATCCTGAGTGTTGTACCTTTGAAAATCAGGCTACTGATCTCAGCCCAGTTTTACTGATTGGCACAAAACTCCTGCCCATGCAGAAACATTTCTTTCACTCCTGTGTCCAAGCAGCCGTGGAAAAATCCAGTTTCAGAGCAGATCAGACTTTTAGTAGCATCTAAATATCGACCTGGGTGACTTGTCCAGCATGGGAAAGTGCTCTTAGAAAAGAAGGAGCTCTGAGGGAATCCCCAAAATTGCTGCTGGCTTGAGCAGTGCTCACATCAGAACAATAATGACAGTGCAAAGGCTGTGCTGGCCACTGAGTCTGGCCACATCCCCCTCTAGTAACAAATTTATGTGACACGAGCTGTCATTAAGGAGCTGCTGAGTGATAACAACATATTTGGGTGGGTGAGGGCAGTGTATTTCTAACCTGCTATACTGTGACTAAATGGTTTTCACTTTTACAATTTTATATGGTTTGCAAAAGTTCTCTCTACTAACCAGATTTAGTCAGGCTTGCTTAATAAATTGCAGAAAACATTTTAATCACTAAGAAATGTAAAGTGATCCTTTATACAGAGCAAAGGCACTTGGCTCTTTCCATATCCTCCCTTAGTACCACGTGCTTAAAATTAGCACGTGGCAGAGCTGAAGATTGTTTTTAAGAACAAACCCATTTCTATGCTCCCAACTCAAATGCAACAGGAAAAATACCATTATTGCAGGACTAAGGATAAAAGGGGATTCAATTTTAAAACGCTTGTGGCAATGAAAAAATATAACTTCCAACGTGAGTCAATTCATTGAGGCCTTAACATTCATTTGTTGCAAATGGAGGGGGCAGTGGAAGCCAAGGCTGGAGCCAATTGGCATCGTGCAGGCTGGGAAAGGTCAAGTGGTGGCTGGTGGTGTGTGTGCTGCTCCCAGGCTTTGGGAAAATGCTGGGATTAAACAGAAGTTACATCTGAGGTCAAGTGACCGCAATAACAGGGGACACGGCAAGCCCTCAAATCATTCCCCGGGATGAAAATGACACGGAGCTGACATAATATCTGAGGTGAGATGGAACTGAAATCCTCAGCACCTGAACACTTCACCTACTGATGGGTAACCTGACCCTAACCAATCTTATAATCATAGCCATGTCAGGGGGGAAGCTGCATTTCCCGGAGCAGAAGGTACAGTCACTCGCTTTTATTTTTTTTTTTTTCTCTGGCTCTGCTTCTGGAATGATGTTGTTAAAAGTTTCAATACTCTGCTTTAAGCCTTTCAAATCAGTGTCTTCCGTGGAAAATCAGCTGCCACCTCGGGGCACAGAGCTCCTTGCCTGCTCGCTCTCTCCATCGCGGGTTTGCTTTATGGAGCAGCAGCTGAACGGGCTCCTCGGGGGATTTGGAGAGATCCAGGCTGGGCTCAGAGCTGGCACTTTCAAAGCAAAGAGCAGAGAGCAAGGACTTGGGGTGATTGGGATTTGTTCAGGCACGGAGAGTGGTTTTTGGCACAGGAAGTCACCTTTTGGAGTGGAAGCATCTTTTAAGAAGAAAGGGAAAATGAAGCTGTTCATTGTAGTGTTCCAAATAATGTCATATTGAATAACTTTTGTGGTGCAAACCCCCACCCCCCCCTATTTTAAAACCTGTTATTTATATCTCTAAATCTCACCTCTTTAAATTTATCTTTCAAAAATGCATGCTGGAAGATCCTGATTTCAGAGTCTCCTTTGTGCTTTTGCATCCACATTTTTCTGGAGAGGGCAAACAAAGCTCAAATTAAAAATCCCGTTTACATAAGCGGAGCTGGATCAAAATCCTCCTACAATATTCCCTGAGCCAATCTATTTGCACTTCCCCAAACAATCATTGCTCTGGGCTGTGGGATGAATCAGCATGTATTTAAATCAAAGGCAGCCAGGAAAGACTGCATCAGTTCTGTGCCACGGAGCTGTCAAAGCCCCGAAGAGATTAAAGGCGTGACCCCTTCATCCCTAACATTGCTCCACAAGAGACATTTCTGTCACTATTTCTGCCACTTGGCTTTCTAAGATGCCACGAAGCCTTAGGGCGACCTCTGCTACATTTCAGTGTTGTTTATTGATTTCTGACCCAGTGCTTAATAGTTTTCCCAGTCCCCCTGAATGGCTTTTGTAAGCAATAGGGTTTGTGCATCTCACCGATCAATACCTTTTATATTTACAATAAAATTGAAACTGCTTCTGCTGGGGGTGCAGCCCAGCATTTGTCATCCTTCAGCGAGGGAAAACTATGTCATTATCTGAATTAAAACATTTATTTCTGATTAAGAGAGTGTCCTATCTCATTAATTTTTCCCTTTCCAATAGAAAGGGAATAGAATCCTATTGATTTTTGCACTTTTACACATCTCCACTGCTGGGAAGATAATTGAGAAGTTAGCCAGAATAAATGAAGTTTCAAGTCTAGCAGGCCAGCCAATACCTTCCAAATTCAAGGTGTTTTTATGAAGCTGGATTTTAATTTGTTGGCAAGCTGAAGCAGTGGGACTTATTCGGCTGAGTAAATTGGATTAAGAGTAGAATCTCCTTGAAGCGTGTCTTGGTGAATGCTGAGGGGCTTGTTCCCCCCAGACAGCCATGGACTTGCTGGAGATTTATGCTAAGACAGCTTCCAAATTGCCCTCCTTCAAAACTCCAGGTCGCTGCAGGAAGTGGGGATTAGTGGACCAAAAGCTGATTAACTCACTTCTCCTCCATTGTATCGCCTGTCTTAAAAACAACCTGACCCAAATCAGAGCTGAACTAGACCTTCAGATTTTCTGCCAATTGATTACTCTTTATTAGAATAATGGGATTAAATCAAGCTTCATTAAAAAGAATTCCCATTGCATGAATCCCTGTTCCGAGGACCTTTCCAGCATCAGTGTTTGCAGTGATGCCCCAGGTAGAGGCCACTCTTCCTTCTCTGTTTTCCTTCTGTTTTTTCCTCTCTCTGAATTAACAACCCATATTCCATCTTCATTTCCTGCCTATAAAATCCATGCCATCTTTGTATATTCCACTAGAAACCAGAATGGCTGTTTATACCGGGAGAACTATAAAGGTTTGGGGTTGAATTAGGCAATATATTCTATATTTTAGTAAGTTAGACAGAAGAATTTCATAATAGCTGTTTTAAAGCAGGGAAATGCCTCTTCCTAAATATATTCTCAGAAAACATAGACTCCTCCATTTTTGGAAGTAAGAATCAAATATCTAAAAAATTAACACTGAACTAGGAAAAAAAAAAATCTCAATTTACACATTTAGCTCAGTAATCGAAATCCAGAGACTTCCAGTAATAATCTGTTATCTCACTTTTATTCAAGGATTCTTTACAACTTGGTTTGAAGCATTAATTGGATTATTTTTCAATAATCCAAGATTTATGCAAGTTAAACAAGCAAAAACTGGAACTTCAGAGTTTGTGATATCTGGCTCTGGTGGGGCTTTTTCAGGAACAGAGGGAATGCTGTGAATGTTTGGACCCTTTTAGTTTCTGAGGAAGCCAATATAAAATACACAGGAAAAAGTCCTCTGAAAAAGCATTGTAAATGCCATAGTTATAACAAATCAACAGCAGCAGATTAAAAATGCTGTGTAAGGGAAGAACTTAATTTCTTGCTGCATTTTAATGCTCAGTCCCAAGCACCAAAGTATGCAAAAGGTTGAATACATTCATCACAAACATTTCTGTTTTCTCTTTTTACACCAATGAGAAATTGCAAGATTACCAATGACCTTCCTACCAATGAAGCACCATAATTATGGTCATTTGTTATACAACAGAGATGAATGGATGGAATTTACATAAAATAAAAATATTATTTAACAGCTGTTATAGATGTGTGAAGTGCAATCCTAATTTATTTAAATGCTATAAATATATTGGTAATGTATTCTTTTCGAATTAACCTCATGAACCTTATACTGGCAAAACTTCAATTAATATTGCACTAAAATCCATTTCCTCCTGTTGTGGGGAATATTGAATTGGGGAAAATCTACAGCTACAGCAGCAGCTCACTGCCTACAAGTTTTTCTTTGATTTTTTCAGTCCTTGGCTCAAGCTTTTCGTATTGGAATGATTTAAAAAATGCTTTAAATTAAAATTAGACCGAACAGACTTCTACAAACCAGCTTTCCTTTCCTGTTATTTAAGGATACAATAACAATTTACGGATGAGTTGCCAAACACCATTTAAAAATGTGGGGTTTGGTACCGTATTCTGTGTATTCCAGGATGTTTTGCTCATCTCCCTGGCTTGGGAGTGAAATAAAAGAGGAAAAGAAAACAGAGCCATGTGGGGCACGTTTAACTCAGCCTTTTCTGGCTGCATATTGTAACGTGGATTTAAAGAGAACAGATATGTGTGGCTGTTTGATTAATTTGGAGGCACAGGGGGATGTTTGCATGTGTTTGTGTCTCACATTTTGGGTTTATCTCTTTTGTATTCCGTCCATCTGCCCCGAGCTGTCATTATTCCATGTTCATCGACAGAAGAGTTATAGTTTGCAAAAACCTATCAGGTAGGCTGGACAGCAGATAATTGAGGTGATGATCAGTGCTAGGAAAAGACAATTGATAGTGATAGTGTCAGAGGCTGCACCTAACAAGATCTGCACCCTCTGTCTCCTTTAGCCCTCCTTTGGAAAGGACAGAATATGGAATAACATGGACATGTCTGATGTGCATCAATAGATAGGATGGCAGTGCATAATACTTCTTGGAACTGCAATCTGATGGTTGTATCTTTTGACATTGCAGCAGGTTATTAAATAGAAATGTGAACTATTAAGAGATGATCTTGACTTTCAATACATTTTTATCAAAGTCAAAAAATAGTTGACACCACTGAGTGGATCCACTTTGTGAAGGAGCAGAAAAATCTGGTATTCCAGGGGAGTCAAGGATTGTAATTGTCTCATTCTTGAAGAGGAAGGCAGAGCTCAAACCACAGGTATTTCATGGAAATAGAAAAATTAACAAATGTGAATATGCACAATTATACCAGAGTACAAATAAATAAATAGGTACCAGTCCAATTTCATGTTTAAAGCTGTTGGTGAATTAACCAACTGTAACAGTTGCAGGTAGCAGAGTTTGTTGATCCAGGTTCCCACTGGGAATGTGTTTTCTCCTCACACAAGGCTGATCCAGGTTTGGAGCTCAGAGCACACAGACATTTCCCTGATCCACAGAGAAAGCAGCTTGACCCTGTCTCTGAAGATATCAGCATCCAAAAAATGATTCCCTACAATCATAAAACTGAATGGTTGACACTAAACCATGGGAATGCATTTGAATCTCATTCTTCCAAAAGCATTGCATCATCTTCACCATTTTGGATTACTGTTTACTTTTCTGGACATTTAAAAATGTCATTTTCCTTCCTGATTTCAAAAACCCACATCTTTATTTCAACCCAAATGCTCTGTTCCTGCTCTCAGCTCCGTGACAGCCTCCTGCAGAACTTTTTTAGCATTGTCACGGAACAGATGAGATCTTGCACACAAGACCCGTTTGGCCAAATCCAAGTGTCCCAATTTTGCAGAGCTGCACATTTTCCATTGTGCAGGAAGGGTCAGCATGGGCAGCCTGGGGTAGGATTTATCCTCCTCTGCCCAGCTGTAATGTATGCAAGGAAGTCATGGCTTTGCATGGCTATTAAACACCCTATAGTCTATATAAAAACATGCAAAGTTGAGGCTTAATAGCAATAAAATATTATGGGCACTGCCCTCACTCATGGCTGAGTGAGCATGGCCCTTGATTGGGTAATTGGCAAACCACACACTGTGGCTCTCCCATGAATAATCATGTTTTTGCATTAGGGGAACAATAGGGTTGCTTAACCCTCTAACTCTGCTTCCCAAAATGCCTCTCCATGGTTGTGGGGGCTCTTCCTGAGCATGCTGCCCTGCCCTTCCCAGCAGTGTGCTCACAAAGCCATTTCATTCCTGCTCTGTGGCACTGAGGCTCTGCTGGCTTTTATTTTTCCCCGAGGCCTGTAGCCTTTGGGAGGGACTGGGCCACATTAATGGAAAAGATCTGCTCCCTAATTCATGGCATTTCAGAGACCTTTGAATATATTGGGCTCCGGTTGAATTAATGTCATTTCAGTCAGGACAGGAAGTTTACTGTAGTTTGTCAACTATCATTCATTTAGGAAGTCCAGTAATTTAATGTGCAGCAGAGGGCAGGGAGATGGAAGATGGATCTGGATGAATGATGTGGGATTTTTTAAAAAACATGCGTGGAGTCACATGGGAAAACATCACTCAGTTGATGAGAGCACGGTGAAAATCCTTCCATGAAGTGGGGCTGATTGCTGCCACAAACCCAGCCTTAGTCAGCACCACCAGGAACACCTGGACCCCCCTCATCCTCCCCCAACTTCTGAGAGGTGAGGTCTGTCCCTTTAATGCAGGGAATTGATTGATTGATGGCCGTGTGATGGATCGAACGATCGTCAACGGAATTACACTGAATTATGGTGACACTGCTTCTGCTCCACAAGCCACTCCCCATATGTCCTATAACTCAAAAGCAGAATGACAATAACACTATCTATGAAATTTATATTCATGATTATAAATTAATTCTTTTTGGCCAGACCAGCAGCAGCAGCAGCCTGGCTTTGCAATTTCCAAACAGCATTTATGGCATTGGCTTGGGAATACTATCTATCAAGCTTGGTGACAAATGTGGTGGATGATGGTCTCTGCTGCCTCTGGCTCCAACATCCACTTGTGTTACAGGGGGAAAGAAAATGCTATAAAACAACAGGAATCCTTGAGCTGCAATTTCTGACCAGTGTTCCCGGCCTAGCACCAATCTGCACAGGTCTTCTGTGAAATGAATATTCCCTGGGAGAGAAACACGGAAACCAGGTTGTGTTCCCATGGGGGAAGAGCAAGAGGCAGCAGGAAACAGCTGCTGGGAATTGGAGAGGCTGCACCCAGTGCAGGAGCACCTGAGACTCCAGGGAAATTCAGCCTCTAACCTGGGCTTGTGGAGTCCCTTTCTGAGAGGGTGGAAGAAGTACAAGGGCTTTTCCACCAGTGCTGGCTAATTAAAAAAAAAAAAAAAAAAAAGTATAAAACCTTTAAAAAGGGAAAAACAGGAGCAAGGAGAATGAAGTGACATCTTCCAGCTCTGCTGGCAGCAGGAAAATGCTGCAGATGTGCTGTCAGCAGATCTTGGTGATCACAGAGCAGTGTGAGGGCGATGATTGCAGCAGAGCAGGGCCTGGCTCCCACCAGGGACATGTCAGCTGCAGGGCCACTTCATGGACTCTTTGAATAGCCCTGAAATGCCAGCAGTGCCCTTTGGAGGCGCTTTTTACATTCTGGGAGCTCCTGGGTGGCACGTGGCCACTCAGTGGGACCCACTGATAGCCAGGTGCAATGCAGCCCCAGGATCTCCGTCTGCTTTCCAAGGAAACTCCTTTGCCATAGGAAGGCTCTGGGGTGGCAAAGACTGACAGTCAGGTTGCAGCTTTATCCCAGATCATTCCACCTGTACAGAAAGGATCTGCTGGCCTACAGTGATTACCTACCAAAGGGTGACAGAAATTAGGAGTAATGGTGATGTTTGTATGCAGACACGGGTTCCACTGAACAACCTCTGAACAGCAAAATGGTGCAAGATGGTAAGTCACTGCCTTTGATCTTGGCAATAATTGCTTTTTTTTGCTTTAGAAAAGACATCCTTTGCAAAAGTGCCAAGCTAGCAATGCTTCCCTTCATTCACCTGTTATTTGGCTTGAAGAAAATCTCTAAAACTCCCTGAAGCTGTCTTCTGTCTTGGAGTTTTTTAGGTTGGGTTTTTCCAAGTGAGGACCAACAGACCTGTGGTGCTGGGCATGTTGCTCTTTCAGTCACAGATCAGGGGGCTGGCCCCAAGCATCCCCTGCTGCTTTGCACCCCCTGTCTGGGGTGATTTCCATCACCCACTGATGCTGGAACTGTTGTCTGTGTGATCAGCTCTGAGATCTTTGCTTCACCTCAGATGCTCCAAGGGCAAAGGGAGCCTTTCACCACGACCTCTTGCCACCTGCTGTCGTGAGGAAGAGGGGCTGTTTGCAGGGCTGTCACTTCCCTGATCTCCCTCTGGCACCTCTGCACTTGGTAGCCTGCCCTACCTGCTCCTGTCTGGTTTCCATGGCACCAGCAGCTGCGGTGTCCCTTTCCACAAAGCCTTGCTGATGGCAGTGATGCTCTTCCAGGCTGGAATCCCTCTGTGCAGAGCAGGCTGTAGTGGGAAAGGGGCTTGTTACCAACGTGACCCCATTCATGTGGGGTCTCTGGGCAGTGAGGATCTCTCCAGCAAGGCACTGAGTTATCCTGAGTGTTAAAAATTCCTTGTGGTATAAACACAAGGCTGTAGGAGCAGCTCCAGGTGAGGGCAGGCCCACTGAGCTCTGCCTTTGCATTCCTGCCCTGTGTTCCTCCTCTGCCTTCTCTCTCCAGCTGGGTGGGTTGGCTTCCAGCTCCCCATACAGCCCTTTTCTATCCATTTATATCCTACAGCATCTTAATTTTCCTTCTGGAATACAGAGAGAACCTGCAGTCCGGCCCTGTGTGTAAAGATATTTTGGGTAAGTTGGGATCCAGTAAAACTCCAGTTCATTTCTTCTCTGCTGCCTGCCCTACTGTCAGTAATAACCTGCCCGTGTTCCCTGTGCCTTCCCCAGTCTCTATTTATCACTTTCATACCCTGCTGCCATCCTGTCCAGCCTAACTTTCTCCTCTCCCATCATTTAAATGCTTTTCCACCAGCCTTCTATGTAAATTCTGGCTTAGACTTTGTTCGAGTAACAGAAATGCAGCTTTATTGCACTGTGAGTCTCCAACACAGTGAAACCCATTAATGGGAAAGGTTTTTCCATCCGTTCCAAGTGAACGGAGATGCAGCTCTATGGAATATAGCTATGGTGCTGGAAAATCTATATAGACAGCAGAGGAGACAGAGGAAGGCTGCTCATTTACATAGTTTGTGGTCTTGGTTGGAAATTCAAGGTGAAAAATGGGCAGATTTCCCTTGCTCACAAGTGGTGTGCAATCCCAAAAGTCCAGGTGGGAGCAAAGTGACGAGAGCGGGCTGAGCAAGGGCTTAATTCAGCTTTGGAATTCTCACCTAAATCCAGAGTGGCACTGAGGTGTTGGAACCCTGGATGCTGAGAATTTCAGACTTTCTGTGCTGCCAGGCACTGACCCCCAGCAGAACACTGCATTTCACCTGAGGCCCTGGAGAAGGCTTCCAAAATGGAATGACAGCACTGGGATTGTGGGTGTGGAGTTTGAATAGAAGTGTGTGATAGCACAGGGTGGAAAACTTGGAGTTTAAGGTTTTAGAATATAGTGATATATCTAAAGCAAGATGGAGGTTTTAGGGCAGAGGCTGCTCCTTCTTCTTCCCCTTCTTCTCCAGGGTTTGGGTGGTGTTGTGTGATTGGATAGAAAAGCTAAAGTTAAAGGCCATGGGTGGTTGTTATTGGGTTAAAAGTAAAAACAATTTAGGTGTCATTTCTTAATTGGACAGTTTATCCTTAAAAGGCCTTGTAGAGAGAGGTACAGCTCCATTTTTAGTTTGTTAGAGTGAAGTGCTGTAGAACTCAGGGTTTGTGAGACTGTAACAGAGATAACAACTAATAAACATCTGAGTCCAAACAAGAAATGCCATCTCACACATTTAATCCTGACCCTGACCCTGGCAAAAAAGAAGATAAAACTCGACAGAGGGGGACAGAAGATCCCACTGAGCAGCAGCACAAGCACACCTAAGGCTGTGATTTGGGAAGAATTTAAATCACCCCCACCCTGATGTTGCCTATTCTGAGGGCAGCCCGAGCACACTCGCCAAAGGTCTGTGGCCACACAGGAGACCCATCCTTCCTCTGGTTATGAGTAGATCCCTTCCAAAAAAAATGTGTTCCTTGGCTGTGGAGCTGCATTTTGACTGCCTGATGAATCAGACATAAACTATCCCAGGCTTTGAGGAGCTTATTATTCCAAGCACTTCCCTTGCTGTTCTCCATGGCCAGCTAGCAGAGCTTGGAAGAGTTTCTGCTGACTCGTCTCTTCCAGCCTTGGAGACAAAATCCTGACCTTGCACAGCAAATTTAATTGTGCCAGGGCTCAGTGGAGACCCCGGCAGCAGGAGCTGCACGGAGCAATCCTTCACTTCCACACCTGCAGCGCTGCTGGGAGTTATTGAGGGCTGCTGAAGGGAAAAGGAGATTTAGATCCTTTATCTAAATGAAATATCCTAATGCTGGTAGTGCCAAAATCAAGCCCAAATATTAATCTAATGGAAGGTGGGAGCTGGAGCGTCTTCGTTGTTCTCAGATTGAAGAGTGGGATTTAAAAGTGGAGTGAGGCATCGAGATCATGGCTCTGCCAAGAGGCTGCTTGGACATTGGGAATCCAGGAATATTTCCAAATTACTAATCTGTGATTAGTTGTGAAATGTGGCCTTTTTATCAAAAGGGCCAACTTAACTCTGTATCTGCATTGTGTTCCCTCCATCCATGTCTGATCAAGCACTGAGGAAGAGGGACATCATTAAAATGAAAAACATTAACATTGAAATTTAATAGCTTGTTATTTGTGTATCTTGCTTTTAGTGTTTCTGATTTATCTTAACCTGTTCCTGCAAACTAGAAGGGGGAAAATTAAGACTACTACCCCATCCTTATAGTCATGGCAATTTCACAACATCTAAGGGTCATCAGTGGAAAATAAATATAACACATTCTGGGCATTACATTGCCTGAAGCCATCAGTGAATCTGAGAGTTTTCCTCATCTCTATTTCCTGTTCCTTTTTTTCCTGATTTTTAGGCTCCTGCTCACCCTTGCAGTGTGGAAGAAAAACAGGTATTACATGGCATTGCTAAATGATGCCTGTGAGGGTCTTGGTTTGGAATATTTTCCAGAAATCTTCCAGGAAAATAAAATGGCAAGGATTCCCAAAATCTTGCAGTTAGGCAGCAAATCTAGAGATGCTGGGAAAATGGACTTTAGCCACAGAGGTATCTGAGAGCCACAGGCCTTGGGAAGATGTTTTACTGTCTGTGTGTGCAAACCACGGGACAAAAAATGGGAAATTATGGGAAATATTGTAGTTCCAGAGCCTGACAGATTTGAGAAAATCACAGGATAAAGGACACGCCAAAAAAAAAAAAACCAGTTTGAAAAAAAAAACTTATATATGTAAGTAGAATGGGACCAGAATAATTTTAGCCATGAAACTCCAGAGGTGGGATGGCATTCCAGCCAAAATGAATCTACTTACTGAGCTGTAAAACAGGTGGTAAAAATAGTGATGAAATTTGAAAAATATTAATGGAACCGTAGCAAACAGCAGCGTCCTCAAACACAGCTTGTCTGGCCTGTCTAGAGTTCTAATGGAATTTATTTTTCAAATTTAGTTGAAAAAATTAATTCCCCTGCTGAAATTCCAACTTGCCAACTCTCCAGCCCAGGTGGATTTTTATAGCCAAGATCTAAACCCCTGAAAAATAGTGGTGTAGAGTATAATGGAAATGCTGACACAACCTACATTACAGCTGCACGAATTGTGCCACTATAGTTTATGGAGGGCCCATTTTGGGCTTGTCAGGTTTTTAAACACAGGCTGTTGTAAATTTGAAAGAAGACTGTCTTGTCTTTAGGCTTTAAGGCTGTACATATTAGCAGAGATGGGTTTGAACCAAAATTTCCCTCCTCAGATGCCTTCCTGGATTTTGGGGGAACTGGAAATCTCACCTGAGCATCACAGTGCCGTCATTGTCCTTGGTTTTGTTTGGTTCTTTTTGTTTTGTTTTTTTTTTTACTGGGGGGAATTAGTTCTGCTATGAAATAGAGTCAATGAAACAGAGTTTGTCCTGGGGACAAACACAAAGTAGGAGGATCTTCCTCTAGGTAGGAAAAGGTTGTGAGGAGAAACACAAGTGCAGTTCTCACTGCACGAGTTCCTCCAGTCAGTGACAGGGTCAGGACTGGGCTCTCAGCACTTTTAGCCCAAAAGTCAAAATTTCACTGTTACCTGAAGTCTGACACCTCTGGCAGGTAAATCTGTGTCTGTTCAAGCTGCAGTGGAACAAAGGCTTACAGGCTGAAGCCACAGCTTGGCCTCAGAAAATCAAGGATTTTGCCTTTAGTTAGTGCCTGTGGAGGAAGTTTAATTCAGACTGAAAAGCTGTTCTCAGTAGCTCTTGGGAAAGTTCATCCTGAACTTGTGAAAGCAAAGGAATTATGGAAATGCAGATTTAAAACTAAATGTCAGCACTTGGGAACTTGAACTCAGCTGAAATCTCAGGGAAGTTTATCCTGAACTTGTAAAAACAAAGGAATTGTGGAAATGCAGATTAAAAACGAAATGTCAGCACTTAGGCCCAGCATAATTTGATTGATAACAACAGCAGGATGTCTCTTAGTGCAACCCCAAAGGTGGCACCTTCCTAAGGTGGATGAAAACTGCCTTTCATCTGCATGAATTAACCCAGGAAAAGGCAGAGGGAAGATCCATTTAAATCTGCATTAATCTTTTACTGGCTTTCCCACTTCTCATAAACAGTTTGTAACCATACATATATCATCATCCCAAACATCAAGTATAACTTCTCACTCAATAATCCAATTGATATCCAGCTGATATATTCAGTAGCAACAGTTCGTAAATGGGGCATTTTATAACCTAGGCAAAGGTTAATCATCCTTGGCTTCTTAAGTGTGATCTTAACTGTACTGCTCAGCACTGCACTTCCAGCACTGCTCTGGCTTGTAGTTAATTAGGAGGCAGATTCTTTGCTGATGTTGAAAGCAAAGCCAGGATGTTAAAATATTGTCAGTAGGTGCCCTGTTTCTGGGTGCTCAGCCATGACACAGAGGACCGTGACTGCCAGGAGCCACATCTCAGCTTTTTCTGCTTATCAGGCTCTGCAGAGAGATGTCACATTGAGCACCCAGAATTGGGGACTTTAGAACCATTGTGTTTTCTGTTCAAGGCTGCTTGTAGCCTGTCAGGAGTCGATCAGCAGGAAGCCAAACAAGCCATGGCTCTGCAGCAGACAGCCAAGCAGAACATCTGACCTGGTGGCACCGCAGTGACACCGTCAGCAGGATCAGCAGCCTGGCCTGGTGGCCACACCAAAGGCTTCCATCATCCCTGAGCATCCTGCAAACAAAGTGGTGACACAGCTCAATTTGATCTCCCTGATCCCTCCTGAGGACCTCTCTTCTCCAGGCTATTCCCACACAGACAAAAAGATTTTGTCTCCCTGAACCTGTTTATTGACCACAGCTGTCACCCCTGCTCTGACCAGTGACCTTATCTGAATATTCAAATCCATTGTAGATCACAAGTTCAAATGATTTTCTTACCCTCTGAAAGCCCTGTTTTCATAGTGAGCTGATTGCACATGACAATATTATAAGGGGTGCAATTGACATTCTACAAACAATTTGCACCTCAGGTTTACAAAAATAATATATACAGAAGTGGGAATGCTGCTGACATTCCCTTCCCCCAGCTTCCCTGAGCTGATCCTGCTTGTGGAAACCAGGATGGCCTTCCAGGTACTGAGAGACACACAAGGATTTTAGAGGGATGTGCCAAATCTGCTGCTGCAACTGAGAATCCACTGACTCCAACTCATCCTTTGGGATGGGTGGGAATCAAGGCCACAGACCCAGCACTGAAACTCATATTTCTTCCTTCTCTGAGCACCAGTGACTTTCCTGAGCAGGGAAACTCAGGGTAAAGCCAGGGGATTTTAGTGCAGTGGCTGTAACAGAGCTGAAGAGGAGCAAACACAGTATATTCCATCCCCTGGTTTTTTATGGCATTTCCCATTTCTGTTCTGATTGTACTTCCCTGATAATTTTTGTTCTTTCTTCTCTGATATGTTTTCACAAAAAGCAGAAGGCCAACTTTCCAGTATTGAACTGAAACCTTAATCTGTGCTACCTGAACAATACAAATGGTCAGAATTAACTGATCCTAGTAAGAAGCCCCACATCTCAAGCACTTCTCATCCAGCTGTCTGCCTGTCCATCCAGCATCCCAGTGATTTCATCATCCTCCTTAAAGATACTGGCTTTTGCTGGTTTGAAGAATAATGAGACAATGGAGTCAGAAGAACTGGAATACATAGCTGGGTTCAGTTGGATTGAGGTGTATGCAATTAACGAAAATTAAACTCACAGAAAATTTGGCTTGCTCAGGCTCCTGTAATAGAGCAGGAACCAGTCCAAGTCTGCTCAGACTCTGCAGGGGTTCATGAACTTCACAGACCATGTCAGTACAGCCTCAGCTGAGGACAGGAAGCACATGGCAGGGAAGCAGATTTTGCAAATTTACGCTGTATCAGTGAAGAAAAAGGTGAAACGCCACAAATTCAAAACTAAAAAACAAATAGAGGCTGTAGGTGAGAAACTGCACCCAGAGTTTGTGGTGATCTCCTCAGCAGGAGGAGCCCATGGACATCCAGCTTTGCCAGTACCAAGGATGTCCTCAGTAGAAAAGCCCAGACGCAGAAATCCCAGAGCTGCCCTTCTCACAAACACCACACAGAACTGGGAAAATCTCTTCTGGGCCCTGATCTCCTGGGGTGAGCAGTGCTGCATCTTCTGCTGGGGCTGGCTGGAAACACCAAACTGTCAGAGCTTTCCTAACACCTGCAACTTCCCCGTCCCTCGTTTTCTGCACCTCTGAGAGCCACCCTGAGGATTGTTCCTGGTGCTATTTATTCCTACATTATTATGAAGTGTCCAGTGTGGAATATAAGGCTTAAGTGCAGCCAAGTTCATAAAGCCTTTGGAGCTCATTACATGGATGGCAGTACAGGAGTGCAGAGCATTGCTGTAAATTTGAATTTTCTGCCGTATGTTTTCTAAATGCCAATATAAATAGCCCAGGAAATAATAAAATGAATAAAACACACGACTTCATTCGAGTTCCATTTGGAAAGACAGGGTGTGAAATGAAGAGTTCTGTTCTCCAGGTGGTGATCTCCATGCATAGTAGAGTGTTTGTCCTGAATTTCATTGCTTTGGAAAAAAGTCATGGGAGCTCTTGATTTAGCTGCCGTTTCATGTGTGTTTTAAATAACTCCTGTGACATAATCAGCTACCCAGGGATTCCAGGAGGGAACTTCCAGAGCAGGAAAAGCTTCAGCTGTGGCTGTCCCTGCCTTGCTGGGTACACAAACCTGACATTCCAGGTCCCACGTTCCCGATGGATCCGTGGGAGCCAGGCTGGGCCCAGGCTGTAAATCCCACTCCTTGCTGGGAATAGCAATGCACCAGCCATATTCATGTCTCCAGCTAGCCAGAAATGAAAAATCACGGGCAGCATCATTCTCTTTATTGTTATTCCAACAGAGGCCTTTTCCTTTCTTTTTCTTCTTTTATTATTAAAGCCTCTGTTTTATTTTTTTTTAATATTTTGTCTGCTCAGAGCTTTGGCACATGAGCATTCTTGCCTTAATAAAACTCAGTCTCCTTAACGTGGATTGAGTGGCTCTGTATTTATAAAATTGGAGCATTAAATAACTCAGATCCTTAATAAATACTGAGGAGAAAGTCACAGGGCCTCCAATTTTACCAGAATTTCTAAAACCCTAAGAAATTGTAACCACATTGGGAACTGATATGAAGAATGTTGGCAATGCTTTAAATTAAGTGTTTTTAATATGCTTAACCATGCATTTAATTTAAGCTTAATGAGACAGTTATTGTATGCTGACTAAATACCACGAGCTTATTAAAAACATATTTACAGAGATTAACAGTGATGTAATAGATACATATTTATGCCATCATTGGTAAACTGCTAATACCACATTTTTAATTAATTGGCATCTACTCAATATACAGTGGGGCTCTGCAGAGATTTATTATATTTGGTTTATGTTGATGAAGCACCAACTGGTTTAATGAGGGTTAATTGATCTAACTAACTATTAAAATATACATTTCCTATTTTGTGGTGATCAGGGCTTAAATGAACACACATTCAAAGACTGGAATTTAGTCTGTGCTTAACAGGATAATTCACCTGCTCACAGGTGAGTGGGGGCTTAAATGAGCTCTTGAGTGGGGAGCAATTAAATATTCCAGGAAATAGCAGAGAAAGAAACGAAACTGAAATAGAAAACAATCACAGAAATACCCAGCAACAGGCTGGGCAAGAGAAGCAAAAGCCTTTGGGGCTTTTAGAAGTCTCAGGCGTGATCAGATCAGAAGTTCCTGTTGCCTGCTCCTGCTGGGCATTTCTTGGTGCTGAGATGAATTCTGGTGTTGCCATAAATGCCAGCTTGCCATGGACCCCCCACACCCAGGGGAGCTTAATTTAACCCCTGGGATCTCTTTGGAAAACTCTGAACCATGTGCAAGGTGCTTACCACAGCCTCCTAATTTTCCATGCTGCTGGAATGAGTGTGTGTGCCTAATGGAAAATCTACGAGCATTTTCAGAGCGGTTAAAACACGCTTTCCACTGCTTTTAATTTAATTTTACTTTTTTATGAAGAATCTTAGAGAAAGGGCACAGTGAAAAAGCAATGAAAGCCAAATTGCTGTACATGAAGTTTCATTTCTGGAGAGCCAGGGAGATTAATTCACTTGGCTGTGACTTGTTCATTACTACCCCAAGCTAACCAAAAAAAAAAGAAATATCACAGGGAGCAGCTCCTCTCTTCCATAGGTTGTAACAGTGCCCTGATCACAGGTGGAAGAGGAAAATATTCTGGTTAATGCTCTGACAATGCCACACCTGCACTGAGCAAATGATTCTGATGCTGCAGCTTTGTTTGCTGATTCTGATGTGATTGGTTTTTTGGCTATTAGCTTATTTTATTATATTTTATCTGGACATTTTTCAGTGTTCCCCAGCCTGGTCTCACTGATCAGGAGGCTCTCACCCGAGATTTGCTGAATCACTGGTTCTCCCTGATCCACTCTGCCAGGCTGATGCAGGAGTTTGTGTGTGTGAGAATTATCAGAGAAAACCCTCTCAGAAGGATAAAAATAATGATGATAAGAAGGAAGCTGAATTATTCTCTGTTGCATTGTCCATGAGGGTGAGAGAGGCCTATAAAAGATCAAAGGTGGTATCCTGACAGGGCCATCAATTAAAATATTCTGCCAGGCCTTTATTTGACACTTAGCTTGCCTGTAACAGTTTACAGCAGAACTTCACAGCGTCCATTTATATGGCTTAAATTTTTTAATGATTCTGAATTCTGTGTTGAACCTTTTTTTTTTTTTGAGGGAAAAATGTTAATTCTTAATAAGTGACGTGGCATTTTATTCTGAATCAAAAGCCTTTTCTTTGAAAACGGCTTAATTAACATTTCCAGGTTCATAACATTTTCATTTATTCCTCTTTTTTGTTTTTAAATGGTTTTTTAAGTTTTCCAGTGATATTGATAGAGGTTTCCTAATGTATTAAAAAAACACAGAGTGTGCCCAGTGGGATCTGCAATCTGATTAGCTTTCAGTTTGAAGCTGAAGGAGGAGATTAAGCAGAGAAGGTCTGCCATGCTATTAAAAAGAAAACCTGATTTCTTCTAACCATTAGCCAGTAAAATGAGTACAGCTGTCAGCAGAATGGCTAAATATATTGCACAGTGAAGATTAGCAGGTAAATATTTGAAAATTATGCAAGTTTTGGAATGTGTGAGGAGCCGAATTCTGCTCTTAGGGGTGACTTTTAAAGCTGGAGTTGTGATACTGGAACCCACAGGTTTTGGGATTGCCTTTGAAGGGTTTCATCCAGCTCTTGGCACAGTAGGCTCTGCTCCTTGACCAAAACTCCAAGCTGTTGCTACAATAAATAACAAAAATAAAATTCCAACCCCACTGAATCCCACGAAGCAGCCCCAAATTTATATCTGAAATTTAGTGCCATGTGCCTTCACCCTGGAGATTCACCTGTGTTTTCCCCCAAAGCCTTTCCCAAAAGGTGAAGTGCTGCTGCTCTTGGCTCTGCCCATTGGGTCTCTAAACATCTGAAGTGGTAAAAGCTACAACATCTCCCATCAAAAATGATGAGTACTCAGCTCATGTTTCCAGCCTTGGGTTTGCCAGTGGTTGGGATACATCTCACCAAGCAAAGGATCTGAAAAGCAACTTCCAGAATGTTTTCCATGAAGGCAGAATGCAGTTTTGGGTCTGAATTAGACACAAGTTGTTCAGTGTCTGACCAGCACATCCATTTCTCCCGTTCCTGGGGATCTGCACCTTTGTACAGGCACGATCAGAAGCTGTGGTATTCCTGCTGGGATCCATTCCCATCCAAACACAGCCTGCTTGATGAGGATGCATTCAAGCAAAATGTCATGGAAAAACAATTTTCTCCCTGCAAAACAACTGCTTATCTCAGGCAGCATCAAATCAGAAATGAAATCAGAGAACAGAGGGGTGAATCCAATTAGAAAAGAGGAGATGTGGGAAGTCCTGAAAGAGGAAGGGTTAGTGGTAAACAGGGATGTCGTGGAGGATGAGAGTTTCCAAATGCAATTTTAGACCCCAAAGTAATATATTTAAAGCATCAAAAAGATAATGCAAGTATTTAAACTGGAGAAGAAAATAAACAGATGCAAATTTAAAGTGTGTATATATATATATATATATATATATAAAAAGAAATGTTTTTCTTGTGTACCCTGAGCCGTTTATGAATTCACACACACGCCTCCTGAGATGTAAACAACTACATAAACTGTTAAATATATTTCCACACCTTTGTAGCATTAATTTGACATGTTATACTACACTTAGGCCCCATCTCATCTCTGGCCTGACTTGGTACCTCTGTTCTGTCCATGCTGGTGTAGCTGAGAATTGGTTAAAAACTGAGTCTCAGACCTGGGAGCGTGCAGAGGT
>VXAX01007079.1:344598-358773 GCA_013399835.1 Leptocoma aspasia | reverse complement strand
CAGATGTTTAAGTTCACCAGCATTAGCAAAGCTCCCAAAGTCTGAGGATAAGTGTGTGCTTAAAACCCATCGAGTGGCATCAGCTGGAGGCCCAGAGCTGAAGTTAAGCAGATGTTTTGGGGAGCAGGGCTGGACAGCTGCTGATGCCACAGCACAAGAATTAAACATATGTGTACTGAGAGCAGGCTCGTTGCCTGGGCCTAGGAAGGTTTCTAGTAGATGTGTACTTATTTATTTCCCTGCAAAGCATTTTTATTTAGTGCAAAAAAACATTTTCAAGCTGGAAATCCAAAGCAAATATCATCAGTGTTGTTTTGTAATCAAGTGCTTATGAATAAGGGGAGACTGGCTCTGCCCATCCTGAGTTAATTCCTTTCCCCCAGCTTTTTTATCCTCACCGAGGAGTCCAAGGGTTAAGCCATCCCAACATGCCTCACTCTCAATTTATAAACCAGAAAATCTTCCATAAATCAAAAGTTACAAACAGACTTTGTAATGTCATAACTCTTGTGACGGCTGTGCCTTTGATTGATTCCTATACATACATTCTGTCTGATTACCATAATGTGTTCTTGTGGGACAATTCCAGCAGGGCACAGGGAAGGCACAAGGAAAGAAGTAAATAACAAATGGTCCTGACTCCTCCTCATCGAGAGTGATTTCAGTCCAATGTTCCATCATATCAACTGGGAAAGAGAGTCTTAGGGTTTAGGCAATCAATTACAGATCTGTGTAGAGGCAGACACAATCACTTCCCTGATTGTCACCAGTCTGGAGCAGTGACACAGGGAAGTGATCCATCAGTCTATTTCCAGTGACAATCAGAGAAAGATGGCAGACACTTGGATACTCACAGGCCCCTGGATTGGCTGGCTGGCCAGATTGAAAAATAGCTGTATTTCAAACATAGCTAAACCTTTAAACACCTCTGCTGGAAGGTTTCAGACATTCCTAGAAAACATTTAGAGCTATTACAGGAGTCGCTCCCATTACAGTGGGTGGTGAGGAGAGTAAACCTGCCTTGAAGTGCATCAGAATAAATAGAGTGAAGTAACCATGCTTCAGCCAGGAATATCAAAGCCCTTCCTGATTTGCCAGCTTTGCTATTCCTCTGCTTTAATGCTGTGTTTTTAATAGGCAATCTATTTTTTTAAGCAAAGAACAGAAAATTAGCTCATCTTTGATCAGATATTAAGGATTAGACTTAGGGGGCATTTGTTTTGTTGCTTAATGCTGCTTTTTCCTCAGTGTCCAGGGTTTAATTTACATTAAAAATCACCAGCAAGGTGCAAAGTGTGATCAGCTCAACAACCTGAGAAATCCCCTCTCCTGATAACCTTTACAACACTGCCAGAGCCCTACAGAAAAGCAACCCACACACTCACTGGGTCCTTAGCACCAGTTGCTTTCAGACTTAAGGTATTTATTGGTTTCTCCTCCTAGAAAAAATCTTTTTAAGAAAGAGGAGCCACACATTGATGGTTTGAAAGAGCAGCTCCAGAGCAGCACCCCACGAGCCGTGGGGAGCTGGCTGCAAGCTTGGGATGATGGAGAAGCAGCAGCTGTTGACATCCAGGTGCTGGATGAGTAATTTTCTGGAGTTGGGAACTTCCCAGGCACATCTCCCACCATTCCTCCCCTCACAGCCCTTCCCTGGATAACTCAGAATCAAAACTTACCCTGCAGGCAGAGCAGCTGAGCCCGTGGGGACTGCAGGGATGTGTCCTCCTCACCTTTATCCTGATCTGTGCTCTCACCTCCTTCCCAAATCCTCACTACTGCTGGGTTTCAAGGCTGAACTCTGATGGAAGGGATGCTTAGGCTGGGGGAAGGTGAATCCCCCCTGAAGGCACAGGTAAATTAATTCAGGGAAAATCCTGCCCCTGGCAGATCCTGCAGGTGGAGAAATGGGAGTTCTGCCAAAGCTGGGAGTGAGGTGGTGCTGGGTGAGGAAGAAGCTGCCCCCAGGCAGCTGAAGTTGGGATTTTTTTGCTGTACCCCTAAAAGAACACATTTTTGGCAGCCCAGGGAAGGAGCGAGGCTCAGGGAGTGTTTGGTCCTCTCACCCCTAAGCTCTGTGGGAGGAGGAGATGCTCCCACAGGGCTTTCATTAAAGGAGCCTTTTCCATCTTTCTGATGGGTCGTGGTGGCACCCAGCACCTCCCTTGGAGCCTCTGCTGCTCCCACCAGTGACACCCAAGTCCCCAGCAGGAAAGGGAGCCAGTCCTGTGCCACGCTGGGACACCCTCACCCTCCCCTCCATGGACAGAACATGCCAAGCTGTGTTCAGGGTATTTATCATTGTCCTCAGAGATGTGTATTGCCCTCAAGCCTTCCAAACACTGGGGAACATCACATTTTGGTGGCTTTTCAGGTGGAAAAGGCATGAAAACAAAATCTGGGAGCTCCCATTAAAGTGTACCCAGGCCTCCTCTCTAGGACACCGCTGATAAACTTCTTGGATAACATTAGTCTGATGGCAAAATGTATAAAATAGAATTTATTATTAATTCATAAAGAGCTTTGGTATCTTATC
The DNA here is from genome assembly GCA_013399835.1 of Leptocoma aspasia. NCBI lineage: Eukaryota > Metazoa > Chordata > Aves > Passeriformes > Nectariniidae > Leptocoma > Leptocoma aspasia. Next base: position 356,237 of record VXAX01007079.1, on the reverse strand, counting down.
TATTGCTCTTCTCTTGTAATGATTTTTAATGTCATCATGGTTTTTAATTTTGCATGAAACCCATCGTCGTCTGTTTTCATTTGTTTGGTAAACCTTGTCTGTTTTATTAAGAAAATCCCGAGGCTTCTGTGGGTATTTCTGCAACAATAAGAATAAAGAAATATTAATAGTGATTTGTTTCTGGCTCAAAGCAACATTAATTTCAGCACCATATTATGAGGATTTTATTTTTTATAATTTCTCAGCCTAGGGAAATACACTTCCCATTCCCAAAATCCAGTAATCCAAATGATGAGTGAAAAATCCTCAGTGTCCTAAGATCTTGTGCAAACCTTAACTTACCTTTTATTTACTGTGTGTGCTCCTGCAAGCCAATAGGAACCATAATTCCATTTAGATAATAATAATCAAATTATCCAAACCTGGGAGAACATGCTTTATAGATTTTGGTCTAAATTTAATACAAAAATGCAGTAGTCCTTGTTTGGGAGAGTTTATTAAGGGTTAGCAAAGAAAAAGCTTTTTCAATAGTCTATAACTCTCTAATGGCCTTTTTCAAATAAAATGGGAAAGAATTTGCAAAGAAACCTATATCAGTGAGCTGCAATTGTAACATTACAGTACAGGTCTATAAATCTTGACATGTTCAGAAGATTGCCTAAACCAGCAATACAATCTGTCCAAACCTCATTGTCTCCACGACCAGCCAGACTCATTTTAAGAAATGTATGTGGTCTTCAACCTAATTTTATCACCTTCATTTGTAAACTAGTCAATCAATCAAAGCATCCTGTGAGTCTAAATAGAAAAAGGAGTGCATTTTCATGCATTTCCAGACAGCACAGTCAAAAATTAATCTCCACTTGATCAGACATTCCTTGCCCTCATCTCAATAGACCATCATTAGGGTCAGCAATGTATATTAAAAATAGAGTTGCAGGGAACTGTGTGCTGGGGATTCTTTGCAAGGTACCTGCAGCCAGATCCGCCAGCTCAGGGCTCCCCTGGAGACAAGGCTGGGCTCACCCAGCAAAGAGCAGCCTCAAAATAAAGTCAGAAATGAGAAGAGGAGAATTAACTAAGAATTCTCATGCTCCACCAGGTGTTTTTTGCACCCTGGGCACAGGGAGTAACAGCTTGGTGGGATGAAAAGTGAGATTTCAGAGACCCCATCTCATCATCCCTCTTCTGTTTCATAGCTGCAGATATTACCCTTAAATATTTTCCCACTCATGTGTGTTTGTGTGAGATGAGGCTGGGGCTGGGCAGGGGGTGTGCACTGTGCCCCAGAGCCATAATTCCTGCTTTTTCCTTTGGGAATTCCTGGTCCCTGTCCCTGGGCAGGTTTGTGCTGTGCTGTGGCTGTACCCAGGCAGCCTGGGACTGAGCCCTCCTCTCCCTTCTCACCTCAGGCAACCCTGAGAAACCAGTCAGGGCTGCAGTGGGGTTTGGAGGGGTTTCCACTTGGAGCTGGAGCTCCACAAAAACAGCAAAACCCCCAAACTGCCCCTAGGGACCTGTGTGAGCAGCCCCAGGAGCTCTGGCTGGGCTGGGGCTGTTGGGGTGAACAGGGGAGAGAAACATTCCCCAAAACTGCTGGAGCTGTGCCAGGGAGGGCAGTGGGGTGGGCACAGCACATCTTTGGTTTGTTTGGGAGCATAAGAAATATTCCAGAATGGGAGCTGTGGTACCTGAGGTTGCCTTTCCACCTTCAAACCCTGGTTTTGTCTGGCTGCCTTCCCCTGCAGCTGTCCCTGGGCAAAACAGCATTTAAGGATATTGAGCAGCAAGGATGTGGCAGGCAGGGGTGATTGCCTGTCCTGGGCTCCTCTAAGGGAAGCTGAAAGGGTTTGTGATCTGAAGTTGAAGTTTCTGAGTGGGAGCAGAACTACAGCAGCAGTTTCAGTCGCTCAGATGAGGAAGAGTTGTTTCCTTGCTCTGGGGAAATGATTCAGACCCATGGCAGTTGTATGTTCTCACTAACCCTTGACTTGCAGCACAAACCCCATCTCCAAACACATCTCAAAGAATGGCAGTGGCACAGAAAGTGTCATTACAGCAGCAATGGCAGCACTGACCAGAAGAATTCATTTCTTATCTGGGTAGAGATTCCTTTTTCCCTGGCTGATGAACCTTCTGAGACGTTTAAACATCCAGCCAGAACAGGTCAGGACCAACCTTTAAAGTGGCAAGAGAAATCTGAGCTCCCACCACAGCCTTGCCTCCTGTGTGGTGTGTGTGTCCCATGAGGGAAGGTTCCTTCAGGACAGAGTCACTTTAGCCCTGCTCAGGTCATTCATGGAGAAACGAGTTTGGGACAGACCCACAGCCCTGCTCAGGTCCTTGGCTCCCTGAGAAATGAGTTTGGGACAGACCCACAGCCCCGCTCAGGTCCTTGGCTCCCTGAGAAACGAGTTTGGGACAGAACCACAGCCCTGCTCAGGTCCTTGGTTCCCTGAGAAATGAGTTTGGGACAGACCCACAGCCCTGCTCAGGTCCTTGGCTCCCTGAGAAACGAGTTTGGGACAGAACCACAGCCCTGTCCTGCAGGGCACTGTGCAGGTGCTGCCAGTGGGAAGACACAAAGCAAGTCCAGCTGAAAGCTGGGCTGGATTCAACCATCTGATGAGCTCAGGCTGCAGAAATGGTGCTTTATTCTTGAATTTTTCTTGGAAAATGCAAGAGGATTTCAGGGAGTCGATGATATCCTCTACTTTAGAGGAGACGGAAATTTATATTCAACCTGCAGAACCTTCTGAAGTGTCTGGAGAACCCTTTCCCCAGAGGTTTTTCCTCCTGGAATTAAAGCCAGAGCACACAGGGTGTCAATCCTTTGGGGACAGAGCCCTGAGCTGCTGCTGGGCCCCTCTCAGCTCGGTGACAAGGAGCTGGCTCCATGGTGGCTGTGCTGGGAGGAGCAGATTGATGATTTTGGGAGCCTTGGCCATCTGCCTCTGCTGCTGGTGACAACCTCGGAGCCGGGGCAGGGACGAGGCAGCGCAGGCACTGTGTGGGATGTCCCCAGGTCCCAGCCCTGGGCAGCTCAGGGCTTGAACAGCAATTCCTGATTCCCTGCAGCCTCGGGAGTGCTGCAGCAAAGGATGAGCACAGAGCAGGTTTCCCGCACAGCAGCACGGCCAGGTGGGGTTGGACATCACGGATTGAGGAGGAGCTGCAAGACGGACCCAGAATTGAAGATCTCCCAAAACTTTGAGAATTCAGAAAAAAATGACCCAACACTTTCCAGGCTTATCACTCCATAACTCCTGACTATCAGGCTTGGAAAGAACAATATATTGAATTTCCACGGAATATTCAGAGACTTTAGAGCTTATTCCTCCTCTTTTCAAGTATTTTTTCCACAAGGGGTCATTGCAGAGCAGAGCAAGGATGACTTAAAAACGAGGTGGTTCTTTCCTTTTCTAAAGTGAAGTAGACATTTAGATGCAATTATTTTAACTGGGATTGTTAACAGCATTAATTTGTAGCTGAAAAACACCACAATGCCATAATAATAATAATTATTTGGTTGGTCTTCGTGTCAACTCCATTTAGACTGAGCAATATTTGAATTTAACTACTTTTAACCAAATAAAGAGCCAGTCCAGTGGCGGGGGGGGGGGGGGAAATATGGAGATTTGCCTCTGTGTATAAATGAAGCATTTAAAAATAAGTGTAGATTTCTGTGTGGTAATTGGGATAAAAGGAAAGGACTGAAGAGGAAATGTTTCTGAACTGAAATTAATTCCAGCCTTGGAACATCTACANAAATAAAGAGCCAGTCCAGTGGCGGGGGGGGTGGGGGAAATATGGAGATTTGCCTCTGTGTATAAATGAAGCATTTAAAAATAAGTGTAGATTTCTGTGTGGTAATTGGGATAAAAGGAAAGGACTGAAGAGGAAATGTTTCTGAACTGAAATTAATTCCAGCCTTGGAACATCTACAGAGAAGATCAGAAGCAATTCTCAACCACCAAACCACTGTTGACTTCCAGATAACTGCTTGAGCTTCTGTTTCTTTTCTCTTTCCTTTTGTTTGGCAAATAAAGCCTTTTCAATAATTCAGGCAAATGGCTTGATAAATACAAATAATTGAACAGATTAAGCTTAAAAATAAAAACATATTTTATCACATGTAACTTAGAAAGTAATCATATAATTAATGGGTGAAAAACAGAGAGAAAGATTGCCAGAGATTAAGATTAAGCCCTGCAGAAGAGAATGTTCTAACTAGAAATTGGTTTAATTAATAGCACATTTTACATAATGATTACAGTGTAATTGCGCTGACTAGCAGAGTGTCATTAAATATATCCATGCTCCTTTACAACACCCTAAGGCTAAAAATAATGAGTTACATTGAAAATCACTATGCAACAGGTTCATAAATAACATTTAAGCCTATACAAGGCGAATACTTATAAATAATAAATATTTGCCTTTTGTAATTGAAGAAAAAATGACAGCCTTCTTTTTCTACTACCCTGTAGATTGTCATGTTATAATGCTGAAAAGATTTTTTCCCCTTGCGTTCTCTAGAAAGTCTTGAATAATTGATTCAAATGCTAATATTCCACATAGTCTGACTTTGAGGAACAAATATTCCTACATAAAGAATAAATGCCAAGTTGCTTATAACCAGCTTGCTTTTACTTTGCATGGTGCAGTCCCCAAAAACCTCTCACACTCTATTACACATGTCAGATGAAGTTAGTGGCCAGATTTCCTGCCAGAAGAGTTACATCCCTTTTTTTTTTTTTTTTTTCTTTTTAAATTTAAAAATTACCCCTTCTCCCAAAATGTTCATCAGGCTCAGAGCTGTTATGCAGCAACAGCTGCTCCTCAGCTCCAAAAAGGACGACATCATAAAGCTGATAACTTTTTAATCTGGAGCTTTTCTCTGGTGCATCAGGAGGCTCCAATAAAACCAGGCTGGATTTCACATCAGCACTGGGCTGACATTTGAGAGCCCCCGCAATGGGTAGAGCTCAGTTACTGAGGCACCAATAGCAAAAGAAATGTCTCCAATGGCAAAATAAAGCAGGAAGAAACCTCCATCCAGGACATGGAATGTTCTGGAGCTCCAGCCTTGCTGCCCCAGCCCCTCCAGGGTCATCCCAAGGCAGGGCTTGGGGGACATCCTCTTCCCCAGTGGGGGAATTGGGGTAATAACCCAGCTTTTAGGGAAAAAAAACAAAACCTCTCGGAGCCCTGAGGTTTTCCATGCTCTGTGTGGGATCATCCAGACCCACAGAGCTGAATTTTGGTCTGAAACTAATCAATATTAGGAATAAAAATGAATAAATGTCACCTGAGTGGAATCTAAGTGGGCTGGACAATGGAGGCACAAGGCTTGGGGCACCCAAATGGCTTCAATGCAGCTTTTCACACTTTTTAATGGTATTCTCATCATAATTTCTTTGTATTCTCGTCCTTCTTGTTATAAAAGTAGGTTTTGTAGTATTAAAAGCAGAAAATTCATATTACCTGAGCACTGATGAAACAACGTGAGCACCTCCAGTGAAAAACCAGCAGGGAGAAAATACAGTTTGTTGGCAACAAAACATTCTCCAGCTGATGGCAGAAATCTGATAATGCATGGGAAGGATTCTCTGGTTTTGGATGACACAAAATCCAGTTGTCCATTGTCATTCATGTTGGTTTTTTTCTGCCACCAAAATGAGCACCTGTAAAATTTCCTCACCCCAGTCAGAGGTTTTTCCCCCTTTTCTTGAAGCAGGAATGATAAACTTTCCTATCCACAGGAAAATGACTCCTTTTCCTTCTTATCCCAAACACTGTGCAGAAGATGGAACTCTGAGTGTATTTGGAGAGTTTGCTGGGGAAAAAAAAAAATTTAATAGAATTTCCATGGTGGCAGGGCAGATCACTGGGAACATATCCTGATTTTCTGTAGGAAGCTGCATTTACATCACTGTTGACTTTTTGCAACACTGTTGACACTGTCTTTTCTTTATTTCTTATCATTTTTACAGCTCCCAGCATCCCATGGGGAACTCAGAGCCCACAGAAAAGTGCAAAAAGGCAGGAATGGACTTCCAGTGGGAATGTGGGCTGAGGGGGCTGGAGAAAATCTCCTTCCATATCACACCAGAAATGCCTTGGTCACATCACTCAGCCCTGCTGGGAGCTCCAGGAGGTGAGAAATGCCACTAATGCAGGTGTGATCTTTCAAATTACGAGGGTAAATTAATTAAGGTATTAAAAGAGAGAATTAAGGCATAGACTATTTAATTCTAATAAACAAGTGTTTATTTGGATCCCAGTCCAGAGCCAATGGATATAAATCCCATAAAGAAAAGTATTTTTATTATTATTATTATAGAAAAAAAAAAATACAGGGATGCTTTTTGCAACAGAAAAAGGAATAAAATTCCTGGAGATTTAAAAAGCTTCAATTTGCTTAGCTGCAGTGAAGACAAAATACATCCCCAAAAGTACAAAAGGGCAGAATTTAATGGGAGAGGAAAGGTTAAGAAAGATGAAGAAAGAATCCCTTCCCCTGTTTATTCACTGCTGCTGGGCAATAATATAATTTTCAGTCTCACGTCTCTATTTCAGACCACATATGGCAGTAATATTGGATGTTCACCATCACAGCTTAACCATGACTAAACAGGTTGATGAATGTCATGCATCTTATCATCATACATGCATATTTTTAAATATAATTCACTTTTGATCTGCACCCTTGTGCAGTGGTGAATGAAAACAGTTAAGATTTCTTCCACTGTCTGCCTTTAAATGTATTAAACAGCCCTGCTGTCAATAGATTATATTCTTGTACAATGATAATAGCCCAAAAAACTAAGAGGCCTTGTCAGGAATTGCAGTTGTCACAGTTTGATGCAAATGATTTTACTTGGTGTTCATCTGCTGCACAATCATCTCATAATCTGGATATACATCACAGCATGACATGTAAATTTCCTGCTACTCTGCTTTCATTTCCAGAGGCAGCAATCAAATGAAAACCATTCAACCTCACCAAAATGTATAAATAATTTTCATTCAAACATATTAACAGTCAAAATATGAGAATTTATCACAGAGCACTACGCCTTTTAAGAAGCAATAAAGACTTTACTTTTTAAGCATATTTCTACTTAGAAAAGTAATATGAACAGTAACTTGTGGTTTTAAAAGGGGATTTAAAAGTCCACACATAGCACCAAATCTTCAAACTTAAGTGTGTTGGTGCTGCTTTGCTTCACCTATTTCTTGGGGAAAATTAGCCTGGAAGAGGGTTGGGAAAGGGGGAATAAGGGATAATATTCAAATGACTCCTTTCCCCTCAGATTTGCCCCATGAAATAAATATGAGTATTAAATAAAAAGAACAGAAAATACAATGCTGTGTCACAGAATCTGGGATACAGCAAAGAAGGCTTCCTGTATTTTATTGATTCATTTTCATTTCTACTCTAGATCAGATTTCAATTTAGCTGAATTTAAGGATTTTTTAAAATCCATCAATTTTTAAAAGGGCTGTGAGAAGCACGAACACCCTCCAAAAAGACCAGTTTTGAAATGCATCCAGTGAAATTCAAAAATACCAAACGAGGAGCAGACTGAACTCCAGTTCCACCAGTGCCAGCTGTCAAACATCTCCCTTCTGATCTCTTTTTGCTCTGGTGGGAGCTGTCCCTGCCCATGGCAGGGGCTGGGAATGAGCTGATCCTTGATGTCCCTTCCTACCCCAACCACCCTGGGATTCTGGGCTGAAAGTACCAACTGGAAAAGGGGAATATTTACCCTCTGGCCTGGGGGGAGATGGGGGTCTGGGGGCATTTTCCAGCTGCAGTGCCAGTGGGGAGTGCTGCTGGTGGGTACTGGGAGCACACAGGCTGAAATATGGGTAAAATCAACCTCCACTTATTGCTGAAATGAGCCTTTTCTGGGGATTTTCCCTCCTTCCCAAGCCACCCTTCCCTGCCACTGCATCCCCCAAATCCTGTCCTGGGGAATCCCTGAGCTCCTGGAGCCCAGCACCTGCCAGGGCTCCAGGGAAGGCAGGAACAAAGGACACTTTGCTGCTCCTATTAATGCTGGTGCTGAAAAAAAATTGCTGCCTCCCTAGAAATTGGGTGCTTTTTTTTGAGAAACAGGTAAAAACTGCTAAGATGACAATTTTTCCCATTTTTCCAGTGAGTGTGTCTGAGGAAGTAGAAGTGCAATAACCTGGGGTACAGCAGGCTCAGCCATTTGAAATAAAACTTTGCAGTACTAATGTTTTTGTAACTGCTTTCATATTGTAATGATATTTTTCCAAGCACTGGTTTTATTTGATCTTAAATACCTTTTTGGGAAAGTCCAGTGAGCTGACTCTAATAAAATCATGCTATTGAAAAAAGGTTTAAGTGGAATGTTCAGAATAAATTACAAAACTGCATGCAAGAATACCAGCTAGTGCTGCAATAAAAATCTGGAAATGAGGATTCTTGCAATATATTTTAAAGAAGTAGTATACTTTTTTTTTTTGTTCATTTTTTCACAGAATGTTTCATAATAGAAGGCCTTCCCAACTTGAAAGGGGGTGGATGAATAACGAATGAATAAACTGCCAAAGAAATTGCATTTAAAAAAAAAAACTTCAATTTTTTTTTTCCTGGAGCATATATTTCATATCATTTTCAATAACTTTTAGAAGATAATAGGAAAAGCAATTCTCTTCCATTTTGCTGTACCAAAATACTTGAATTACATCACACTTAGACTGTCAGATTTCACTCTTTCTCTCACACACACGTTCAGACCCTTTGTATCAGGAGCTGATATCTGGAAAAGGAGAGAGTTGTTTTTAATCCATGTTCTGGCAAGTCCTGAGCCTGTAGGAAAGGGCTGCCAGAATTTAACCAAGGCTTTTCCTGGGCTTCCTCTCTCCTGTGGATCCAACAGTCAAATTCCTCAGGCTGAGCACAGCCCTAGGGTCAGGACAGAAAGGACTCACTCCTACACCAGCACCATTTTCTGTCTGACTTCTGCCAGGCACAGCAGAGAATTCCAGCTGTGACACATCTGGATTTGGAATGGCACAGCCCCAGCCACAGGCAAAGCTAGGACTGGTCCCAGTGCACTGAGGCTTGAACCCTCAGGGGAGTGAAAATGTGACAAAATCCTGACACACCTGGGTGAGCACCCTCAGAACCCACCAACGCCCCCTCAGCTGCTCAGACTCTGGCTGGGCTTGTCTCAGGGCTTGTCAGGCTGTCCCCAGGCCACCTCTGAGCTGCTCAGGGACAGGGGGACATGGTGCCAGGCCTGGCCAGCCCTCCAGCCTGGGGCACATCCCACAGACAGCTCCCCCAGCCTGGTGGAGCGCAGTGGCAGCGGTGGCAGGGAGGTTTAAAGAGGGTTCTGCTGCAGGAGGCAGGTGACACCGTGACAGGCTGCAAGGAGGGACATGAGCTTAAATATTAACCCATGGCAGCCACAGTGCCAGGCCTGCTCTGTTCTTTGCATTTGAAGAACCTGACATGAACAAGTTGCCTCGTTGAACCGTTCTTCCACTTGGACTCTCTGCTGGATCCATGTGGAGGATTCCAAGTGCTGAGGAAAGGAGGAGCCAGGCAAAGGAACCCACACAAACAGCCCCTGGCTGAAGCAAAAGCTGCTGCTTGAAATGCCCAACCTCCTGGAGCACTGGAGGTGCTGTCAGTGCTCACCTGGGGTCCCTGGCTGTGGTCACACGTGAGGAGCAGGAAGATATGGCCACTTGGGCCACTATGGCCACTTGGCTCTGGGGGCTTTTGGCTTTCCACCAGCCCAGTCTTCAGGCAGAAACCTGACAAGAATCTTCTCAGAATGTTTTAATTGCTGTTTAATCTGGGGCCTGTTCAAAGCTGCTGGGCTGTCCTGTATCTAAGTGCCTTCAACAGAAGCTGAAATCCTCTTTATTCTTGATGGCTTTGTGCAAGCTGCTCAAACATCTCCCAGCAAAGGCAGGGAGAAAGGAATAATTCAGAATGAGATTCTTTCCTTTGCCTTATCTTCACACTTCCAGTGCATCCTTCAACCTGAACATCCACCACTTCAAGCCCCACCTGTGTCATTGCTTAACAGGCCCTTTCCTGTCAGTTTTCCCTAAAATCACACTCCTCCTCATGCTGACATCAGAATTAAAGCTGAACCCCAGTGATTCCCTGGCCAGGGGCCTGCATGCTGCCAGGGTGTAATGGTTAATGGGACAAAACCAGGAAAAAGGATTAAATTGAGACCAGGTGTAAGACTCGACTGGGATTGAAAGCAGAAAGATGGAAATTATGGGCTCAAGATATTGCAGTTGATACCAGGGGTAAGGTCATCAGAGGGAATTCTTATCTAGTTCAGGGCTTTGGCTGCCTCACTGCAAAAGTGTTTGCTCAGAACCAGATTAAATTAAAAATCAGGACCACAGGCAGAGAACGTGGATTCAAGCAGAGCTGGGGGCCTGCAGTCCTGGCTGGGCTCAAACATTGACAGGAGGGGTGAGAGCAGATGTGACACTGCCAAAGGAATGTAAAATGTCTCTTGGGCTGCACAGCAGCACATCTGTGACTGGCCTGGTTCACATCTGTGCAGCTGCTCAGGAGCAGGGACAGCCAGACAGAAATGTCACCATCACCATAACAACAGAGGCCTCATTCTCTTCCCTCATTCTCTCCCCTCACTCCTCAGCTCTGCTTTCCACTGTTCAGAATTGTTGTGGCAGGGAGTGGTAATTTCTTAATTTTGTCTGTCTACTCCAGGAGAAATCAATGTGTGTAAAGGCAACAAAAATGTCATTTAAAGACAACCCTAATAACAAAAAGTTGAGATTATCAGGTTTGGTGCTATTTTATGTTGAGGTACATCAGGCTGAAGGTCATGAATTCAGACCTGACTCCACTACTGCTGCTTCTTATTACTCAGTTAATTCTTCATTCACCCTCTTTCCAAATATTGAATTATATTTATTTCCTTAGCTCATCAAAGAACTTTAAACACCGTCCATAAAATGGACACGGAGCATTTTAATGAATAAAATAATTGCTCAGAATTTTTTGAGGCTTTATGTACACCATGCAGCTGCTGGGCTCTGGCCAAAGCATATTCAGTGGGAATCAGGAATTTGAAATACTGCATCTCAAAGTTCTGGTGGAAAAGTCCCACCAGGAAAACCTCTGGGTGCCAACAGAAGCAGCAATTTTCTTTGTGGAGCAGCCTTGCAATGCCCAGTTCTAACTCACACTTTTTTATGGGGAATAAATACCTTCTCCACAAGCTTTAATGGCCACTCATGTTTTTATTTCAGTAGCTTAAATATTTTTCTTTCATCTCTAGGAGGGGAAAGGGCCAGTGCATTTCATGCTGCTGTCCCCAAGACTTTTTGCCATCCAGTTTGGGCACTCCAGGAGGAATTTGCTGCATCACAAGCTGGAAGCACTGAGGAGTCCAGAGCTGCTTTCCTGAAAACCAATATTTTTTGTTGCCTTCTCCCCAATTAATCCAGTAACCAATGCAGGTGAGCCAGATCTTGTATCCATGCAGAGCCATTGGCAGCTTGAGTGGGATCAGAATCACAGAATCATTTAGATTTGTTTAGATAATTTGTTTAGATAATTTGTTTAGATTTTGTTTGGATTATTATTATTATTATTA
>VXAX01007079.1:328504-338504 GCA_013399835.1 Leptocoma aspasia | reverse complement strand
TCATCTCAGGTGCAGAATTCCAAAATATTTTGAAGTAGTGTGGTCAGGTAATGTTGCAGTGTATTTTTTTTAACAATGCAGCAATCCCTAAAATGACATTAAATCAAGAATATCCCAAGGTGGAAAAGAGAGCAAATGCTGGATGCATGACCAAGGTGTGCTTTGCTGGAAAACACACAGCTCTTCTGCTAGCAAGAAATAGGCACCACAATGCCATATTTTTCTAGATTTGTATCTATATTCAGGTCTGTTGAATCTCAAATTTCTGTTTCATTGAAGGATCAGCTTCAAAGGACACTCGAGTGAATTCAAGGTAAACATTTTTATTTCTCTTGTTGTAAAAGGAGTTGTTATGCAATCTGTTATTTTGCAGTTATTTAACTTATTTTGCCCTTTAAATAATCATCAAAGTATGATAATGCTTTACAGACTACTCTGAATATAGGACTTCCCTCTGAGGTTTACATTTCATATAGGAAGTCTATGCCATTCTCATGGCATTTAAAAAATGAAAATCAGTGAAATGTCTGCTCCAAGTGTATATTAAAAAAATCAGAGAGTAATACATTGCTGTGCATCATTTTAAAACTAAAGAGAAAAGTGTCAGCCCAAGTACTCTATAGCCAAAAATAAAAATAAGTAGAAATAAAGGCAGAGCTGCTCAGTCTCATTTACCTGCCTAAAATTAGTGGAATGCAAACAATAAATTAGATGCAGGATTTAAAGGGAATTGGACATTTAAAACTCTGCTCAGTGCCAAATAATGGGGTTATTAGTAAAAAACCAAGAAAGACAATAAATTATTTCAATGTAATGTAAAATATCACCCTTTGCCTTAGACCCAAGGAGGAAAATCCTAATAAGCCACACAGTTCACACGTTGGATAAGCAAATAAAAGCCCTAATAGGATTATTTCTTTCTGAACAGAGATTCACACAATGTCCATATTTTTTGTGATCCCTTCAAAGGGCAGCACTGCCAGAGCAGGAAAAACGCAGGAACAAGTCACATTGCTGATATTCTTCTCTCCTTTTTTCCTTTTTTTTTTTAAGCATCTAAATATTTTAACAAACAGCTGAAGATTCTGTGCTCAAAAAGGAAGGGGATAAAAAAATAAAAAAAAAGAAGAAGCTACAGTCAAGTCCATGTCGCTTCCATCCAGGTTAATTTGGGTTTCTGCGGTTGCTTTCCATGCGATTAAAGCCACCCATGTGATCTCTGGTGTCACAGCGCTGGCACTGCCTGCCCCGCTGTGACAATCTGCAGAGAAACCGTGGGGCTGGCGGCTCAATGGCTGTGACTTTAACAGCATTGCTCTGGGCCCGGAATCAATTCTCTCTGTTTACAGACCATTTCACAGCCCTTTACCTGCAACATCACTTGTGTCAGTCCCATAAATACTTTGGTGTATATAATGCTTGAATTAGCATAATGGTTCGGGCACAGGGCTTTAAGCACAAAGAAGGACATGTCAACATGTTCTCTTCACTTAAGCAATTAAGAGCCATTATGCTGCTTCAGTGGAAATATCATCAAGGTTAAAGACAATCCCAAACACCCCTCTAACCTTTTTATTCTAAGTCTAATAAATGAGGCATAGAAATTGAAATGTTAGTAAACAGTGCTACTTGCAAGCTCTTTTTGGATCATGTTTAATCAGAGCTCTCATTCGCCACTTGTGAAGTGCGAGGGGATGGGCACGTTCACCACGGGCACGAGGCACAGGGATTATTCAAATTATTCACCCTTTTGCAAAAGCTCACCTCCCTGTAGAGGTTTATGGCAAGGCCTGGGTGCTCTGATGTGGCAGGATTAAAAAAAAAAACAAACAAATATAGGCAAAGGCAACAGAGACTGGGTCACGGAGAATAATTCTTGACAAATTCTTTCTCTGTGTGTGTACCTGTGTGCACTCTGATATTTATTTTTTTTAATGTTTACTCCAGGCTTTGTATTTTTCTCTCCATGTTAGGCAGGAAAACGAGCCAGTGGATATTTGTTATTATATAACGGTTTTATTTTTATTTTGAGATGGCAGCATTCAGCCAAGGCCAGGGCAGTTGCTCATGGGTGATTCTGGTGAGATGCAGCATGGAGGATCCCAGGCACTGAATCTTCAGTCTTGATTTTGGGGGTGTGTGCTGGTTTGTTTGCTCTGAATTCATTCCTAATGCTCAGTCCCTGGATCCTGAAAGCTTTGAAAAATCTTAGGAAAAACTGGGAGAGAAATTAAGCATCTGGAGCAGAGAGAAAGAGAAACCCTTGGTAGGGAAAGGCCCAAAATAGAGAACCCAACATCACTCCAAGAACTGTGTCTGTTTACCAGACACCCTCCTGAGGCAAATCCTGCTTTTCCTGCAGTATTTGGAGTATTTCATGTTTGGGAAACACTTGAGCTCTGTTGTAGGTCCACATAAATGTTGGAGATGAAACAACTTCCTTTTATTAATGCTTTGATGAATTTTTAATTTTTTTATTAATGCTTTTATTAAATTTTTAACTAATATTTGAGTCACTTCCCCAAACCTTGTGGCAGAAGTGAGTGGGTGGGCAGTGTGGGGTGTCTGAAGGCTGTGACAATGGGGTGGCAAGCACACGTGGTGGCTAAAATTCAGGAGATTTGGGCATCCATTGCAGCAGGTGCTCTCCAACAATTCCATGCTCCCTATTTGCTGCTTTCTCAGCTGTTCAGCCTCGAGTTTTCCCAACAGGAATCTGCCTGGACATCTTGGCTGCTCGAGGCTGCAGTGCTGAGTGCTCACAGCTCTTGTAGTGGCAGCTCCTTCCTGTCCCCACAGGAAAGGGACAATGATCCTGAGCCACCCCTCTGTGCTTGACATTTCCAGCGTCCACCACACTCCACAGAGTGTCCTCTCCAGTCTTAGAGCTTTTTTTTTTCCTTTTTAAACATTTCTTTTAGTACATGACTTGTATAAATTTAGAAGAGATCAGTTTGAATCCCTGATTTCATGTTCCAAGAACCTCATCATTCCCCAGACTTGCTGAATTTTTGTGTGATCATCTCATCCCACCTGCACCTCAGCTGCTGCCACTCCATGCTGGGATACGGCAGCAGCTGGAAATGGCTGTTCAAAAGCTGGAAAAGCTCAGCTTCATTTCAATACCATCAGCCTGAGCTGCAGACCCAGAATCTGCCTTTGGGAGGGAATTCCCTCCTTTTTTCATGCTCCCCTCTCAGGAGCACCCTGAGAAATTCCCAAATTACAGCAGAGGTTTCCTCAGAACCAAGCAGGGCTGAAATTAAGTGTGGCTCCCTTTTAAAGACACCCAGCTATGGTAACTTTGTAATTGAGCCACTTTGTTCTGCTCTGCATCAGCTTCCAAAGGAAGCACAAGCTGCAGAGGGTGCAGTTTAAAAACCTGACAATAATAAGCAAACATTTCCAGCCTGATTTGATCTGCTCTCACCCCGCTGCAATAACTTCCTTCGCAGGTTGCTTGGAGATCCAGGGCAATGCCTGGAGGCTGAGAGCTTGATTTTGTTCTTCACACAAGTCCTGTGCTCTGCAATCTCTCCTGGATGTCAGAGGCTGCTTGGCAGCTTCTCTTGGCTGCCCATGAGTGTCCCCCCCATCCTTCAGGTGGATCCGGGCTGTGCTGAGGCATCAGTGGTGCCCACCCATCCATGATTCAGAAATCAGTGGGTGGATAAAAAGCTGCACATTCCTCATTCCAGGCGCACAGGAGCACCAGGATTTCTGTTCCATGTCCAGCTCTCCTGCCCATAAAGTGATGTTCCAAGGGTTGCTCCCCTGTTTCCTGAGGAAGCCAGCCCGGAGGATGGGCATGGGTGGAGTCTGGAGCTTGGATGGGAGAGCTCTGAAGAGATGAGTTGTAGGGAAGGGACACTGTGCCCTGAGGACACGGGGCAGGACATCAGGCACTCATTCCCTGCTTCCTGCAGCACCTTCCAAACCCGCAGATCCTTAGGAGTCCCTTCCCTCTTCTATGTTTAGAGCTGCAAGGATTGGTTTTGGTATATAGCAACACTTTAGCACCTTCTGAGGGTCTCAAAGCAGGAATTAATTAAGCTCCCGAGCACCTGTGGGAAGGGAGTAAACAGCCCAATTGCCACTTTATGGCAAGGAAATGACTGGCCAAGGTCATCCAGGCAGGCACAGGCGGGAACAGCACGCAGCCATAAAACAAGAATTACACAGCTGCCTTTCCTCCAAAGAAAGATGCCCCAAAATAGGAGCTCACCTGAACTTTTACTCAGATTTGGAGGGAGGAAAATGTGCAAAGCCATTCAAAAGATTTTCCCAGCTACATCGCAAGGCCTCTGCTGCATTTTCCAGCGCTGGGTGTGATCTCTCTCACTCCAGCTGAGACAAGAGCTGTGCTTGAGGAATGAAAACGGGAGACATTGTATTCCTGGGAGGAGGCTTTGATAGGTCTTTTTTTTTTATTCTTTCAGCCTGATTTCCTGAGCGTATGAACAGATGCAGATAATGATAATTCTGATGTGTTTTCTGTAGCTAAGCATCAGCTTCATTTACCTTTCCCCTTGCTAGGACCAAAACTCCTTGGTAGAAATAAGCAGCACAGCAGCTTCTGCAGCACTGTGGGAGCTGTTTCTTCTGCTGCCTCGGGCTGGGAGCAGCTCAGTGGTTGCTTTGCAGGGTTTGTTTGCAGGGTGGAAAATGAGAAGGAGAAACAGAATCTAGAAAACATCTTAAAAACTCAGCAGATCAACCTGTACTAACAGCAGTTGTAACAGAGATCACCTCTTCACCTCCCTGAGCCTAAATACCTGCTCTAAATTCATCATCTCTTCACCTCCCTGAGCCTAAATTCCTGCTGCAGATTCCCCACCTTCTGTTAACAGTGTGGGACCCACCACAAAAAGCCATCCCACCCTGAAACAGAGAGCAGGCAGAGCCAGCACCATCTTCATCATTTTATCTCTCTCATTTGTCATTCCAACAGCCCTGTCCACTCTCACCCCATAAAAGAAATTATAATTGAAATCATGCTCGTGTGTTTTGAGGCAAGAGACACTGTGATCATTTAGCTTTATCCAGGCTGTAACAAAAGCTGCCACAGATGCTTGTTCCACTTTTTTTCCTGCACAAAGAAATAAAGCACAGTTGCACAAATGACATGTATGTCAATCTTTAGGTCACAATGCTTCCTGCAGTTGTATCCCAAGTAGGAGACATCAAGCTAAAGGCATTTAAGAATTAACAGTCTGTACCCGAGACAGGAAATGGAGTTTATAAAACAGGTGGATGAAGACCAGTATTCACTTGCATCACATTAAAGCAAATCCATTTATATTTTATTTCCTATATACTGACTTGAATGTGCATTTTTACCATAATCAGGCTCTGCAGTTCCTGGAGGATGTGGGACATTTGCAGGTAGTAGAACTTCAAGGCCAGGCTGGACAGGGTTTGGAGCAGCCTGGACTAGAGGAAGGTCCCAACCCAATCCCAATCCCAGCCTGGAATTGTGACCTTCCATGGAAGCAATGATCTGCCACAGGAGAAGAAGGAGACACTGACAGGGATCCTCAACTCCCCAGCTGAGGGTTTGGCTTTTCCACCCTGAATCCACCCAGGATTCTTTTGCAATTTTGCTGAAACCCAGGGAAAAGGGAGCACCTGGTGCTCCAGGCAGCCCCAGCTCTCCAGATTTCTGCACAAGTGCTCCCTTCCCTGAGCATTGCTATCCTGGGTGCATATTAACCATGATTGAAACAACGCCCATTGGAAGTCTTAAAACCTTAACCACCAGTTTTACTTCTAAAATAAAGTAAACTGCCAAAAGTTCTGATAAAAGTGACAATTTATATTTTTAAGTAGTACGTCCGGAATTTTCCTATAGCTGTAGACAAAGGAATTCTTACCCAGATAAGTATAAGAGCACCAATAAATTTAAGGTAGCTTATGCAAGTTAGGCACTAATGAATGTCATCTTCTGTTTTGTCATGAAAAAAGATCTTTCTGCTGCTAAAGGAGACTGATTTAGATTATGAATAGCTGTAGTGATTTGCAAAAATGGCTCCAGAGAGATAGACCGAGATTCCATATACTCATGGCACTTGAGGTTTCTGCCCTTTTTGTTGAAAATTAATTTGTCCTGTGGGTTATTGGATTCTAGCTCAGCCAATGTATATTGCTCAGTCATCACAAATTTACTTAAAATTTAGTGTAGCTGAAGTTCATTCAACAAGACAAAAGTCCACAGTTGAAAGCTTCTAAAAATCTTTTTAAAAAACTGGCTGACGGTGTAATTGAAAGTGCTGGGATGCAGGAGATTCACAGAATGTTTTGCAGGTATCAATAACTGGTTTATTATGTCAGAGAGACTCTTCAGTTTCCTCTCTGGATGGTGAAAACAAAAGGATGGTTGCTGTCCCCTTGGTGGGTTTGTCCCATCCTCAAACCCCAAACCTACACTCCTAAAATGAGAAATGCCTGGCACCATTTTCTACAGCTTCCTCCACTATTTCTTTAATTTGACACATATTCTTTTTTATGGAATAGAGAAAGAAACTCTAGCTATAAAATGTCAAATGCCTCCTCTTACATACCATTTCTTTTTATTTTTTTTTCCTTTAATTTCCTTTCTTTTCCGCCTTTTTTTCCCTTTGTTTGCCTTTGATGTATGAGAAGAAATTTCGTTCGTGTTCTTGGAATCCCCATCTGAGTTTTCACTTCTTAGCTTAAACATTACCTTTGCTTGTAAATTTGATTCACAACGACAAACAGGTTCAGGTTAAAAAAAAATCTAATTCTGCTCAAATCAGCAATCTTGTTTAAATTAAAAGGCTGTAACTAATTTGATTGATGGGTCCAAGTCCTCTCTTAGCCCCACGTTGGTGAATTGGATTCGGAATCCCCACCAAGAGGGGCTGGTGAAGGTTTTCAGACAAACCAGGGGGAACTGGGTGCAAACACCAATGTGGGCAAGGAGGGGTGATCAAAGAACAAGCAGGTATTAAACATTCCCAGCAGAGTGGTTTTTCATTACCTATAGAGGATAAAAACCTTCTCGATGAGAAATAATTCTCATTTTAAGCTCTATCCAAAACAGTTTCACATCTCTTTTAAATGATGGCGATTTTAAAAAAGAAAAATACCAAGGCAAGTAGTGCTGGTGGCATATGGGGAAAGCTCATTTTGTGCACAACCACCGAGGATGGTCCCCAAATACTGAGCCCATAAACACTTTGTTTGTGTCCTGCCTATTATAATTATGCTTTAAAAAACACAAACAAGAATTTAAAATTCAGTTTCCATTTAGTATTAAACACACTTCATAAACATCTCAGTAAAATAAGAGGAAATACGGAAAACAAAAATTCTCACAGTCCAGATTTCTGTTCAGGTGGCAATTTTTTAATATTTCCTTTTTTTTTCCCTGGCTCTGGTGATACATCTGAATACAACTGATCAAGTTTCAGCTGCGAGGCTCTCAGCTCTTTGCTTGATACACAATTGCACGAAATGAGATACAGTGCCATAACCAAATCGTGACACAATGGACTGGAAATTTTAGATTAATAAACCTCTTTCGGAAGAGAACTAAATAACTTTTACAGTTTTATCTATGGCTATTTGTTTCTTTGAAGATTTATGGTCCTTGCAACAGATATGCCTCTTATCTTTCACTTTTCAGATTACGGGAAGATGATTTTAAACAGGCTCCTGACTGGCACGAGCTGGAATTGCAGATGATCTTGCTTTAAAAAATGCTAAAAGTGAACTTGCAAGTCAAATGAGAATATCATTACACGTGTCAGAGGGGTCTGAGAGCAGAATCCGCATCCAGCCAAACAAGATCTAATCCTTATTGTGACCACCCGGCATCCTCGGGCAGCTCTTTAGCAGCCGGGAGCTTAACGAGGAATTACAACTTCTCGTGCTTAAAGCCGCCGCTTTAATTGATTGACGCTAAAAGTTCAGAAACTCAAATCCGAGGCGCTCTCACAAAGCTCCTTTAACCAAGGCTTCTCCTTTGAAAGCGGGCTCGTCGATTGAAAGTGGCAGCCCACATTTTTAGGTTTCAAGCAGCTCTGTCATTCCGGCAGGAATGTGTCTGCCACTTCACACGAAAGCTCGGCCTGAAAGACACGGGCTTGGAATCAGAGAATCAATAGAACACTTAATGGACAATTAGGAGAACAGCTGTAGGACTGTCAAAGGCCCATCTGTACACAGCTCGGCTGGACAGGGCACGGAGCTCGCACTCCTGCCCCGGGGCACCGCTCCATCACCAGCCCCCTCTCATTTCCCAGCGCCGCTAAGGCAGGATTCCTTTTTCATTACAAATTTTAACACGTGTAGAAAATTATGGAAATTGCTCGGGCCATTTGTCAACTTATATCATGTGAATTGATCAATAAATTTCACCACTTTGTTGTTAATGTAGATAAATTTTGGCATTTAATTAAGCTACAAGTGAAAATGTGGCCACTTTTAATTTCGGCAGATGCTCCCTTTTCATCTGTAATCCAGGGATACATTGGCAAATACAATTCAGTCGCTAAATATTTATAGACAACATGACAATTCCTAAAAGAGTTATCATCAATGATTTTGGTTCTGAAACAATTAGCATTGTTTGAAAGAGCTCGTGTGGAAAGCTGAAATAAATTCTGAACAGCAGATCAAATTACGGCTACACAGGTACATTGAATGTATAAAGCACATAAATCTACACATGGTATAAACACATGATTATTCCAGGAATACTGCTCTGTGCACAAACATGGAAATTCTGATCAGCCAAGGTACAAATTCCCACATCCATAAATACTCGTGCACTACATAGAAATTGTTTACAGATATCTCTGAATGAGAGCACTGCAGTGATATTTATCCTTAATGGAGCTGCTTTGCAAATATATAATGGGAGAGACTGATCTCGGGAAGTAACACCATGGAAGGAAACATTTCATATACAAACACTTCATGCAGGAGAAGTAAGAGTTGACAAAAGCATTGCTACTTGTGACAATAAATGGATTTAAATTCTTTTAAAATACCGAGTAAATTTCCAACCCTTGATAATCAGCCTTTAAACTTCCCGATATTTTTAAGCACACACAGATTTGGCCAGACAATAAGAAACATAAATGAACATTTTAGGCTTTCTATATGGCCTTAGGGAGGCTGAGATGAAATCCTGCCTCTGACAGCCAGAGGCCCCAGACACAGCACTCAGCAGCCAGGCTTGACATGATGAACTGCTGAGGCTGCTCTGAGAGCCAGGGGGGTTTGCCTGGTGCTGCTGCTGCTGCTGCCAGGGCCTCTGGGGCAGGAAAAGCCTTCAAACCCCATTGCTGGGGCTGCTAAAATCCCCCTGACCACGCAGCTCCTGCACCTTTTGGCTAAAGGGCTTGACCAGCATTTAGGGGACGTGGGTCCTGCAGGGTGAACTTGTGCAAGGAGAAACCTGAGTGGGGGAATCAGTGGTGCTCACACACTCCTGGTCCTCAGCCCTGAGCAGGCAGGTTCAGCATCTCCCCACAGCCCCACTGTACTCCAGGCACAAGCAGCACCCCACAGGCAAAAGTCCTTTTGCTTGAGTCCTTTGTGTACTCCTCTGTTTTCACTGCTGGGCAAAATCATCCAACTTGATAAGAAAAAAATAAGAGCCCACTCAGACACACCAATCATTTTTAAAGTGGAGTCTCTGGGTTTGTGGATTTGTCACCACTGCAGCGTGTTTTATTTCCAGGTTTTCACAGAAAGTGGTCAGCAGATTCCCTGAAGTAGTTGGGAGTGTGGGGAAGAGGGTGGGAATCCTGTTCCAGCTGAGACTCACTGGTCTGCAGCTGAGGATTTGCAATTCACACAGAGAGAACAGGGAATGCACTTGCAGGAGCTGGGGGGCATTTGAACCACGGGGGAATATATGGAGAGCACAGAATGCACTCCATAAATACAGAACGTTCTAACCAAACCTTGAGTCACTGAAATTATCTCACTGGCCTTTCCTCTTGAACAGAAAGCTTTGTCTCAGCTT
>VXAX01007079.1:300030-328456 GCA_013399835.1 Leptocoma aspasia | reverse complement strand
TTTTTTTTTTTTTTTTTTGCATTTCACAGCATTGGCATTTACTCTTCCTGGACTGGATCAGCATGAGTTCATCAGAACATGCCCAGGATTCCTGCTCCTGATGGCTCCACCATGCAGGATCTTCTCTTGCTGAGAGGGAACCCTGCTGGAGAAGGCTTCACAGTCAGGCTGTCACTGCAGCTCCTGCCAGTGCCACCAGCCCACCTGCACAGGTACCTCAAACCCTCCCCTGTACAGGCACACCAGCAGGGGATGATGCCAGGGATGGGGAGGGGACTCCAGGACTCCCACAAACTGTGACCTGTGCCTGACCTGGCATGTGGAATTAGAACAACTTTGGAAAGACAGGGAGCTGAAAAGCCAAAAAAAAAAAAAATCTGTCCCCTGCTGCAGTTAATTGTCTTGTGGGTCAGTGGTGGTCTCTGAGCTGGGCTGTGTAACACTCACCCTCTCTGTGGCAGAGTGAGAAAGGACCCATCACACCCTGTGGCACAGCACCAAACCCCTGGATGCCAACCTGGCACCCACAGATCCATCCTGGAAGTTGGCACTGCTGTCAACTCTTCATGGGTGAGGTGAAAAATGCTTGACAGTTTGAGGCAGTGCTTATTTCTGAGGGAATTGTGAGGAATATTTACTTAACTTTTCATGGTGGAGACTCAAACTCTGGATAGAAGGGGATCACACTACAGTGAGCAACAGAAAAGTCCATTAAATAATCTTTGTTTTTTAAAAAAATCTCAATAACAACAAACCCATTTGTCTGTTCACCAGTAGAGCATTTTTGTGGGAGATCCCTATTTATCTGATTTATTAGAAATGCTCCATTGAGACAGAAAGCATTTTTCTAATAAACCAAGAGGTTAGCACTATTGTTTTCAGTACAGCTGACCCTTGGATTTGCTGTAAAACCAGAATCATTAGAAATGCTCCATGGGTTATATTGGAGCATTTCTAATGAAACAGAGGGTCAGCTCTATTGAAATAATGTAAAATATCTAGATTCATGAGAAAAACTCTACTGAAATGCATGGAGCGTTTCTAATAAATCCAGATTTTAGTGGAGCTCAACCCTGAATCCATTAAAACCTTATGAAAAAATAGTTACTGAGCATGCACCTTAAGTACTTTTTTCTGTGTTAATCTCTCATTTATTCTAAAATGTGTTGTAAAAATAGCAAAAGGCAGCAGTGAAATTTTGTTATTTAAAGTCTGCCATTTCCTCCCCTTCCAAGGAGCAGAGAGTCACTGCTGCCACCAGGAGCAGGCACCTGGAATCCCATAACTTGTGCTCCAGCAGCTCCCAGGAGCAGGGACGAGCACCTCACTGCAGCCTGTCCCTCTCCAGGCACATTCCAAATGTGGCAGAGCACAAAAGGAGCCATCCCAGGCCGTTCCCACAGATGGGATGGGTGCTGGGAGAGCTGCAGAGCTCCAGGGAGGAGCTGCTCCTGCAGAGCTCTCAGGTTGGAGGAGGGATCATGGTTTCCTCACAGCCACCTAGCAAGGGGCTGGAGCATCTCTGTGTTAATTCCCAGGGGATTTTTCCTTGGGTTCTGGGAGCCTTTACTAAGGGATGTAAAAGATCTTTGCCCTCAGGAAGGGGCATCATAAATAAAAGCCTTTTAGGAAATACAGGTGTGGTGCACTTTGGGCACAGAGTGGGATGAATTCCCAGGCACTTTGAATCTTGCACAGTCTGCAGGTGTGATTCCTGTTGGAGAGATCACATTGTACATAAAGAGAAACCCCAGCCTGATTTCCCCTGCAAGCTGCATATTTATTCTCAATTTACACTCACACGGTCAGCAATAAAATGAGATTTTTTTAAATTACCACCAAGCTTTTTGTACTAATTTTAGTGTACAACACTATTCAAAGCCTGGTGGACTTCCAGGTTTTATTTAAGGCAGATTAAGCTGCTGTAATCTTGTAAAAGAATGTGCTAAAGAGGAGATGGCTTGGGCTTGGTGTAATTTCAAATCACACACCCAAGGCAGGTGACATCTTTAACCTGTGTGTCCAGTCACCACTGTCAGCTAGATAACTGCCTGAAAACTGGGGCCTAGGGTAAGAAAATTTAGGTATTAATTGCAGCATGTTATGAGCCAGGACATGTAAAAACCAAAGAAGTCTTTCTAATTTATTGTTTCACAGCAAAACAAGAAACAAACGCTGGCAGGTTTATTTTAAGGCCTTGCACAAGTCGGTGCCTCACTTGGATGATCAAACCCCTCCTCCAAAGTGAATTTTGTCAGTTTTCCAGATGAAATTCTTGTCAAAGTTGTTGTGGCAAGTTTTGGTGATGCTGATGCTGCTAATTCCCACTTCTCTGGTATTTTTAGTTTTATTATTGCACCTCTCACCTTCTAGAACTGCTGCAGACATGGAGCTGCAGGCACCAGCCAGGCACAGCGCTGGGGAAGAGTTTGGAGAAGGGTTTGGATCAGCCCCATCACCCCCTGCTCTCAGGTAACACATCCCAAAAGCTCTGAAAACAAAGCAAAAGTCATGCTTGGATTTCTGGGCTGAAAGAGCTGCATTGATCAGGCCAGAACTGAGGAGACCAACGTTACATTGGGTTATTTCAGGATAATTTGGTTAAAATGAAACATGGAAAGACAATGCACTCCTGCATGAGGCTGTTGAGGGAGCTGGGCTGGTTTGTGCTGTAGTATTTTCCAGCCCTGCTCTGCCTGCAGTCCCTGTGCTTTCAGCAGACAGCAGAGGAGCTGCCTCACCTCTGTTTATTTTATGAGTGCACATACTCAGCCTGTCTGCAGCTTGTCAGCTTCTGATGCTGCTCCTTTGGCTGCTTTGTGCCCACATGTACAGAAAATGCATAGGAAAAGTATATTAATATCATTCTATCTCAACAGATTTAATTCTTAAATGCTACATATACTTGGTTAATCTCTCATTTTAGAAGTAGGAAAGGTTAGATTATAACATCAGGTTAGCTCTCTTTGAAGCAGGTAATAATTAAGTTGATTCACTGTTGCAATTACTGTCAAATCCCCCTTAATTACCACGGATTTTATAGCAGCTTCATTATACGTCTGCTGTAATGCATTGTGGCCCAAAGGAGAAGTGTTGCAGGAAATTCTGCATAGCATGTATAATTCTAACCTGCAGTTAAAGCTCCTAGTGAAAGCCTCTGCACTAAATTTATCTTTTTTTGACATTTCCCCCCTTATTATTTAAAGCAGTTGAGCTGGAGTAACACCACTAAAACATACACCTAACTTCCTAAGTGAAAATGGATCTCTTCATAGGTATTAGGAATAAAAATGGGAAAATTATAAAATTAGCAGCAAATTATCCTTGGGAAACTGCTCAGCAAAAATGAAGAACACTTCTGGTCTGGTGCCATGAGGGGAGAAAACCTCTGCCCCTGTCATACACCCCTGAACAACCTCTGAAATCCCACTGAACACAGGTTTTGAGGCAGTAAGAATTTGCTGCAGCACTCAGCTCTCCACGAATATTTTCATCCATTGTTCCTTTTGCATTTTATAAAGGGAGTTTTTACATCCACTCTCCTTTTGAACTGACCCTCCAAGTAACTCTGGGCCTGGTGAAACTGCTGCTTTCTGGCTCACGTGTCACTGCTTGTTTCCATTGGAAAAACCTTTACAAATCAGGGTCTGTAAATTGAGCCTGCAACAGTTCAAAACAGATAAGAGAATAATGTGTGCCATGGATTCCCTGGTAGGGAAGGAATTTACTCCCCAGCACATATTAGATGCAGAAAGGGCTCCAGTGTCAGTGACACTATTGGCAGCTGTGTTAACAGTGAAGGAGCTGCCTTTGTACAGCAGTACAGTTATTAAATTTCTCCAGAGACCATGACTCATTAATCAAATATTCATACATCTCTGTAAATACACGCTGAACAGAGAATACCCTCAGAGCTGAGCATCCCAGCACAAGTGCTCTTTCATGTGGGCCTGCCACAGCCCTGAGAACATGTGGTCATGTTTTGCATTTCTAATGCCCCGTGTGCTCCGGAGCGCCCCGATCCCTAAAAACAGAACACAAGTGATCTAACTGATGGCAAGTGTTACACAGCCACAATTAAAATTGCTTCACTATGGCTTCATAGCATCTTTTTAAGAGTGAGGACAGTGAATCAATTCTTCTGTTCTTTGTTTACCATCAGACAAGTAACTTTTTCCCATACGGATGGAGGAACCCAAGGCCATGCTCCTTTTAATACAAGAATTTGTATTAGCATGGAAACAACAAACCAATGGTTGGACTGGGAAGGCCAAAAAACTTCATCTATTTGCAAAGGCATGAGCTTGTTGCATTGAACAAATTTAGTGTATCCTCACGGCCAGACAGGGACACATCTCACCTGCTCCAGATGTGAACACACCTCAGGTTTTGACCTTGGTCAGGCTGAGATCACAGCCCAGAGCTGAAGCCTCTCTGAGATCAGCTCAAGTTCTGCTCTACGAGCCTTTGAAACAATTCAGTTTTCTGATTTTCCTAATGCACCTCCAGGACTTTGGCTTTGAGTGTTGCAGGTTCTGATTGATGCTCCCAGTCCAGGCTCACTGTGGGCTGAAGTAGAAAAATGCCTTTAAAGGGGTTATTTGTAAATGGGGATGATCCCGTTGCTGAATGTTTAAGTTCTGTACTGCTGTGCTCTGCTGGGCTCAAGGGAACAGGGAGTGCAAGGAATTACCTGAATTTTCAAGTCCAACTCTCAGGAAGTGTGGTCAGCACAGAATCCCAGGTGATCCTGGTAAGAGGAGGGATATGTACAGATAAATCCTGGAAAAAGGTGAGTCTCAGATGCTATTCCTTCACAGTTTTTAGAGGCTGGGACATAGAATTCACCCCTGGAACCAGTCCCTAACTGCAGATTTGGAAGGGAAATTTGCATAAAATCCTTATGGCCCAGTTTAAGGATTGAGCTCCAAAAATACTTCCTTTTTAGTTCCCTTTCTAATAAATACAGATACTCTACTTAAGCACCTCCACAGCTCCTATCACATTCATTTCAGTGCATTTTAATTTTCCTTAACAAGGCTTGACATTTACATTTTAGAAAGAAAATCCTCTCCTATATTTAATTAGAGCACTGATTGAGACAGGATGGCAATAACCTCCCACACTTCTGTGTAAGACAGAACCCCCATCTTGCTCCAGGAGCCAGCACATGCCAAAAAAACCAGGTTTGGGTATCTGCTGTGTGCTGTGCAAACATCACAAAGCTGTGATCACAAACCCCTTTCCCTCCTGTCCTCCCAGCCCTGAGCATCCAAAAGTGATCCCAGTCCCTTCCATGACCTTGTCCACTGACCCAGCAAGCTGCTGGATGTGGATAATCCCTGAAACATTGACTTTAACAACCTTCCCTTGGGGCACAGGGATTCACAGGCAGGCAGGGTCAGAATGTAGGAAAGGAGGAGACGGAGAGCAGGAATAGTGTGTGAGTGCTGAGCCTTGGCTTTAACACATGCCTAAACACCCACCAGAGCTGGGTGAAAACAGCAAACATTTATTTGTGCATCTTCTTGCATAAATAAAACCCTGCTGATTTGCTTTGATGGCATTTACGAGCACATTTATTCATAAACATTAGAGTGAGCAAGTTTTTATTTGCAGGAGTGTTCATGGCAAACAAAAGCCTCGTGAATTCTGGTGTGAATAAATACCAGAGAGCTCTCACTCGAGCAGGGCTGCTGCAGTCATTAAGTAAAGCTCTTTTTACTATTCACACAGTGGATTCAGACAATTACAGCTGCCCGTGGACTGCTTACAAACAGGGAAGGGAACTGTTTATGGAGCTCAGTTCATCCAATTAGGCAGCAGAAGCATCTTGTGAAGACACCAAACCTCAGGGTCAAACCATGAGTGCCCAGGGCTGGATCCTGACGCCCTCAAATTCCTCTTTGCACCTTTTTGTCAATGCAAATAAGTTACCAGCGTTTTAAGATCCTTTTATGTGATGCTGGCATGGCCTAACCAAGCTGGGGAGAGGCTGTCCCTGTGCTGCTGGAATATTCTGCCAGAGGCTCTGGGTTTAGGGATGGTGGAAGGAGCTGAAATGCTGCTGGATGTTGTACCTGGCTGTGCTGCACGGCCTCCCATGCAGGGCTGGGGGAATGCACCCCATAATAATCAGCTCCAAGGTGGGAAAGGGCCATGAAGTAACCTGGCCTCCTCTTGGAGGCTCCTGCTGCTCTGGCCTCCCTGGAAAAGCCCGATGACCTTGGATGAAATGGTTGTGGAAACAGACCGTGGGGAGGGCTGGATTTCAAAGCTGCTGTTTGTGTTCATTTGTGGCATTATTGACCTTTCATAACTCACTGATGGTTGCTTTTCACTCCATCATCCCCTTTAAGAGATTGTCAATAAGGCTGGAAATAAATCAGGTCTCTGGAGCAAGTCCATTTTCCTACTGGAATTAGCAGGGAACAGGAGATCCCTTCCCTGTCTCCACTGGCCACAACTGAACTGCTCAACTGCTTCACACTGACAAAGCTGCTGGGTTTGGAGGGGTGAAAAAGCCAAAAAAGCAAAAAAAAAGCACAAAAACCAGTGACAAATCAGGTTGGCCCCAGTTTTCCAGCTCTGCTGGAGCACAGGGAACTGATGGGAGGGAAATCTTTAAGGAGAGGCATCACAAAGCCCCTGGATGGGGTTTGGAGCAACCTGGGGCAGTGGGAGGTGTCCCTGCCCATGGCACTGGATGGGCTGTAAGGTCCCTCCCAACCCAGACCAGTCTGGGATTCTGTATTCTATGAAACAAACTTAGCAGTGGTTTGAGTATATTCCCATTTTCAGGCTTTCTGGAAGCTGGGCTGCAATTCTCCAGGCTCTGTTTCCCTCTGAGATCGGCTGTCTCTAGCACCATCAGTAAATAATTCCCTCTCCTAAACGACCACCCTAGAAATTCCCATTTCAGGAGTAAATACAGGGCAAACCCAGCCTTCCAGTCTCTCTCTTCCCAAGAGCCATCCCTGAGGGCTTGTGCCCCATGGAGTCAGAGCAGTGCCCTGGGCTTCTCCCCCAGCCTCCAGCCCACTTGTCAGAAATCAGCTGCTGCCTTTGCTGAGTGCCTGGAAGGCGTTTTTAAAGGTCGGGAGTTTGGCTGGAGATGGGAGAGGCTGCAGGAAAAAGAGAGGTGGTGGCTGAGGGATTTCCCCATGGAGGAGAGAGATCCCTCACCCTCCAGCCCTGAGCTCCCAGGGCAGAAGCAGCACCTCCAGCAGAGCTCTGGGGTGTGATGGGGTTTGGTCACTGCTAGGGAGAGCCAAGGTTTGGAAAACAAGGCAAATATCCTTGCTGGAAAGAGAAGGCAGAGCCCCACGTAGCCATTGAGAGGCCTGAGCTTGTGCCAGGCTAATGCCAGATGAACACAGAGAGAAAGGTTCCTTGTAAGGAGAGAAGAAATGGCAGAAAGGGGTGAGGGGAAAGGGTGGGAGGTGGTGCAGAGCCCCGAGGCTGCAGTGCTCCTGTTTGGGCTCGGGCAGGCAGGGGAGGAGTGGGTGATTTGTGGGAATCCTTTCAGAACCACTGCTGGGTGTGTGAGTAACTAATGCTCCTCGGGTTTGTGTTTGAAGGCAGCAGCAGCAACACTGATGACACGAATTAATTGCCTGGTTTGCAGCAGCTAATGCAGACGAGGTAAAGAGAATTACTACACGATTAACATAGTTTCCAATTAAAGTCCCTGTAGTTACCCAAAAACATTAATTTCTAGTAACTTGGTAATTTAACTTGTGTCACCCCTGTACACAAGTGCACCAGGCATTCTGTGGGCTTGTCTGTGCTTAAACCTTGGACAAAAAACATGATGAAAACCCCTGAAAATAGCCATGAATTTTTAACAATTATTTCTAGCAGGCTTTAAAGAAAACCCCGCTGTGGTGAACTAAAGGATTTGCTACAAATTAAAGGACCACAACACAGGAGCTGTTCTAGCACTGCTACTTTTCTTTCCCTCAGTTAGAAAGGGAAAAACTTTCACTATTTAGTAAGTTCAAAGATGTTTCAACCATTGCATTTTTTATCCAGTTGGAAAAATACTCAGAGAAGAGAAACCATCCCATCCTTCTAGGGAAGTTTGCTGTAGGAATGGCAGAACCACATTTTCCTTTTTAACATTTCTGTGCTCAGCTCTTCTAATTCCATGGGAGCATTTCCATTCCAAGAATTCTCAACCAAAGGCCTTTGGAAAAGCAGACACAACAGGCTTAGGTGAGTCTGTGTACATGGGATTTTTTGAAGGTACCTGAATTCAGGTGGTGGAGTTGTGGAAGAAGGAAAATTCATCCTTCAGTTCCCATCTCAGCCAAAGCTCCTGTCCTGCAGCGGGGAGTCCGTGGTGGACCTGGGAATTCAGCACCCAGAGAGGCACAAAGGAATATTCCTGCCCATGGAATATTCCCTCAGCTCCTCTCCCCTTCCCAGTGCACATCCATTTGTGCCCTGCAGTGCTTCCTTCCCTCCTCAGCTGCACAGTCACAAAACCACCGAGGTAAATCTTCCTTCAATCCATCCCTGCAGGCTCCTGGTGGCTCTCCCTGTTCTCCTGGGCACTTCATCCTTCCTGCTGGGAGGGGAAGCAGAGAGGAGAGCACCAGTGGAACCAGGCTGGAGCAATTACAGCCCCTGCTCTGTGGCAGGAGCTGTTAATGGGGCAGCAGCTGATGCCTTTGCTTTTCTTCAACGTGAAAGCAAAGCACAACTTGGTGTCTCCTTTCCTGTCCACTGGCACCCAAAGGAGCCACCCTGAGCCTTTGCCTGCTCTTTGCTAAAGCTGCATCTCCTTGTGCTCCATTCACCAGGAATCTTCTCTCTTCTAGCTCTGACATCCACAATTCTCCTCATTTTGACATCTAAATTCCATAAATATGTTGTTTACTCCCTCTTCTGGGCTATTAATGAAAAATATGAAGATCAAGCCAAACATCCTCACATACCTGTTAGTAAAAATTCATATTATGCCAAATATTAGCAGGATGCAGCAGTGCAGAGGTTACTGATTTACACAAATAATGTCTGGGGTTTTTTTCCTTGAAAACAAAGGAACATTTTGCCTTTTTTGAATATTAATTAACACATGCAAATGCACTCTCCAGCCCTGACACAGGCCTGGTCTAGTTCTGCCTGAAATCTATCCATTAGTCACTTCTTGCTCATAAAAGTAAAAGCTGCTTTAATGAACAAACATGATGCTTATTATTTGGATCAGCAACACTTGTGCCTCTGTGCCTGAGCAGCACTTAGACCAGGTAACATTTGGTTTACAACACAACAATAAAATCTGCCTTTATTGCAAATAAACAGAGTGTTCACCCCTTACAATATTGGTTTAGATGCAGGATTATATTCACTGTTAGAGGATCTAATATTAATATAAAAGGCACATGCACTTCATGTTTTCATACCTCTTTTATTTCCCAAGCAGCGTTAATATGGTTTTTTAAATATTGTATTTACTTTGTTAAAACATGAAACTATTTCTGTACATTTGTTTGCAATCTGAGAACACACACCACCAAGTAATCATTTGTACAGTAACAACACGTATCAAAACAAAAAAATCATCACAGCCCAGAATTTTCCACATCCACCCCCCTTTGCTTTGATTTAAAAGCTGCTCTGGCAGGAGAAGCCTCACCATTATGGTAGCTGAAACAGGAAACAAACACTGCTCTCTTCTAATAATTGTCTCCAGCTGCTTTGATTGGTTGCAGTTAATATTAATAGTATAACCTTTAAAAATTGTGGGGAAAGGTAATACTTTATCTTCACTCCTCATATTAAGGCTCCAAAGCAAGCTTAATGAGAAACCATTAGAAAGTCATACTGCTAAATAGTATCTTAACTCCCAATTCAGCCTATATAATTATGGCAGGACTGCCAGTGCCAGTGACTCCTGATCCATCAAGCTCACCTTTCCAGCAGCAGCTGCTCAGGATGGGTGCCAGGGTGGCAGCAGAACCAGTGGGGCCACACAGCTGGGACTTGTCCCCTTCCCACAGGAACAACGACATCTCCACAGCCCTGGATGTGCCTCCCTGGAAAAGGCAGCCACAGCTGGCAGCCCTGCTCAGGAGTGGCTGGCATGGCAGCACAGGAGGGCCCAGGCTGGCATTTAGGGACTGGCCAGGCTCTGCAGGCACGCCTGGCTCTGAGCAAAGCATCTCCCTTCACCACCACAACAGCACAGACACTGCCCCAGCCAGCAGTGAGCAAAAATAATTAGTACACACATTAGTAACTGACATCTTAAAGACTCTGAACATATAAAACATCATCATCTTTATGAAAATAGACCCATTTCAGCACAGGCTTGCCTTTTTGGGGGAGGAATTCAGGTACATTTTTTATAGTTAAAAGGCAAGTGTTCTCCTGGACAGCTGCCGATGCTCTTGTGTAAAATGTCCTTAAAGCAAGACAAACTCCTCTGTACTGAACCTCTTTAGTCTTTTCTTTTCATCCTCAGAGAAAAGATCATTTTCTTCATGGAGTGGACTGGAAGCAAAGTCATAGTCTCTAGAATGGCCCTTGACAAAAGTAAACAGGGGATATTTCTCCTTGGATGAAGATTTCAGCATCTACAATGTAAAACAAACCAGATAAAACATTAATTGGAAATTAAGAAATACAGCAAGCATGGATATTCACCTGATGATGACCGACAAGTAAAAAATGCGTTATTTTAATTCTCTCATTAGACAAAAACATTGCACAATCTAAACATTTCCTCTTCCTGTTGGATATTTACTTCCCTTTCTCAGGTAGCTGCTAATTCCCTGCCTACCCCTGTTTTTAGCACACAGATCACCTGTATGTGCTGTCAGACTCATTGCAACAAAGAGAAAGATAAAAGGATAAAAGACAGAAGATAAAAACATCTACAAAATAGTTAATGGCCATAAGGGTCTCCTCAAGCCCAGGTGTGAATTCTGCAGCAACTGAGCATCCTGGGGGGGATTTTTATTGTAGATTCAGCACATGCAATAATCAGTGTTTTTACTAGAACTTCAAACACATTCACCAATGTAAATAAGGCAGTCAGGAGCATGTGGTTCAAACCAGATTGGTGACAGTCACAGAGAACCAGGGTGCCCAAAATCTACATTTATAAATAAGAAAACTGAGCATGGAGAAAGGGGGTGTGGGGAATAATAAATACTGAAACAGATCAGCAAAACATCTTTAAGAGCAGATAAAACCCCACTAAATACTGAAAGACATTTCAGCCTTTCAGGGTGTTTTGTTCACTGATTTATTTTTTAATTTGTTTTACTTTTTCTTACCTGCTTGGGAAAAACCAGCCCAGTGTTGCAGTGGCTGCAGAACTACATCAGGCTAGAGATACACACTGTGCAGAACTAAAAATCACTGAGCACGATTTCAGGAGAACAATCAGTCTAAAACAGTAAAAAATCCTCAAAGAGATCTTTAAACAGTAAGAACTATTAAAAAATGACAGGAGTTGAGGGAGCATTTAAAAAATAAGAAAAAAATAAATCAATCCCAGTAAAATCTCAGGGTTCCACTGCCTTGTCTGTGCTCAGCTCTACTGAAACTTCCATCTCCACAATGTCTCTTTGCATGCACTGAGGGAGGTGAGGAAATCCTAAACACAGGAACTGGGCAGGGAAATGCCCAACAAAGTCCAGGGGAACCTGGTCAAGATCCTTTTCACAGAGCAGTTTTTGAACCCACCAAACACAGAGCAGCTCACAGAACACATTGACGATGCTGCATTTCATACCCTCACATACTGGAATAACTAAGGAGAAAAAAACTTGATTCCAATGGGACCTAAATGAAGCCAGAGCAGGGGGAGGATGGGTCACACAGATTTACTGGGTGGCACCTGCTCTGTGGAGCTCAAACCAGAGCCCTGCACTTCCCACCAGAAAAAGCCCCTTGGGCTAAGGAGAAAAAATGAGCAATTTGGGATTGCTCCAACACTTCCTTTCCCCCCCATCCCTGCCCAGGGCCGGGCTGCTCCCCAGCCTCTCCCCAGCATCCCCGGGCCGGGCCAGCCCAGCTGGGCCCGGCTGAGGGGACATTGCCACTTCACGAGTGCCACCTCGTGGGCCCGCCCGGCGCCAGCCCCGCTCCCGCAGCCACGCCGGGCTCTGCTCGGCCTCAGGCCGGGAAAAGCCGCTGGAACCAACCAACACCGAGCTGCACTTCTGACACCGGGAAAAGCCGCTGGAACCAACCAACACCGAGCTGCACTTCTGACACCGGGAAAAGCCGCTGGAACCAACACCAAAATGCATTTCTGACAAGGGGAAAAGCCGCTGGAACCAACACCAAAATGTGTTTCTGACAAGGGGAAAAGCCGTGGAACCAACACCAAAATGTGTTTCTGACAAGGGGAAAAGCCGTGGAACCAACACCAAAATGCGTTTCTGACACCGGGAAAAGCCGTGGAACCAACACCAAAATGTGTTTCTGACACCGGGAAAAGCCGTGGAACCAACACCAAAATGTGTTTCTGACAAGGGGAAAAGCCGTGGAACCAACACCAAAATGTGTTTCTGACACCAGGAAAAGCAGCGAGAAACGCCACAGAAAGAATCAGGTCTGCTTGGAAGGGCAAGGCTGATTCTCTTCCCTTCCCCACAGCCCCTTGTGGCTGAGGGATGGGTTTGGGAACTCCAGCACCTACCTTGGTGATTTCTTCAGAAGCCTTCTCAAAGTCCTGCACAGTCCTACAGTAAAATCCTATTGTGCAGCTCGGATCCATTTTTTTGAATGACATCTTTTTGGGAGAAGGACAGTGGAATGACTGCAAGTTTCCCAATTAAAAAAACACAAACCACACGGTTACTGTCAGGAATGGCACAGATCCATGTATTTACTTTTGTCCCCACCAACAGCTTCAAAACATCCAATCCCCTGCATCACCTGAATTAAACCCCAGCACACACTTTGGAAGTAATTTCTCCCACCCCACCCCAAATATTCAAGTGATTCCACCCTTCCCCAGCCGTGTAAAACCTCCTGCTGTTCAGGCTGCATTCCCCAAACTTCCCCACACACCAGCTTGGTTTGGAATCTGCCAAAGCTCTGCTGCTCCCAGCAATACTTTATGAATATTCCCAAGGCAGGGAAGGTGAATGCTCTTCTGCAAATTGAATTTGTAACAGCTTTTGCACTATCTTACTGCTTTACTACCACTGCCCAGTGCCCCTTCCCTCCCCCAGCCTCTATAAAAGAGACATAATGGAATAAACCAACCTCATGCATTTTCCTTCAGCAAATGAAATGGGTTCAAAAACCCACAAAACACACAAAAGCAAAACCATATTACAATGATCCACAAGTAGGGGAAAACCAAACATGCCCTGCTTTACAAATGGGTTTTTCCTAACGTGAAATCTCTTTCCCTGACAGATGCTGCCCTGCCAGTGCTGTGAGCTGATACTTTCAGCAGCCCTGCTGTAAGAGAAAACAAACACAAAATCCCCTTCCTCACACTCCTCACTCACTTTATGAGGAAAAAAATAAGTATATCCCATCTACCCTGATTCTGTGGTTATTTATTACAGGAACTGCAGTTGTGGTGAAGCTCTTTGTCCAATAACTGCAATTATTCCCTCACTTGCTCTCAGAGGGAGCCAGTCCCCTCTACTCTGCCTCTAACACAGAGAATGACCCATCATCCTCCCTCTATTAAATCCCTTTTTTTGCTTATCACAAAAATCAACCCACAGAAGACAGCACTGGTTCCCAAATCCAAGTGTAACCATCCCTGCAGCAGTTTTACACAATAAAATATATTGTTCTTTCCTGGTGATTACAAACCCGAGAGGTATTTCTGTAAAACCTCTGCTAAAAAATATCCACAAAGATAATTAGGGCTCTTTCTGCAAGACTGACTTCAGTCACTGCTTTTTCTCCTCACTGTTCCAATTTTATAAACAGCAATTGTATTTTTAATATTAATTCCTGAGTCATCAAATGCATTAAAAAAAAAAAAAGAAACCCTGCCTTGCACATCCCATTCCAGCAGCAATCCTGTACCTATAGTTGTGCAGGAGGTTTAATGCTGCACAAATCACTGCACAACAAAGAGAAGTGGGGAGGATTTTTTTTCCCATTCCTCCAAACAAATGGATGCTGGAAGCCAATACAGAGTGGATTGATTTCCAACTTATTCTGGACAATTTGTCAATTTTGAAAATACTCCCCACAGATAAATCTAACAAGCAACTATCCACACTAAGAAAGCAATTTCTGTTTACTTTTGACATTTCTGGACAAAGATATAATACTATTAAATGCAGCAAGCATTAAATTGCAATCTATTTTCCGTCTGCAGGAAAGCATTAGGATGTGATCAAGCCAAGCTGGCAGCTTGCATACCTTCCAAACACAGCTTAAAACCTTGGTATTGTTGGGAAATTCAGATTCATGCCAGTCTGCAGCACAATTTTGAGGCTGACTCATAGGAACAGAACCCAAAAGATGTGTTTTTGTAGCTTGGCCACTGCACCACAGCAGGACCTTAAGGAATTCACTTCAGCTCTGCTGCTTTGTGCTCTTCCCACCTTTTATCTGGTTTTTCCCAAACTGTAAAATCTTCAGAGATTGGAGCAAAACACAGTTATGAGGATAAAGGGGAAGATCTGGGTAATCATCCCAGGCAGAGCTGGCACTCACCAACTCTTCCTCCAAATATCTCAACAGGGCAAACCCAAAGGCATCTCTAAACACAACCAAAATTCCTGGCTGGGATATTTCCTGACCCATTTTGCTGCTCTGCTCTTTGGCTTCATTCAGAACCTTCTCATTTCCTGGAGAATCTTCCACTTCTATATTATGTAACATGCTAATTCAAGCATTTTGTTAAGCATAAATAATGAAAGATATCAAGTGTTTGCTTTAAGGACTTGACATCAGCCCTGTGTAGGTCCTTTGAGATTTTTTTATTTATATATGAATAGTTCTCCTGAACAGTATTTGATGGGATTTTGCCCCAGCTGTGTTCTGGAGCAGCTGCTGCTGCCCTGGCTGTGGATGCCCCTCAGGCTGCTCCTACTGAGGCAAGAGCTGCTGGAGGTTCACCTGAAGGTGGGCACAAGACCAAGGAGAGTTTGTGTGGATGGCCCTGAGGATGTGACTGTGAGTGCTGAGGCCACTGAGCACTGCCTTGCAGCTGACAATGTTTTCCCAAGGTAGCTGTAAATTGAGTTCTCTAATCATCTCCTTTAGCTCCATCTATTCTCCTTTAACTCCATTTATTTCCAGGCTCCTACTATTGAACACCACAGGAATTCTCCCTGATGTTGATTGCAATTTGAATTAAAAAAAAAAAAAATAAAATTACCAAAAAGACAAACTTCAAGCCCAAATCCAAACAGGTCTAAGATCTACAAATACCATCTATTTTCTTTGATGGAAAATTACTTAAATGAAGTGATCATCTATTTTGGAGATTTTATGATCATTAAAAAGAAAACAGATGAAGATTAATGAAGTAAGAATTAAACCTCCATATTGAGATTTAACCTCTGGTCATTTTTGTTGATTATAGGCCTATAAAGAAGGGCAGGACATTGATAAATAACATGTAACTGTAAAACCATAAAGCTGCAGCTAGCTAGAACAGCTCTAAATAATTAGTGTTTGATTCATATGGGAAGAAAACAGTGCCAGCTCTATATCCATAGTACCTCAAGAGGGAAATCCTTTATGCTGACATCTACAAAAGATTGGCAGTAATGAGGATCCATGTAAATCAAACTGTCATCTGCAAGGACAAAACAGAAGACAAGTAATTCAAAAAACACCTTATTATTACACTGCTTACAATCCAATTTCTATGCAGAACAGCTGGAAAAAAAGCCAGTGAGTAACTGCTTGCCAGGCTGATACTCATTGACTGAAGCATAGGTTTTTGCAGGACAGATTAACTTTTGCATAATCAAATATGCTTGTATAAGCAGAATTTTTATAAAGTGATGAAACTGTCATTTAATTTTTGGTGATAAAATTACTTTTACAAACACACAATTATATTCTGGAGTTTGCATATGAAAAATGTATCACCCTGCTTCATCCTGACAGCAAGAATATATTGCTTGTCATTTAGGCATCAACTAACACCACTTAAAGCAGGAGAGAGTAAATACCTAAATAAGAACTGCCAGGCAGGAACAGTTCCTCAAGTTTGGTGAAACAGATAAATTATGCCTTGTTTATGCAACAAGGGAAATTAAATGTACATTTTACAGAATCCAATTACTCCGTGGGGTAAATGACAAATGGCTGGACTTGGGGAGATGTGATGAATTAATAAGGTGCTCATTTTACTATTTTAATCACGTTATTTCCCACTGCTTCAATATTAACTTCCTAACTCTGAGAGAAAAAAATATTGAGGAGACATAACACATTCAAACACTAACCTTGGAATCCAGCAAAGTAATAGGACTGCTTGGGTTTGCCACCAATAATGCCAACACAGTACTCCAGGCTTAGAATTCCCTAAAACAAGAACAGGGAATCATTAAGATTAACCAAAGCATTAAACTGAATTAAAATATTTGCTCTTTGCTCTTTTAGGCAAATGGTTTTGGTTTTTTTTAAAGACTGACTCCATGACTTCCTGGGGCTTGACCAAAGTGAAACCAGCAGATATTCCAGTGGAAGTCCTCCCTTCCCAGGAGATGCCCACATGTGTTTTTGGGAAGGAGACAAAATACCATGTCACACATGGAGCATCAGTTCCTTAGTCCAAATATCCCAAAGCATTGAGATTTACAGCTCTCACACACATTTACATTCTGTGCCCCAGGGGACTCTCTTCTTTTTGCACTCAAATGGACAAGCCTGGCCAGAGCTCCAACTTTTACATCCTGGGGAGAAATGCCAGTTGAAGTTAAGAGTAATTAATTACAAGGTCCAGCTCCAAAAACAGCTGCTCTACATCCAGGGAGGAGAGAGAAACACAACAGAGAGGCCCCATAAATCTTCCTGGAGGTTGCCTGGGAGGGCAGAGGAACCAGAACCTTCTGAAGGCAGAACTTTTGGGAAGGGGACATTACTAAGTGTAAGTAGGGAACTTTTCTTTCAACAAAAAGATTGATATTGTCAGGCTACTAACACCAAGGCTTCTCAAGATAAAATTTTCCCTGCTTAGACAAGAATAAAGTCACTTAAAAACCTCCCCTGAGATGCTAGAGTCAAACCCAGCATGGTTTATACAGGTTAAGGAAGTGATGCTTATTTAAAATACAAATGAAAAGGTTTCCTTAGCAAATGCTCTGAGCATCACTGAACATTCAGGCAGATCAGAGGCAAAGGCTCCAAAAGCCAAGGAGGGCAGAAGAGAGAGGGAGCAAAGCAGCTCAGAGTAATGGATAACTGTTTAATCTATGGCAAGCTTCTTGTAAAAGTGAATTATAAAAAAATTATCAATTTTCACCCATAAATATAAAATCCTTTGTAGAAATTACCTCTCGTGCTACATTCTAAAATCTGCATTTTTAACTTAAAGGCAGACCACAAGAAATGTGGTCACTTCTTGGGAGCAGTGAAGGCAGCCACTGGAGTGACTGATTCAGGCAATTGAGAGCCCTCTTATCACAGCCCCCAGCAGGCTGCAAAGGGCAGGAACAGCCTTGGCAAGGCAGCAGCAGGAATCACTCAGTGGAGCCAGCTGAAAACTGAAACTTTCCCAAACCAACTGTCTGAAAGCACAAGGAAAATAATCAGGGAAGAACAACAATTGAAGTTCATAACTTAAAAGCCTTCAGCAGTCTGTCTTCCCATGCCAGAAATTTGATTTTGAAAAATCAAAATGTTTTCCTGAAATGTCACAGTGAAGAGACAGCCACAAAATAAATCATGTTACAGACTCTCAGCTTTTGTCCATGCTCCTACACTGGGGTAATTAAAAATGAACCCAAAATTTAAAGACAGATGAAGAGGAGCATGGAAAATGAAATAAAAGCAGCAGGGCTAAGAGAACAAGCCCTTTCCTAAGAGGGGCAAGAGGCAGGATGACAGCACATCCTCAGGTGTCTGCAGAACCTCTGCTGAAAAAACCACAGCTCAGACCTTCCCCCCTCTGCCTTCTCCTTGAATTTTCCCTTTTTCCACCTCATTTTTACTGTGGTGACTGCTTGCTACTTCTGCGTCACCATCCTCAGAAACATTCATCCAGACAGTGAAAAAACAATTCAAGTAGTGACTAAAAATATCAAATAATTCCATGGGAACAAAGAGACAGAAGAAAACGGGAAGAACAGACAGGCAACAACTTTAAACCATTTGAACCATTTTCTTATTTAAGAAAATAAGAAACAGAGTAAGGAATGGAGTGTATTTATATTTTGAAATGCTGCCTGATCCTTAGTTACATATGCTATTAGAGTCCTGCTAGATTAAATTACCATCTGTAATTTGAGGCACTGCATTAATGCCTTTTCAGGTGGCTGCTGGAGGAGCAGGACAGTTATCACTGCTTTACCAAGGGACATCATGTGCTCTGCAATTATGTCTGATCTTGTAATAGGGAAATTTCCAATCTGTAAAGTCAAACTTTACAACCTTCAACTGTAAAATCCCCACCACACGTTTAATGGGGAGAATCACCCTCGTGAAGTCGCTTTTCATATCCCCTTGTGCTCCTCTTTGAAAAATGATTGAGCTCTCATTTCATACC
The DNA here is from genome assembly GCA_013399835.1 of Leptocoma aspasia. Taxonomy (NCBI): domain Eukaryota; kingdom Metazoa; phylum Chordata; class Aves; order Passeriformes; family Nectariniidae; genus Leptocoma; species Leptocoma aspasia. The sequence continues at coordinate 309,789 of VXAX01007079.1, read as the reverse complement.
TTTACAAACTCCAAGTAGTCTGTGTTTGTTCTCTCTCCACCGAGTCTCACAGGAACCAATATAATTACAGCTTTTGTGCCTGCTTTCCCAGAATCCATCAAAGAGCACTGTCTGTCAATAACATCAGAGCTGTACACTGAGACACACAGAAATATTACAATTTCAATTAGAACCTCCAGTTTTTAGAGACACACCTCCACAGTGTGACAAACTAAAACTGCAGCCCTTCCAAACCTTGCTGTCCTCCTAAAACACAACCCAGGTGACTCAGAACCAGTGCTGGGCCTCCTCATTCCCAGCAATATTTTGTGGAATGGCAATTGCTGCTGCTGAGTTGCAATGCCAAGGAAATGCAGAAGGGGTAGGTTAGCAGAAAGCCAATAAATATTTATTGCTGCATATAAACTTCTAAAAGGAATAATTAAAACTTGAAAGCTTCCAACTAACAGAAACATCTACATGTAAAAGGAGAAGAGGCAATTTGCTGATTTGGAATTCCACTATAAAATATCAAACAAGCAATGAACAATCTGCACATATCCAGAGCCCCTTTGTCTACATAATCTCAATTTTGTAGATCCACTTCATAGGGAATTTTTTCCTTTAAAGCTCTATTGTTAAGTGCTAACTGAAAAGCATAAAAAGCATTTAAAATGTTTGCAAAAATCTACAAAATCAGTTACCTGTACAATCCTGAGCAACATAGACTGTTACTCCTTGCAGCTCAGGGTCTCTTGCTTCTTCAACAGCTTTTCTAAGTACAAACACAAAACTATATAACTAACCATTCATTTAAAAAAATTAACAATAAACAAACAAATTATTTTGTTTTTTTAGAAACAAGTTGATTTTAATTGTTGGTGATAGGGGTTTTTTGTTTGTTTGGGTTTTTATAGGGGTTACTTTGTTTCATTCAAGACATCTTACCTTCCTGACAAGTACAGGTGGGGGGTGGGATTTTTAATTTGTTTTTAAACACTGGATACCAAGATCCAGCCTGTATCTTCCATGGGTGTCTTGGCACCATGTTTTCCCAGAGCCAAGATGACAATGTCTGGCTATTTAGAAGGAACAATGAAATCCTCAAAAAAGGGCCCCAAATCCCACAATAGCTTACAATGAAATTCATAATCATTACTTTTTTCTTTTTGTTTATAACCATTTTCTGTCATGTATATTGACAATAAAGGCTAAGTTTGCTGACAAAAATACTATTTTCAACTCATTAGATCTCTTTATTTGACCTCAGTTCATATAACAAGCCACAGATTAGCACCTGGAAATAAAGTTTCACCAAAACTTTCAAAAATATAGTTAAAATATTAGACTTTCCTTGAAAGACTAAGAATAACAGACCTAAAAAAGTAAAAAGGAAATATATGTTGATAGTCAGAACCATGGTCATCTATCAGGGACAACATTTGTAGAGAAAGGGAACTGTTCAAAATAGAGGATTTACCTTTGAGTTCAAACACACACCTGCATTAAATGGTCACTATCCCTTTATTCCCCACTATATTTTGAGGAATGGTTTAATGCAGTCATTCCCAAGTTATGAGGGAGCTGTGCACTGTTAGTGCTGCTGCAAGAGAGAAAGATCCAGGAAAGGAAATCTCTGCAGGGCTGGAAATCACCCTGGGGTTGTGGTGAGTGTAACTCTGCATCAAACCCCCCCTGCTCCCATTAGGGAGACAAATAATTTAATAGATAATTTATTAAAGCAAACAAAAAATTCTGACTGCTTCCACCATAGGAAAAGAGTAGAATAAAATACATTAAAATGCTAAACTCCTACGTCCCTGTTTGCATGTGCGTGGATGCACACCTGATTATTTCAGTACAGCTGCACTTCAGATTAACATAATGTTTACACTCAATATCAAATTCTTCTATTTATATATATAAATATATAAATGCATGAACTTTGCCTTCTGCTGCTTAAATGTTTTATTAGTGATTTGGTTTATAGGTAAACTGGAACCCACTAAAAAAAGAAACATGTAAGACTACAAAACAAAACCCCAAAACATTCTAAGAATTGGTATCAAGGCTCACAGAATGGAGAAATTTGACTTTCGACTTTTTTTTTTTTAACCACATTGAATGTCACAGACCCTTTACTTTTACTGGGATATAATTATAATATTAATAGTCCCATACATTTACAGTTTCACAAGAATTTGATGTGTGCAAAGAAATGCTGAAAACATCAATTTTAGCTCTGACATTTCATTACACTATCAGTACATTACAGCCCCCAGGTTACAGTATAAAAAAAAAAATCTCTAATGTTATGCATGTTCCAAGGTTGAAAGAGTGGTTAGTTTTTAGAATATTTTCATTAAATGCAGCTCTGCTTAAAAGGGTTTGGGAGAGATACTTGGGATTCTACAAGAAAACAGGAATGTTGTGTTTTTTCCTGAAATAAGATTGACAAAAATTCAGCATTCAGTTCCTGCACCTGCTGCTATTTCCCTTCCTGCCTCTGAAAAAGCCCTGGAATTGCTCCTGATATGGGTGTTTTACAAAGCCAATAATGAACAGTTTGCTGCTCAATTAGGCTGCAGCAATCTCAGGACACTCAGAAATGCTTCTCTGTGATGTGACAAAGGAGAGGAACAGAGAACTGAAGTGTTTTACCTCAAAATGTGCGCGACCACGGCCGGCCCATACCAATCCCCCGCCATCTTCCCGGATTTTTTCCCAAACTCTATCAGCTGGTGCAGCCCAAAGGCTGCCAGGGGGGAGTCACCAAACCAGGAGATGATTTTCCTGTGATAAACTTCATTCCTCATCTCGGTGCCACCCCAGTCCCTCCTGGCGGGGCCGCGCGGGGGCCGGGCCGGGATCCTGGGGTCCCTCTCGGCCGTGAGCGACGCCTCCAGGGAGGCTGTGAGCTTCCTCACAGTGCTGCTGGTCCAGGACTCTGAGTCACAGCTGTCCATGTCCAGGGCTTCTGGCCACACCCAGGCTGCAGCAGCAAAAGGGAAAAGCCAGATTAGCCCATGGTAACATGAATTTTATGGCATAAGAAAGCACTTCCCTTTGTCCCCCACGCTCCTTGAAGCGGTAAATGTGTGTTTTACACGTCGCTGTTAACAGGTGAACAAAGAATTACAGAAGAGCAGGAATTGCTCTGATTTTCTGGTGACCTCTGTTAACCAGAGGACACAGTCTCAAGCTGCTCCAAGGGAAATACAGGCTGGACATGAGGGAGAAGTTTTTCACAGAAAGAGTGATAAAGTTCTGGAATGTTCTGCCCAGGGAGGTGCTGGAGTCACCATCCCTGGGTGTGTTTAACAAAGCCTGGATGTGGCACTGGGTGCCAGGGTTTAGCTGAGCTGTTGGGGCTGGGCTGGACTCCATGGTCTTGAAGGTCTCTTCCAACCCAGTGATCCTGGGAGTTCTGTGACCATCCCAGTCAGCTGAATAAACAAGATACACCTGATTACAGGTTAGAACTCTCTCACACATTAAACACATGAACATTACTTCAATACTATCCAAAACCCTTTTATCCGTGTCAAACAAGAAGTTTGAAAAGCTCTTAATTCTTATTTTTCAGTTATTAAAAAAACAGGCAGACCTGAGGACTTACTGATGTAAAAGCACACATTTCTTCCTGGCAAAATGGCAAAGGAGATCAGCAGAACAACAGGCAGGCAGGATTTTTTTCTTCACTAAATTCAGTAATTCTTTTAGACTACAAGGCAAACTTGTTTAAATATCCTTCAGTATCTTCAGTCTGCTTTTCCAGCTGATGGTTTCCCTGCTGATGATGCATCCCACACAGCATTCCTCCTACAGAATGGGGTTCAGCAGGCCAAGGGGAGATGCCTGGAATTCTCCCACAATTCCAACAAGTACTCCCAACACAGACCCTTGTCAGGCCATCCTCACAGGCCTTGCTGTTCTGGGCTCTCAGCTTCACACTCCAGTCAGTGTCTCAAGCACAGGCATTTCAAAATAAAACTTCAAATATAAAATCAAAACTCATTCACAACTACAGTCAGCAATATCTGGAACATTCCACATGGCAGTGGAAGTGTAAATATCTCAGCTAGAAACTTCAGGCAAGTTTTGCTTCCTAACAGAAACACCACCATTAAATGAGAAAGAAAACATCTCTGGGAAAAGAGTAAACAGCCATGAAAAACTTCCTGTAAACACCTAAATATGTTTGCAAAGCTGCCCAGAACTCATAAAAAGCTTTTCAAAAGATAATTCACCAGCTGTCAGAAGACCAAGTGAGGAGCAAAGTAGCCCAGAAAGACCATCCCTACTCCATCTTTCTGTGGATTTGGATTGCCACAGGAACCAGAGCGCTCTGGAATCACCCCATCACCTTCCAAATTAGGATACAAGGGGGACATGCAAGGAATTCTTTGGAACCATGGATTTTAAACATAGAAACCTGAGGCTTTTTTGTTTGGGGTTACTTCCAAATGAGCCATTACACACTCCTGCTCACAAGGAGTCTTCTGGGCAGGTCTTGAATTTCTTTTAAATGTGTGTATAAGAGAAGTGATATTTAAGGGATTTGTGTTCTCAGCAGAAGTATTTACACACTTTTTGATATGTGCAATCAGTTGAAAGAGATGGTGAATGTTTTATGAGTTAAGTACCTACAGCCAGAGGCACATTCACTGAGCCAATCCCACAGCTCAGTCCTGATGCTGCTGGGAATGGAGACTTTGTGGTGCAGCTGGGCTGGGACTTTGTTCCCAGCTGACATCAGAGCTGCACAGCAAGGGCAAAGTGTGATCAAAACAGGCTTTCAGAAGGATCTGCTCAAGTGTTCCTGAGATCCCACAAATGGCTGAGGAAACAATGCACAGTGTTCTCTCAACCCCCCCGTGGGCTGGGTCATTCTGAAGCAAGCAATGGATGATTGTTATGAAAGGGACTGGGAATGGGATGGAAAGAAAAGGTGTTTAACTCTGACAACCTAAAATACCTCTCTGCAGGACATGGCTGAGCCTGGAAGAATGAGGAGGACATGGACACTCAGCCCATGACAACAGAAAGTGTCCCACAGCTCCTGAAGCTGCAGCTGGCTGTGACTGAGGGAGGACTTTGAGGCAGACAATGGTAAGGAAAAAAGGGAAGTTCCTCTCTAAGTGCACAGGGGGAAGGGAAGGAATGACACAGTGAACATTTGCACACAGAGAATGATGTATTGAAGTTAGATTAGAATCCTTCTAGGAACTCAATATATTAACACTAGAAGAAATTCAATAATGGACAACTTTAGAACTGATAAAAGAACATCACTTCTGCCATAGCCCACAGCTATGGGCTGGGGAACTCACTTCTCCATCTGGAGTTCAAGAAACAATCAAATTGCCAGAGAGCTGGGCATGTGCATGGGTAAGAATACCCAGCAGGGGACCACACTTTTGTGATAAATTAACTCACACTTGGATATTGGGAACTCCACAGAAGTCTGCTTTGGCACACTTTGGTTCTCATAAATGGAAGGGCAGGACAGCTCAATTTCTGCTGCAATGGGACAATTGCAACAGGAATGAGGAGCCCACAACCAAACCCAGCTGGCCCTTCAGATTTGGGATGAAAAAAGGCCATTTTGGTCTCTACAGAATGCCTGTGCTTATGCAAACACAGAGATCTTCTCTCCTAACTCACCTCTCCCAAGGAAATGAAGCATCAGACCCTGAGCCAGCAGCATCTGCCCCGTCCTGAGTGTGCAGCCCCAGCCACAGTCTGTGGTTAAAGCAGAGCCCTGAATCTGAGGGAACTCCTCTCTGTAGGTCAGCCAGATTCGAGAAATGAAATCCCTGCGGAACTCCTCGACGTTCCCCGAGATCTCGGTGTTGATTTTATCAAAATTGGACCCATCTGTAGAGAGCTCCCCAGACTCTGCAAGGCAAAGCACAGTTTAGTTTGTTATGGCACTTCTGTTACTGCAAAGCAAGTAATAAATACCAAATTTAGTAGAAAAACAAATTTACAATTGCCTCAAGTACAACAAAGGAAAATTGGAAGGCAAACATGATAGAAATGTGCCAGATAAAAAAAAAAAAAGGAAAAAATCAAAAGAACCATGCAGACACCACTGTGCCAGTGGAATCACTGACCTGCAAGTAAGTGCTTAATTCACCCAACTGTGAATGGTCAAATAAAGAGAGAGACTTGAAAAACTGCACACTGGAAAGTGATAACAAAGGTGTTGGTGCAGTGATCCTGATCAGGTATTGTCACTATTTCCATCAGGAGTTTTTAGAAAGAAAATCTCCAGTTGATGGTAAATGAAGTGCAAATTACAACACAAATTTTTACAGAAAGCACAAGGTTTTGGTATAAAATCTGAATAAAGCAGGTTAGGATGGGTTGCACTAGAGGTGGACACTTAAATGAGTATTTTCTAAGCTTTTAATATTTACATTTTGGATTTGATAATTGTTAATGCCAGTCCTTGTAGAAGATTAAAAATACCTTACTCCTGCTGAGGAAGAGTGGAATGAGTGCAGAGCTCTGTACTCACCCTCAGTTTTGAAGTGGTAACATTTTCCCAGCAGAAAAACTGGAGAGTTCCTACTGAAGTAAGTTTTTGTTTTTAACACCCAACCTAGAACAGACACAAAACAAATACAAATCTGTGACTGAACTTTCCAAAGGGAAATGCTAACAGCATCTGGTTAAGCCAAAGGTAACCCTTGAAAGGGGAATTAAAAAAAAGCATTGAAATTGGGTTTTGGTCTCATAAAAAATCCCATATAAGGTACAACGGCTACTATTCCCTTTCAACCATGTGATAGCCTTAAAGAAAGCAGAAAAAAGAAAGTATCTTTTCATCTTGTCAGACATCTCCAAAACTCAGTTATGATTAATAAAGTTTGTCAGAAATCTGGTGGTAAATCTGAGCAATCTCAGTCCTAAAGGGAAAGCAGAAAAATCAAGGACAGATTAGTAAAGGGCACACTTGAAAATCTGGTTGCTCATAAACGAATTATTGATGTTCAGCTGTGGAAAAAATGTCACTAAAGGGTAGATTCTTCAGTGGAGTTTGTATCTCCTATCATCTTTTTTTCTCCATAAAAGTACATTTATAAATAAAATAAATCCTTGTGCAGATGATTCCATATTATCCCTGTTTAAAAGCCTACGCAAATCTATAGTCATTTACAGAATATATTTACTGTTTCCAAAAGAAGTCATTTAAAATGAAATTATGCAAGATTTATTTGAAAAAATGAAAAGCTAAGGAAGTTTTTTTAGTGGGGCTAATTTATAACATCAAAGAAATAATTGTTTCAAGGGCCATATTGCATTTTTAGCATTAATTAGTTATGATTCCATTCATGTCAACAAGAAACACTCCATTCCTTTTAATGAGGACAGATCTTACCACACTCTGGTCCACTTACTGTATTTCATGTTGTGCCATGCAGACATAAACTTTGATTTGATCTTTTCTACTTCATCTGTCCCCGTGGCCTCCATATTCAAATTCCAGAGAAAAAGCCATTGCTGTCTTGTGAGGCTTGCAGTTCTGCTGCTGCAAAAACCAAAATATAAACACTCAGCATCCCCCACTCAGGCACTTAAGCCCAACATGACCAGAAACAGCAATAAACTCACAGAAACCTCCAGCACCAGGCACTGAGAAGCAATCCCATGTCCCATGAATAAGTAATAAAATAATTTAATTCCAAATATACACCAATAAAAGCACTACACAAAGCTAAATAAAAGATAATGTTCTCCAGCAGCTCTGCCTTGTAGCATGAACTGCTCCAGAGCACAAAACCTTTGCTGGCACAGGAGTACACTCATTTTATCAGCAGTGAGGTGGAGAGCTGTGATGCAGCCCACTAAATAGAAAAGATGCTGTTCTTTTCTGCTGAAGAGAAAACAAAAAGCACTTTTTGTGTTAAAATCCACCACAGTGCAGGTTAATTTTGTGAAAAATCCTGATAATTTTCCCAAGGAAATGCATCTTTACTGGCTCTTTCTGCACTGCAAGACAGATTTCACCTTAAAAGCAATCTAAACTGGTAATAATTGGTAATAATTTAATAAATAAATAAATAGGTAATTGGTAATGCCTTTAGCCCTGTTTCTAAGAAATCTGGGATAATGGGACAGAACCCCCTCCACAGTCCAGCTGCCCCATTTGTAACAGAAGTTTGCTATTAATTAACAGAATTCCTTCACCACCTGTATTCTGTCAGTGGATCACCTTGAAATACTCGACACAGAAAGTTTTCTTGATGGTATTTGGTGGCCCAAGCCCAAACCCTTGCACAGAGAGATGAAAAATTAAGAGCTCCTGCTTCAACAGCAGCTCTTGTGGGACATCAAAAGTTACCAACAGTGGGACATCACTGCAACCTTCAGAGAAATTTTATCTAAGTTCTGATAGCACCAGCTGACAACGTGAGCAGCAGTGAACTTCCTCATTTAATTAATAAACTTGGGCCAGGGGAAAACCTCCTTGCTTTAAAAGGAGTCTCTAGAACTGTATTTACCTTTCCATGTGCTATTCCCCATGGAACAGCGATCAAAAGCAGGACAAAGACTGAACTGTGTCACTTCTCTCCACTGGGAACGTGTCTGAAGCAAAGCCAATCACTGACAGTGTAATTAAGGAGAGGGTGAAGATGTCAGGGTGACAGCATCACCTGAGCCCGAGGGTACTCACACAGATCCACTTTTTGGGGACTGCAATCTGCTGCCCAAACCACCCCTAGCACATTTTCCCACTATTCCCTTGTATTACTGCATAAAAATCTGCTTTTTGACAGAAAAAGAAGCAATGCCAACTCACAAACGTAAGGGAAGGCTGATGTTTTCCTAGTGAAAATAACGAGTGTCTACATCCCTGCTATGATCAGCCTTATGTTAAGCTGGGGAAGGAAGAAAAGGAGAATTCCAAGCTGGGTTTTAACTTCCTTTTTCTCCCTCTTTTTTCTTTAGGAAAAAAAGGAAAGCCTGGCTGTATCACCAGGAACTTCTTCAGGGTCCTGTCTTCCCTCACATGGTCCATCAGCAACAACCATTTATACAGACACCACTGATTGCCTTAAAACCAATTCCTATAAAAGCTTCCTCTGGCTAAAATTAGAAATGAAACAAACCCTACAGTTCTGAAAGAGCCTGAAGATGAAATTATGTAAATGAGAAAGAAGATAATTTTCTTTTAAAAGACAATGGTCACCACAGCACATTTATCTTTCCTCCTGGTACATTATGCTAAAGATGCAAAAAGGGCTTCCAAGAACGCTAACACAAACCAGGTATAATTTTTTCACGGGGAAAACACAGGTTCTTCCTATCAAGGCAAGAAAGCATCGGTCAGAGTTCCACCAAAATTAATGGAACAGCACCAGGAGAAGGTCTCAGGGAAGACAGATCGTAGCCCAACGGGCTTTAATACCAAATTATGAAACCCCAACGGGATGGTTTTATCCCGAAGTTGCCTCGTTTCGGAAGTTGTTCAGATGCACATCGCGAGGACGGTGATCCCTGGGGAGCAGCAGGAGCCGGCTGGAGCCGAAAGCCCAACTCCGGGCAGCCCCAGGATCACTGCCATGCAAAAACACCCCAAACCCCCAACAACAGCGTTTGTTTCCAGAAACACCACAAAAGCACCGCAAGCTGCCCGTGAGACCGCAGCGGGAAGGATGAATGAAGCCTCAACGCGATAATTATGAGATAAATGATCTCTTATTAATTACGACTTTGGTTTTCATTCGTACCTTGAAGGAGCCCGGAGCGGCAGCGGCGACACTCAGC